>VWZT01004993.1:0-12668 GCA_013397055.1 Pachycephala philippinensis | reverse complement strand
AGTAACAGGACAAGGGGGAATGGCTTCAAATGAAAAGAGAGTAGATTTAGATTGGATGTTAGGAAGAAAACCTTTACTGAGAGGTTGGTGAGACATTGGAACAGGTTTCCCAGAGAAGCTGTGGCTGCTCCATGCCTGGAATTATTCACAACCTCTGACACGGGGTTGTAGCAACCAGTTAACATTCACAGCTCAAACACCTACTTGCTTAGGGAATGTATTTTAAAACCATGGGAGGTATGTAGTCAAAAAAACCAGCTCAGAAGGGTTATGCTGCTACAGGGAAGGTGAGCTGTCAGCATACTAGGGAATTACTAAGCCTTTACATTATCCCTGGTGGATTCCTGTTACCCCAACTGAACCCTAATGGCATAACCTGCCCATAAAGCCAAACGTGGGAAGGTTGAAGACTTCCTTAAAACAGAGTTCTCCTACAGCTGCTGGACGTCTCTGTTATGACCGTGGCAGGTCATTGTTCTCTGTACTGCCAAGGGGTCCTCTGGAGCAAAGGGACAAATCCACACCTTGATTGTGTGCTCCCGCTGCCCTTCTGTGCTGTGGGTTGTCCCACTGTAGCTTTTAAGGGCCACAGAGTGAACTGACTCACAGATCTCTGTGACAAATTACTGACTTAGCAGGACAGGTTACTTTTGATTCAGTGCTCAGGTCAGTTCACCAGCTGCATTTATATGATGGCCACTCAACGCACTTGTCTGGGTGCACAACCAGGGAAGGGAGAGGAAAATGAGGCAAAATCCCTCAAAATAGAGGCTTCTTAAGATGATTTCACAGCTGAAGACAAGTTATTGTGAAACAACAAAGTTAAGCCATGGTTAACAGGCAATACCTGAGGGCTTTGAATCAAAATCATGAAATTATTTAGATTGGAAAGAACTCCAAAATGATCGAGTCAAACCATTGACCCAGCACTGCCAAGTCCACCACTAAACCATGTCCATCAGTGCCACATCTATACATCTAAACACATCCTTGGCTGGTGACTCCATAGATTCCCTGGGCAGTCTGTTCAAATGCTTGACAGCCCTTTCAATGAAGAAAGTTTTTGCTAACATCCAACCTCAGCCTTCCCTGGTGCAACTTCAGGCTGTTTCTCCTTGTGCTGGCTCCAGCCTTCTGTCTGGTTGTTGTAGAGAGTGATAAGATCTTCCCTAAACCTCCTTTTCTCCAGCTAAACACCCCCAGCTCCCTCAGCTACTCCTCATCAGACTTGTGCTCCAGACCCTTTACCACACACCTTTACCTACTAATTATGGTAGACCAAATGCCAGTTGTCTTCAAGCTGATGTTAAACCAACTGAAAGCTCCAGGTTTTGTGTGATCAGGAGGACTTCGCCTAATGCCTCGTGGCCAAATTTTTCTAGGTGCTAATATTCACAAATAATTTTTTATGATGGTATTAGCTGTGCTTTTATCCTTGTGTGCCCTACAGAATATGAGGCTGGACCCGTCTGCTGGCAAGGACTATGGCTAGTGAAAGAGCATATTTATATATCCTGATAAAACTTTGCACAATGATAATTTGAATTTGTAAATTTGTGGCTCTTGCAAAGGGTTTTTGGTTGTTTTTTTTCTAATGTACTTCACTGTTCTGAAAACTTCTAGGATGAACTAGGTATCAGACTTGAAGTCAGATGTCCCCCCCAAAAAGAGAGTTAAAATTGGAGGAATGTAAGTTTAAAGAATAAACTTTAACTCATTGAAAGATTTATGACAGGATTTCACATGAAGTATTTTTGTTTAAACTCCTTGAAAGCCTTTCTTGGTATAAAACGGGGAAGTTATTGGATCCAGGAAAAAATTTGCGTAATGACTACACAATCTTTTGTCTGGCAAGTCCTTAAATGTAGGTGTTTAAGTGTACATTGCCTTTTCAATTCTTTTCACACTGTTTTCAGTAAACAGGCAGAACTGAAATGAGGATAGTGGGTATTTCTCTAAATTACTCCACTTTCAGAAATGGATTCATATTGATTTTGTGAATACATCTTCCAAACAAATAATCTGTTTCTGCCAGCTAGATGTGCCAGGCTCTACTTCAACTTAATTACCACACAAACTTGCAAGAGATTGAAATAAAACCTTGCTGGCTGAAAATGAAGAAAAGAAATTTTATCACATCTTGGTACCCTAATTTCTTCAAGCAGAATAGAATAGAATAACTGCCTGATTTATACTTTTTCCACCTTTCCCCATGAAGTCACCCCTCCCCAGTCAAAATGTGAATACTGTGGTCCCTGCCACCCATCTTTTACAGCAGTACACGACTGGCTGTGAGTGCCACAGCTATTGCTGCTTCCTAATAGATTTATGTGTTATCTATGCAAATCCCTTGTGCTATGAACACAAATCATGCTTCTCATGAGCTTAGAAATCCCTTAAGATAATGCTGCCTAAATTATAGCCTTGCTGAAAATACCTTTTAGTTTTTGAACAGCTGTGTGTTTGAGCTCACTGCTAACTTAAGGCAATTGGATCATCTGGCTAAACTTTATTTCAAGGTTTGCTTTGGCAGTAGCCTGGCTGTTAAATATTGATGAATCTGTATTTGAAAGAAAAACTGTTTGTGCAGAGGTCTCAGTAGAGAGGGCAGGCAAGGAATATCACTTGGAACTGCAGAGCCACGCATCTGTGTTGGACAGAGCCCGTGTTGTTGCTCTGCTTGCTGTGTGTTATATGAAGGGGAGCGTTTGGGAACAGGGGGAACTCTGCCTCTTCCCCCCAGGCCCTTCCTTGTGCACTGGCTGAGATGATTCCTCTCAGCAGGAGCTGATTGTTCCTTCCCTGGCAGGAGTCAGGGATGATTCGAGGAGAGAAGCTGCCACAGTGCAGAGCGAGGCAGGGAAAGAAACCAAAAGGGAAAATACGGAAAAGGAGGGAGTACAAAGAAAGGCTGCAGAATCCCCGAGAACATGAATACATATTTTATGCATTTCTGCAGTGAGTGCTGTAAGGAAGTGGCCAAAGCTCTGGCTCAGAGTCCTGTTCCCATCACTGTGCTTTAGGAACACAGGACTTCCAACATTCATCTCATTCCAGGTCTCATACAACACAGTTCTGAGCACCAGATTCCCAGAAGTTTCCTGCAACAAGTTAATATAGAATGATCTTTTCACATAGCATCATCTAATACCTGGGCCAGTAGCGAGGTTAAAATAGATATAAATGAAAATCAGTCTTTTCAGAGAGGAAGTGATAGTATCAAAGGGAAGGTCCCATCTAAAGCCAGAAAATTGCTTTTTAAATTAATTTAAGGAACTTAAGGAACAAAGATATATGCTGCAGTTCCCAGAATCAAAAAAAATTGCAGTATATTGTACTAGAGGAAAATAGCCACAAAAATATCTTCTTTTTCCCCTGAAACTCAGATAACAACACTTGGAAAATATCTCATCATTGGCAGCTGGCAGTGCTGTGCCTGTTAGTTTCAAATGACCCCTTTTAGTTACTTTGCAGGCACTAAGTAAATGGAAGAAAGCAGGTGGGGTTTAGTGGAAAACTGGAGAGGCCTAACTTCTTAGAGTTTTCTTTTAGTTTAAATCTCACAGAGACAGAGAGAGTTGTAGCTCTGCTACACCCAGAATGCAGGATCCAAGAAGATGGGGATATGTTATCATAAGAGTTATTCAGCTGAATCTAGAAATTTTAATACGATATCAGGGCTACATTGTCAACACATCTATTTAAAAGTCATTGCTGCCTCAAACAAGAGGTTTATTGATCGATCACTACAGAACTGGAAACTCAGAGACTGTGGGGTTTTAAGTTCAGAGTACTACTGGCAACTGTTTCAGGTACCAAAACAAATTTTGCACCATATTAAAAGTGTAACTAAAAAGAAGATGCTGTTTAATACAATTTTATGGATTTGAAAATATTTGTTTGAACATCTGTTATCAAATTAGAATCTGAAAACATTCTCACAGCATTTTGCTTTTACTAAAATTTTTGGGGTTTAATACAGGAATAATGCAGTCAAAGTAAAACAAACAAACAAAATAGCTGAAAGGACTAGATTCAGGGATGCACTTTGCATTATGGGATTTCCTATATAAAACATTAGCTTTTGTATTTGCAGCATTTAAAAACATTTTGCAACATTGTTAGTAAGTATACCTAGTGCAGCATCGTGGTGAATGAGCATTGAAATTTTCCAGCAGAAAACAAGTAGTGTCAAATTCCAACATATGTAAAACTGATGCAAATCAATTTCCTGTCTGGGCTGAAAATCAAAGCTGGTTTTGATCCAAGCACTGTGCATAAATCAGGTATTCATCGTATGTAAATTGATACAGTTTCACTCCTTCCCTTTCAGTCATACTATTCCAAAGGATAATTTTTCTCCTGTATACATATGTACCCCACAAGCTGGTAAGTTTAAAGCTCAGCCAACTGTATATTCAAATCATTCATGCCTTTACAAAAAGCAGTGAGTCACATAGGTGACTGAAGTATCGTTCTTGTGGCTGCAATGACATTAAAGATGTTCACTGTTTCACTCTCTGCTCAGGTGTTCCCATCCAATCACAACCCTCTAAAAAATAGGTATTGAGCATCTAAAAAGAAAAAAATCCCCTGAGGAAGGAATTTTTTAAATATTTTACAAATAAACCCATGATACTGACAGTTATGACAAGGAAGAAAATGAAATTTAGATCATAGAGGGACCAAGTCATATTTAGAAAGCTTCATCAGGTATAGGAGCATTGCTATGAAGCCATTTTTAGTTTCAGTGTGTTCAAAATGAAAGGAGATAATCTTTATTCAGTGACTGGTATGTTTGTGGATGGCTTTGTCTTTGAAGAACTTGTTTCTTAAAATTGTAGATGGGTTCAAGATGAAAATGGGCAAAACACAGAAAAAATCCATTAAAAACACATAGAAAATACAAAAAGTACATAGAAATACTGGGCTTTCCTGAGTTAGTTTAGTTCAGATTTCAGATTCCGGCTTCCATTTCAGCTGGTGCCAAAGTTTGGGTCTTACTATGGATAACAAACATGGAAATGCTGGAACTGATACAAGCTAGGCAATTCACTTCAAACAAATGAATATTAGATCCAGAATATGATAGACCATGTTTTGGCTTCGTTCTCTGAGGAGGGAAGACAAGAGATCATTCTGTGTGCAGTGTGGTGGGCTGGTGATTCATGGAAACTGAGGAAAAACAGCAGTGTATTTATGCTTTTCATGTAATTAAGACACTGTGTTTTTATTATGGAAGAGCTTAACATAAGCTTCAGCATGAAGCATGACCTCCCCTAGTGACATAGACCACGGTCATGAGACCAGGTGGATATTGTTATCTAAATTGCTATAAGTAAATTTGTTCACTAATTTGGGACAATCATGTCTGAAGGCTCCTGTAATTTATCAACAGGGGTTTTTTCCACTACTATTTGAACAGATCACATTTATCTTTTCTGCAAGCCCACAAAGCCCTAACTCCTTGCACAGGCTAGAAATAAAGTTGTAGTTGCATTCCACAAGAATGATGCCCACCACAGAGTTATGCTGAGGGTGAGACATCATTGAACTGAAATGTGTTTAAGGCTATTGGACCTGCTCTGCGTCTTGTATTATATTAGTTAATCCTGCAGGTACAGTGGAATACTCAGTGAGTGACTTCTCAGAACGATTGGACTGGTCAAAGCTTCATATGCTGCCAGTGATTTCCAGTCCTGAAGGAAGAAATTGAGAATTGGTTGGAAAATATTGTCTGCAGAAGTTAAGATGCTTGAGGATATCTTGCCTCCTGAAAGACACTCACCTGTGCCAGTGACTTGGGTTTCCCAAGTGAGAAAGGAATTGAAGGCAGTGAAAGCAGATTCTAAGGCACTACATTCTCCTTGATAGCCAGGGAAAGCACAGGACTTGAAAGAAAGAAAGGCAGGAAAAAACAATGAAACACCTACCCATGTGCACCTCTTTGGGATGTTGGTTCCCCTTCTTATCTGCAGATTCAGACCAGCTGAGCAGTGTCAATCTATATCCTATTGGAGAATTCACATCTCAATTTCTCCAGGAATTCTCTGGCATACCTCTGTTAGTGGAGAGCACCGAGAGCAGCTGATGCCCCTTTTTTACAGCGTTAAGACAACACTCCCTAATTCTAGCTTATTTCCCAGCAGCGATGGTCACACTCTTTGTACAGTCTCTTTAAGAACCTGTTTCTTCTGGAAGACCATTTCAGGGATTTAGTGGTCAATTGGCATTGAGTGCCATCAACAAGAAAAAGCAAGTAAGGACCAGGTATGGACTAGGTTAGAAACACAGGAATTCCAGGAAAAGAGGAGTAGGATTGCCCATTGTTTAAAGTGAGGCACGGAAACAAGTTCAGTCTTATATGTGTATTTTAATACTTTGTGCTTCATCTAAAAGGAAAAGCACTTGAAAATGTGACCTAAAAATTCTAGTGGCAGCTTCATCAGAGATAAGCATCACTTGTTAAGCTGATAATGTTCTTCCTCCCCCCAGGAGCTTTGAGATCACAGACTCCTGAGAACAAAGCAGCACCATATTTAGTGTATTATTCACCTGGAACCTCGCCAGGCACACCAGACGAAGAGGTTTATCACATCCCCTGTGCTGTCAATTGACATGTTGCTTGTTGATATAGGGGATGGTGTTTCTGAACAAAGATAGTGTGGGCCCCATACAGAAATTCTAAATACAGTCCGATCCATTCAAACCAGTGAGAGGTATGGTATTGATTAGAGATGGACAAGTCTCTTTGCCTTTCCTGAATAAGAAAGAACAGTGTAATGAGTGTGTTGGAAAGATAACCACTTTCTTCTCACAATACCTTAACATATCTTTGGCCTACACTCAGATTTCCTTTCAAATCCAGTTTCCCCTCAGGAGTGGAGAAGTCCCACACTAATTGTAGTCTCATTTCTAGTGAGTTGGATGTTAGCAGGAGTTCTGTTTTATTATTACCCCCTCTTATGCCACGAAAACATGCAGCAAAGTGTGGTGTGATGATGAGGTGTTCACATGGCAGCAGGTGTATCAGTTGCCCCAGCTGTTGTACCTTCATCTCTTCCATCAGCTGGAATCCTTTCAGACTTTTGCAGCTACACTGATACAAGTGCAGTGCAGAAGCTTTGTTTCCACAAAAGGTCTGATTCCTATCCAGTGCTTGATGGTTGGTTTTTTTCAGACACCTTACACATATTTCTCACTTTCCTGGAAGGTGCAGGGGAAAGCAGGAGGGCACCCAACAGCACACGCTTGCCAGTGTCTTACTGAGCACATATTTCAATTGCAAGAGGAAAGGGAGGTAAAACAGTGCCTGATGTGATGCACTGAGCAGGCTGCAAGAGCTCCTCAAAAAGCAGCACTGAGTGTAGGGTGGGAGCTCTGGAGCAGCCCTGGCAGTGCACTGGATATTTTAAAGCCTTGGGGACTTTTTGGAGTGACAGCTAAACCCCAGCAGTGCACAGGTTGGGATCTTTGCTGGGTTCTTTGCTGAGGGCAGCCACGTGTTCCTCACCTGTCTTTGCAGGTATTGCATGACTGGAAGTAAATTTGGCGTATGACCAATGTTGAGGTTTGTGCCACCTGTCCTGAGACCCCAAACACAGCTACACCCCCGGCAGGCCATGTGGGCACAGGTTTTGATCCAACGACAAGCTGGTTGAGTGAGGATTGGCCATTGCCACAAGGAGAAGGGGATCACCCACAGGATGTGCTGAGGCAGACCCCAGCCTGACCTGGTGCAGGGATTATCGTGTGCACTGGAGATTGGGTCTCATCATGCTGCTGCTTTCATGTGCTTCTGCAGGTCATTGACTTGATGTTTGTATTTCCCCTTCCTGAGAAAGCTGATTACAAACCTTTTGCCATATATTGGATCCATATTGTGAGAATAGAACTGGTTTAGTTCACAGATTTTATTTTTTTTATCATATTAAAAGCTACCAATGTGAAGTCATTTTGCCTTCTTTTCTGGAAAAAAAAAAAACTTTGAAACTTTTCAGTTTTTTTTTTAGAAAACTCAGGAAATATGCTTTGTTGCCAAAATTACATTTTATAAAATCAAGACCATGAGCTAAAGATAAAATTTCTGTTTACCATTCAAATAAATTGATCTCCCTATCCACATAAAATGTGCTTTGTTGTTTCAACATAATTATATAGTTCAGCTTTTATATTTAATTGAGGGGTTTCTGGCACATGTCAGACTGTAGAATGCAGAGAGAGAGAAAGCTATTAGCTCAGTCAGTCTAGATTTTCACTGTCTGAATTACTTTAAGAAGTAGTCACAGAGAAAAGAAAAACATGCTGGGACCATTGTTGGATGAGCTGTTGAAGGAACAAGGGGAATACAGAATTTACATTTTACTGTGGTCTAATTGACATCCCTGGGCAATATTCAAAAAATCTGATTTCTGTTTCTGCAAAAACATCCCCGCCAGCAGAGTAAAGATGGCTAGAACGCAGTTGCCTGCCACCTCCTAGGAGCTGTTTGTACCATGGAGCTGCAGTTATGATTAGTTTTGATTTTTTTTCCTGTTTCCAGAAAATTTGTTGACAGATTTTGGACTGTGCAACAGAAAAAGTCAACCAGCAAAACAGAGAGCAGATCAATAAACAGCAACAACTGACAGAGTGACCCCACAGAGCTACTCTTTTGGTATTGTCCAGACTACTCTCCTGAAATCTGTAGGTTTAAATTACCTCTGGCAAAGGAACAAATATGCCAATGACTAAGATATTTTGTAAAAAATAGTCACTGTAAGTGCTGTCACCAGCTGCAGATGTATTTATGACCCAGGAGCTCCAAGTCACATGCCCCTCAAATGGAATTGGCTTTCAAATACTCCTCCTTCCAAGCATTATTGTTTAATTTAATTAGATGCTTCCTTACTCAGTCATCCTGCTGCTGTGGATTTCAGTCCCAAGTGTCTGAACAAGTGTCTGCCCAGCAGACCCATTTGCCTGCATAAGGCAGCCAGACTCTACTTGTGGACAAGTGAGGAAAAGTTGGACACTCTCAGGCCAGAATTCCGCAGTGGACCTAAATTCTGGTGAAACAGCAAGGAAAGAGAATAAAGAAATGCAAGAAGTGCCCATGTGTCAGCACTCAAGCACAGAAAAAGGACTGCCTCCTTGCTGGGGTTCCTGGTAACTCTGACAGACAGACTGGACACAAAATGAAAGATTGAAAGCCCAAACTCTCTAGAGATGTAGGGATTAAAGCTGTGACTTGGAGCAGCATGTCAGGACCAAGATGTTGAGGGAGTTCTGATGTGTCTCCAGGCTGAGGTATAGCAATTGAACTGACACATTTCTGCACGGTCAGGAGTTTGCTTCCACTCTGCCTGGGTAACTCCAAGTCTTTGCGGAGAGAAGTTGGGAAAGAATTCCACCTGATTTCTGGGTTCAATGTCAGCTAGAGAGTTTACTGGAGAACATCTTTTAAGGCTTTACTTGGGCTGCAGAAAAAGAAAAAGGGTGTATGGGAAAAAAACCAAAAGCATGATTCCTTGCCAAAGTAAAACTTCTCTGATGGGTATGTATATGAGAGTTTTAAAAAGTGGTTGTACCACACCTTAGAAAGACACAAATCTCCTTTGTGAACTACAGTTACAATATAACCAGAGAAATCCACCATCCTCTGGCAAACCAGAAAAAGCAGTTACCAAGAAATCTTTGTCTGTGCAGAGGTGGGGGTGTTCCAAGATGCAAAGCAGCAGGTCCTTTGGATTTTGCATCCAGCTTGTATCACTTCCTTGTTCTCTCTGAGCCTCAGCAAGCTAATCCTCCATCAAACCCCTGTCAGCTAGGCACTACAATTTCGACTTGGTGCACCTGCTTTAGTCCAAGAAAGACTGGGATTATGTTCTGGCTTATAGCAGAGTCTCAGTACCCAGTGTCTTGGGTTGAGGTTTTGCCACATTCACTTTGCTGCCTGGACCATCTACTTGCAATTGCAAACTTGACTTTTAATATAATTAGTGGCAGAGCTCTGCTTTTTAATGTCTAAAGATTTCTTGGCTGCTTCTCCCAACCCGCTGCTCCCAGTGCTTGGAGCCTGCATTGAGCCTGAAAGCCCATTACTGGCTGTCATCAGTGAAATAAGATGTAGAAAAAAAATGCTGATGCATCATTTACTGCAACTGGAAACCACTTAATTAATATACTAGTTTTATGTGTTTAGTAATTAAAATTTAATTAATTCATTTTCCCTCTAAGTGTACAGAAGGGCTAACTACTCCTCTAACAAGTGCTTTATTTATTGTTTTAAAGGCATTTGGATATCGTCTTATGAGAACTAAAACATTCTCTTCATATGCTTTCCTTTTTTCCTTCCAGCTAACTCATGAACTAAGAACTGAATCAGTAGAAATTATGCTCAGAGCTGATGGCTCATCTATTTCCTTTCTTTGGCTGCCTTTACAAGTAGGCAAAGAAGGTGCTGACTTGGCAGGCTTCAGAGCCAAGACTTTTTAAGACCAACTAGTGATTTGGAGTTCTTATGTTTTATATGCCTGGCTTGAAGCACTGTAGAGGCAATTGATTTTCAGAGGAATAGCACTCAGCACTTTGTAGAAATCCAGGCCCTCTCTAGCACTTTCAGAGTTATTGAATACTTCTGAAAATCTGGGCCCAGGTCTTTGAGTTCAGGATCTGAGAGTGAAAATCTGGGTGCAGTTTTGCTCCAATGGTTCTGAGGGCTCGGGCTGCCAGAGCCCTTTGGAGGAGAGAGGTTCTCTTCAACTATCTCTTTCTACCTTCTCATGCTCCTTTTACTTCCTGCTCTGTCTAGGACCTGGGAGGAATTGGCACAGCTTTTAGATGAAAATAAAATGCATGATATATGCTCCTTTGGACCCCTGGAAGTACTTTGAAGTTCAGCTCGAGATCACAGGCATTTGGGTGGGAAGCAGGATGACAGAGTATTTTGAATTTCTTATTTTGGATAGAATTATAGGTAGATTCATAGAAGAGGAGGAGTTCTGTTTTCTAGCCAGTGCCTGCTTCAAGTCACAAGTCAGAGAACAGGAAGAGCTGAAAGCAAGGCCACAAAACCAAAAGAGTTTTATATGTACACACTCTCTCCTGGGATGCAGCAATCCATCAAGGAGTGCAGGAAGGGAAAAGTGTGTGCTGTCTGCCTCACTTCCTGGATCATCAGGAATCACACTGCTTGACTTCTCTGGCTTCCAGCAAGATGGGGCTACAAATGTTTTCAGGCCACAGTGTGGGAATAGCCAGAGAGGAATAAAGTTTATAAAAATAAACCTGTCTGCATTCCAGCACTTTCTAACCAAGTGAAGCACTGAGAGAAGAGCAGTACCTACAAAGAAGGGATGATTTTTTTCTGCCCAATTACATAACAAACAAAGAGGTCCTTTCACCAGGCAAAACTGTCTCAATTTTTTTTTATGGTAGGGACTATACCATAGTCTCTGAGCAGGGCTTAGCTTGGCCTGTGTCAAGTAGAACAGGCTGAGACTGAACAATGTCAATGGAGTGAAATAACAAAAATCTTGGGTGCGGGGGTTGCTGCAGGTTAAGAAGCAGTTGACCTTAAATCAGCAAATCAAGCTGTCAGTCTAAGATTGACAGCTGTGCTGTGCTATCCAAAGTTGAATCATGGGATCCAGAGATTCTTCAGACTGGGTTAACTCAGCGCCTCAAAACAATCCAAATATAAATTTTATAGTTCTCCTAAGCAAACTTGTGGTGCAAAATGGGAGAGAAGATGGGGGGCATAAATTAGAGCAATACATTAATGATAGACCTATAAATGTGCACCAATCAGTTCTGGAAGAAAGGTTATAGAGGAAGTGAATAAGTATTGTGATTTCTCTTAAATTTCAAGGGCAAAAAATTACTCTGATTTGCTGTTCTCACTAAACTGCGTTCCTTTTTAGCTATAATTATTGCACCCACATGTGCAAATTTGGACAGAATTTAAAAGCAATAAAAAATCACATGCAAGACATTGTGTAGCAATTGGTGTGACAAATTAACTCCACTTTAAACATTCTTCCAAAGAACCACTTCAGAGAGACTTAACTTAATCATAATACAAGGAGCAGGACAAGGAATATCTAAACATCCAAGAAGTTTACTTTAAATCATTATAAGCAATAGCTTTCTTTGTTTCTCTCTGCCACACTGCCATCGTAAGAACCAGCTTTCAGTATCTTATTAGATATTTCCCCCCATGTATAAACTAGTTAAATTACAATATAAATCTGAATAATATTTATTCCACTAATATGAAATAATCTCCTTAAAAATTCAGCATTGTGAAACTTTAAGTAGCTAGAGAAAGCTTAAGTGTTTTCTTAGGAATTCTTCTGCTAATCCTCTATCATACCAACTGAAATAATGTAAGAGAGTAGAATAGAAGGAAAAAAACAGCAAATCCTGTAATACCCAGTTACTTTTTAACTGTAGTGAGCTTTTGCTAATTTATTATCAGAGAAGATTTGCTTTTGGACAAGAGTAAAATTAGTATATGAAACTCATTATTGTCCTCCAATATTATTATAATTATAGAAAAGATATTATTACATATAGCATGCTGTCCAGTTGCACTTCCAGCATTTTACTTGGACCTTTCTGTTAGACACCTGCTATCTTGGCTATAAGTCCATAAGACAAAAGATCAAGGGTTTTTCAAAATTTTT
>VWZT01004992.1:267492-303534 GCA_013397055.1 Pachycephala philippinensis | reverse complement strand
GAGCGGGCTGGGGGCGGTTCCAGCCCCGCCCCACGTGCGGTGCCGTCTCCGGCTCGACGCCAGTTGTGTTTTGGTTGTGTTTTGCTGTCAGGGGCTCTTGGTGGTTGTTGTCACTGAGGCCACATTGCGGTGAGGGTGGGGTGTGCTGGAGGCAGCCGGGAAATGGGGAGTGGGGGTATGAGAGGAATTGAACCTTTCACAGTCATGGCATTATTTCCATTGGAAAAGCCATTAAAGATCAATGAGTCCAACCATTCCCCCAGCACTGCCACATTCACCGCTAACCCACGCCACATCCACTCCTTTTTTGAACACTTCTATGGATGGTGACTCAACCTCTGCCCTGGGCAGGTGTGCAAGGGCCTGACCACCCTTTCCAGAGNGCTCTTGGTGGTTGTTGTCACTGAGGCCACATTGCGGTGAGGGTGGGGTGTGCTGGAGGCAGCCGGGAAATGGGGAGTTGGGGGTATGAGAGGAATTGAACCTTTCACAGTCATGGCATTATTTCCATTGGAAAAGCCATTAAAGATCAATGAGTCCAACCATTCCCCCAGCACTGCCACATTCACCGCTAACCCACGCCACATCCACTCCTTTTTTGAACACTTCTATGGATGGTGACTCAACCTCTGCCCTGGGCAGGTGTGCAAGGGCCTGACCACCCTTTCCAGAGGAAGAAGTTTTCCCCAATATCCACCCTGAGCCTCCCCTGGCCCAGCCTGAGGCCATTCCCTCTCCTCCTGTCCCTGTTCCCTGGGAGCAGAGCCCGACCCCCCCAGCTGCCCCCTCCTGTCAGGGAGTTGTGCAGAGCCACAAGGTCCCCCCTGAGCCTCCTTTTCTCCAGGCTGAGCCCCTTTCCCAGCTCCCTCAGCTGCTCCTGGGGCTGCAGCCCCTTCCCAGCTCCATTCCCGTCCCTGGACTCTCTGGGGCAGTTTTACTGATCAGGTCCCTCATTACAATCATACCATGTAGACGTGACTGTGCTGCGTTATCCTGACTGCAGTCATACCAAGGCAACTCTCCAGGCTGTCCAGCTCTCCGCGGTTCCATTCCTGATTTGCGCTGGGGAGCTCAGCAGGCCCAGCGGCTCCAGCCATTGTTTGGCTCCTGATGCCTTGCCTTGTCTCTCAGGAGTTCTCAGGGTGCTTTGTGTGTTCACGGATGAGTTTTGGGTGGTTTCCGATTCCCGGGGCTGCCATGGAATCCATGTTGGGTGTTTTTGATGGTCGCAGATTCTACCAGAGTTTTTATGGCTGGAGGAGGATCTGGTCATGGATCAGGAGAGCTGTGGTTCATAATAGAGCACAGGGAGTGTTTCCTGGCAGTTTGCACATCCACAATTATCTGTACTCCAGGGAATATTCCACAGTGGAGGAAAGAATTCCCAGAAACAATTACTGTCAAACAGAAAGTGGTTTCTCTGCCATTATTGAAAGCTTCTGGTTTAGGATAAAACCTCATGTCATTAGAGATAGCTTGAGCTGAAATTCTGGTCAGGATTCCTCCAAATTCAATATCAGTTTATTGATTTCCTTTAGATGATGATAATGGTAGTAATGATGATCATTGTATATTATCTAGATTATATGTTACTATATATTCAGTATTATCATTACTATTATTATTTTATTACAATTTTCAGATAATCCATGGAATGAATGCAGCTATATAAAATAAATACATATCAACTACAATAAATTAATTTTACTTTGTCCCCGGGTGCACGTTTCCAATTGACAATAAATTGTTACTTTGCCACTTCCTGGATCCAACTGAACCCTTTAAAATAACTTCTGTTGGTTCTGTGGAGTTGCCGATAGTCTCTGGTTATTTATTCACATTTGTAGATGAAAGTTGTGCCTAAAGGAGCAGTTGGGAGTGAAGGCAGATGGAAAAGTAGCTCATTTCTTCCAGGGGGTTTGTTGCTTCTGACGACTTTGCAGGAAGATTGAGCAGTCTGTCTCTTTGATCTCCACCGATGTGTTTTTTTATGGCACAGACAGGATTTCTGTGGGAATCGTGTGCTGGTGGTTGCACTGGATTTGGTGAATTAATTTATTTGGCAGAAATAAATATTCCTATTTCCTGAAAATATTCCAAGGGTGTTTTTGTTAATATAAGCATAAAGGACAGAAGGTGAATGTTTAAATAGTCAGTATTTTGTGTTTTGTGCTGCTTACTGAGAGTAATGAACAGTGAGAGAAGTTTAGACAGTAAAATTAGTGTGTCTGGTCAAGAAAACAGGAATTCTGGTGAACTGAAGGAAATGTAGATTATTCTTTTTATTTTTCTGTCTTGAAATAAGTAAGTAAAGAAATAAATCTCCCAGTTTCTTTCTGTTCTCTCTGCTTTCCTGCCTTCCTTAATGCCACGTCCATAGGGAGGTGTCGGTGTTGCCACACAGACTGTTCACCGAAAGAAATCTCCTTTTTGGGCCAGAAAAAGGTCATCTGGTTGACAGATCCCTCTGTGAATGTCACAGAATTTTATTTGGTTGTTTTTATTGAATTTGATCATTTCTCTGGTGATGTTAAATAAGATTTCTACCAGTCCACCATTTTTCTTTTTGGTTCATTTACTTCCATTAACTTATTTTCCTCAAGTTTTGTTTGTGGATCTGCCTTAGGCCTTTCTAAAGTACCATAACAACACAATTATTTCTGAGTGTTCGTATATGAGATTTGAGGAGGTTTATTCTTATGGGGTTGGGAAGTGAAGGAGAACGAAGAGGAGAAAGAAAACTACTTCAGTAACTGTGGGAGAAATTCCCAAGGACAACCTGGCAAGATACATATTTCCTATTGTTATTTTTTTTAGGAAAAGAAATTAACCTGTTCTTTAACCAAATTAAACTGATACCCTAAGAAGGGGATACTCAGAGAGTTTTTTTCATTCTGCTTAAGAGATTCTTAAAGATTCATTAATTCAAAGAGCAGTGACCTGAAGACTGAAGTAAAACAGCTTCTAACTCTCCTCTTCATCACTCAAAAATGTATTGAGACAGTGCTTTATTTTATTCTGGTGGCATGAAACTTGGTTGTGGTTATTTCTTTGTATCACCTGGGAAAAACTTTATGATGTGAAATTGTTACAATGAAGCCTTTTCAATTTAGAGAGCTAAAAACATTTGCAGAGATCCTTTCTCTCCTCTGTCGTAGATGTTTGAGTAAATCTCTGTGAATTCCACTTCTCGGTATCTCATTGGACTTTTCCTTCTCTCTTGCCTATCCTTTAGCTTTTTGTCATTCTCCAAACATGTAAATACCTGATACTTATTTCAAGTTAAAGAATGTTATTTCCCAGACAATTATGATTTTGGGGTGTTTTGCTCTTTTTCATGGAGATGAAAAGCTACAGTTGCCTTCTGTAATCATGGAAAGCAGAATGATCTGAAGTTCAGGCAAATGAGGTTTTTTACGGGTGCTTTTTCCCCCAATCTACTTTAAAGTTCCTGTTTGTAGCACAGTCAAAACCAGTTTTTAAATCCGTCGAGCTGGAGGTGAACGGTGATTCCAGGTGGGAACAAGGAGGTGAGCACTGGAAACTGGCAGAGGAAAATATTGATGCAAATATATCTTCAGCTCATCTCTCCCTGTTTTTCTTGCTTCCTCTCCCTCTGATCTGCTCCCCCTCTTCTTGCCCAAAAGTTAGAAGTGTCCCCTTGCTTTGACAGGTGGAGGAACGAGCCTCTTTGGAGGTTTCTTCTGCCCCTTGGTGCCAATTTGCAGCCCTAGTTAGTTGGGGTGCAGGTAAGTGCCTGTTTCTCTGTTCAGCAGTTCCACGTTTGTGGGGCTTTCTGAAAAATTCCTTCTGAATTTGCCTTTACTTCTTATATATACAGAAGCAAAGTTGAGGCTGTAGATCATGGAGTTTTTAAAGAAGTGTTGAGAGATTCAAAGCACAGACCAGACACAAAGAGTTGTCCAGGAGCTGCTGCTGTTCTGCATTTGTATTGTCAGTAGTGCTGGGAGATTTAAAGTGCTCCAAAAGTCTTTTTTCTCGGCTTTAATTGTGTTCAAACACACAAATATTTCTACTTCCTCTTCGTTTAAGCAAAAGTGTTTTCTGTCAGATTGTTGTCTGTCAGTGCTAGTCCATCTCAACTCTCGTTTCTGATTCCAAAACATCCAACTCCATTTTGCTCATAAGCCCTCTAGTGACAGCTTTCCTTAGGAACCATGTGATATAATGCTTATATTTTAATTTTCAGTACCTTAAAAACAAAAATACTTCAGAATTTCCTGCCCACTGCACTGATACCTTATGTAAAAATCTCCATTTTCACACATTGTGCCCAGAAATGAGGCATTGTACCAAAATACTGGGTGTGGGAGTTAATTCCACGGTCACAGCAAGGAAAGCTGTGTGTGTCTGATGCCTTTGTGTGTTGGGCAGACAGTAGTGGGGTGTTTGTGTCAGCCCACAGGGGAATGTGATCCCCAGCAGGAACTGCCCAGCTTTGGGAGTGAAGAGCATTCCTGTGACTTTCCACCTGATGGGAAAAGGCAAAGGTTGGCTCACTCCTGAGCAGACACAGTGGTGGGACGCAGGACTGAGCTCTCCCAGGCACTGCTCCAAGCTGAGTCAGAAGCCCAAAAAGACATAAAAAATGCCCGTTTCAAAACTACCTGACAGAAAGCAGAACACAGCACTGATGTCATCGGGATGGGACTGGGAACTACTCCCATGTCTGTGTTCTCAAGGCCTTTATTGACGTAGGAAGTCGATGGGATGGACATAGTCCTCTTGGTGACTCCAGGAGGAGTTGGCAGCTCTGCTTTTTAATTGCTCTGGATCTGCTGTCACAACTTCTAGTGATTTGGTCTCTTCTTTCCCAATGAGGGCAGCTCTGTTTGCCCACACGTATCTCTGCAGTGCTTTGGGCAGTAGATTGTTCTGCACAGAGTCCACGAGTTCTTTGCAGAAGAGCCTGCATTGGGCAAACTCCCCTGGAATGGGAAAGGTTCTTTATCCTGCCATGGACTCGAAAAATCTTGGTATTTGGAGCAGTCACAACTAACTTGTGTTTTGACAAGATCTGTCTGTCTCTTGGTGCGTTCTTACCTTCACCTGCAAGAAATCCCTGTTTTCTCTCCAGATGTCCCTGGTGCTGTTTCCATGTGTTCCTCCTTGGTTTTGAAGCCTTTTCCTTCCTAGACTTAGACTTCCGTTCTCAAAAATGTTTATAACCCACTAGCATTTGAGGGTTTTCCATCTCTTTGAGGATGAACCACCTCTGTGGTCTGTATCTGCCTCAAGAATGGCCGGGCAGGTGTGACGGAGGCACAGGAGCCACCTGTTCCACAAAATAAACGCATCCTGCCTCCAAATGCCTTTGTTGTGTCTGAAGTAGTTTCTGCTTCCATCTTGCCATGCAACTACTCTGCCTGTATTTTCCTGAAGCCTTCCTGAAATTCATAGTTCATAGCACTCAGGAGGGATATAAATAGTAACAGGGAGATGGAAAGGGAAAAATAAGGGTTCTCTGGGAAATTGGGAGGTAGTGGTTTCATTTTCAGAATGAAAGGCCCTGTGAGGGGAAGAGGAGGGTAATGTAAAGTGTTTTCTGGGGTCTTTTAACTTATTTTTGATCTGAAAAATATGCCATTTTTTGCTACTCTAGGGTGTAGAAATTGGACACTATTTTCAGACAGTCTGAGATGGTCTGAAATGGAAACCTGGGTAGGTCAGTAGGAAGCTCCTGAAGATTAGCTCAGGCATTTTCCAGGAGTTAATCTGCTTCAGCTCTGGGTGTAGAGTTCACTGATGCTCATGAATTAAAGTACCTGTGCTTGTTCACTTACACTGCCTTTCATTTTTCTCTTTTCCCTTTTCTTTGTTAAGTATTGCAGGCTGTATGTACCGAGTCGTTCAGACAACGGGACCAGATGGAAAAAACCTTCTGAAATTGCTTCCCATTTCTAAAACTTCTGGAAGCTTTGTGCCAATAGTTCAGTCTCCAGCCATGCCAAATAATTCTAACGCAAATGTTTCTAGCCCAGTCCATCTTACTTTTAAGACACAGCTTGGCAATACTGCTGCACCTTCATCTGTTAAGATACCTATTTTCCAGCCTCCTAATCCTGGAAAGATTATTCTTACGAGGACATTAGACAAGCAGGAAAGTGTTAGGACAGATTCTGAAAAGGAAAGCTTGATTCCAAGTGCAGCTGCCAATGCCCAGAGCAGCTGTGTGTCCATGGATGGAGTGTCCTTGCAGAATGTGGCCATCACGAGCTCCTCTCACCAGAACAGCACAACCTACATGGTGGTGAACACCAAACCTGTCCCAGTGACGGTCAAGTCTCCAGCGCTGCCCTCTGGACACCACCTCCAGATTCCAGCTGATGCAGAAGTGAAATCTGTCCCAGCGTCTCTTTTGCCACCTGCAATACAGCAAAAAATCCTAGCAGCTGCAGCCACCAACGTGTCTGGAGGGCCTGACAGTACAAAAACGCCAACGGTGATTTACGTGTCACCTGTAAACACAGTGAAAACCTCCCAAGTCCTGCCCAAGCACTTGCAGAGCTTTTGCCCCAAACCTGCCACAGAAGTTTCAAAGACACTGATAGTGACAGCTGCCAAAAAGGGATCTGGTTCTTCTCCTGAGCCAGTCACATCTGAGGGGCAGCAGTGCCAGCAAACTCCCATGAAATGGATTGTGCAAGAAACTGCCCCGCTCTCAGCAGCTTGTCTTATCCCTGTAAAGTCTTCAAATAACGTGGCTTCCAAGATCCTGAAAACTTTGTCAGACATGAAGAATGTAGAAGTTAATCCTGCAAATATTTTGCCACTCTGTTCTAACGGTCCTGGTGGAAGCCAAACCAAAATCACACCTTTAAAAGATAATGCTCTGGTCATGTATAATGGGAAAGTCTATTTATTGACCAAAAGAGGCTCTGATGTTCTGTCAGCCCAGGCTGACAAAAAAACATCTTCCTTTTCTGATCCTTCACTTAAAAAGGAGGCACCCAAGCGAATTGATTCTACTGAAGTCAATAAAATAACCAGTAAAGTGGTGAATCTGGTGTTATCAAAAAGCAAAGGAGTGGTGCTGTCTCAGAAAGACCCAAAACCATGTACAGTCTCCAAAAATTCATCACCAATTGGCTTAAGAAATGACTTAAAATCTACACCTACAGCTCTGCTGTCACCAGGTGCTAATCAGCAGGATCCCACTGTAATCCAGACACAGAGTTTGCCCTTCACCAAGAGTGTTTCTTGCAGTGGAGTGATCCCAGTTCCAGCAGCAGGAATGCAGGAAAGTGTGTGGCAAAGTGGCAAAGACATGAATCATTCCCCAAGAGCAGCAGGGGCTGTGTTGCCTCAGGCTAAGCAGGAATGTGCTGTCAGTGAAGACTGGCCAAAGGTAATAAATCATAAACATTCCACCTCAGTGTCTGGTCAGTGGTTCTGTGGTCCTGGTTTTAGGTGGATAAAATGGCTCTTTATGAGTTCACACATTTTTGTAATCCTGGAATCCTGGAAAATGCTGCTCTAAGGTTGGTTCTAGTCAATAAATGGCCTTTCCCCCAATAATTTTGCACTGTGCAAGTGAGAAATGCATAGAAAAGAAAGGGGCAGAGGAAAGCTTTTGATTTCCTCCTGAGATTAATGGTCAGGAATAACTGAACTCCAGGGAGGCTGTTCATGGTTTGGGCTCTTGGATGTTGATGCCACACGCTCACAGCACAACCTTAGGGCTGTAGGGGTGATGTAGGGTAGAGAAAGTCAAATTTGCATCTTTACAAGAGGAAAATAAGTTGGAAGAGCAGAGTTTGTCCTCCAGAGACAGCTCTGGTATGTGACACTGTCAGCTCCAAGCTCAGCTCGCTCCGACAGCCACGGGCAGGAGCTGTGTTTCCTCCCTCCCCCGCCCTGGTGGGCAGGGATCCACCTCCTTCACTCCTGGGTCCACGTCAGGCAGAAGGAACTCTTGAGTTCCTTAATGGCTGCATTGACATATTCTTTTAAGATCATAATGTTGAAAAAATGTTAGAAGTTGTAAGTCTCCAATCCCACAAACTCCCCATGCAGGATTGGGGGTCATGTTTTTAGTAGCTCCAGAGGCCAGGGTGAATTTGTCTCCAGAGAAAAAATCATTCTGAAACTTGTTTGTGTTGTCCAGGCAGAATGTATTTTTGCAAATTTTAGACATTTAATTATTGCAACAGACTGTAAGACTTAGTTTTTTTTATTGTTCCTCACCTGCAAAATGGTTGAAATACCATTTATTTTCTTCAGTGCTGTGTGATGCCGAGTGTCAGCATTTGCATTTGCTTTAACCTTGGTGAGAAATAGCTCAGCCAATTTGGTGCTCTTGTCCCTAAATTTGCAAACCCCTGAATTGCAGAGTAAAGACACTGCCTGCTCTTCCTCCCTCTTTCTTCGGTACTTTGAAGGGGTAGAACAGGTGATTCTCTTGTTGCTTCTTTTATTTTTGTGGTTGCTGGTTGGCCTGGACATTTTCTGGATTTTCCACAATGTACTTGGGGTGTTAAATAACGAGTGTTAGACCTACGATAATTTGTATATAATTTATCAAAATTGGCTTATCTGTGTTAAATGTTACCTGTGTTAAATGTAGCTCTTGGAGAATGGCAGACAAAATAAATGTTCACCTGTCTTTCTAGTACCTACTTTTTTGTATATTAATATATTTTATCTTTTTATATGTAGAGAGAGAGTGAGAGAGTGATTGATGGCTCTCTCACTGTTTCTGTATTTCAGATCCAATGTGAAAAGATGGATTCACCAGGAAAGGTTATTCAAATCAAACACCAAGAGCACCCACACTGGAAACAATACTTGGAATTAAGGAAAAAATTTGGTCTCTTTAAGGAGGAGAGAGTTTACCTTACAAGAATACCATTAAGGGCCTTCTGTGAGAGTCCAGAAGAAAGGGTTTGCTCCAGTGACAGCTTGGAAAGGAAAAATGATTCTTGCACTTCATCCTCATGGGATGTGGAAATAACGAATCATCATCAGGAAAATGTTAAAGAGGAAAAGGTATCTGGGATTTTTCTGAGTGCTAAACACACTCAGAAAGCAGCGTATGTTTAGTCAGTACAGAGCTGGGGGTGTTTGAAGTCTCCCACCTCTGGATTCACCAGGAGAGTCAGGAGTTGCTGGGATCTCTGTGAGAATTGTTCCTAGAACTTAAGTTTGAGATTTTTGTATGACTCGAGCACCATCTAGGAATTTTTATCCACATTTTTGGGTTTTACTGGAGGAAACTTGAACAAAAAATGCTTTGGAGAAGATGGTCACTACTAGTGGTGATGGTCCTTGTTGGAATAGGGACCAGACCTCGGTATCCTGATTTATATTTAACTCTCTGCAGATGGTTATGTTTTTCTAGCAGTGCAGTGGGTACAGGCAGAGGAATGGGTTTGTTAAAAGAAATTTACTTGTGGATCTGTCCAGTCTTTAGAATTACAAATGTTGGTTTAAACTTTGTCATTGGTTGGGTACTTCTGGAAGGAAGAACTTCCATGTTAGTGCATGGAAAGGATTTTATCCATCCAAGTATTTCTGTTCAGCCACATTTTCTTCTGTGTGATTCTACTCAACTCAAAGACTTTCTCAGGTTTTACTAATTCAGTGCTAATAATTGAGGAGATCCATAGCTGCTCATTAACATCAACATTAACATTAACATTAACAACATTAACATTAGCCCATGCATTAGAAGTGTCCAAGGCCAGGTTGGATAGAGCTTGGAGCAACCTGGTCTCGTGGAAGGTATCCTTGCCCATGGCAGGGGGTGGAATGGAATGGGATTTAAGGTCCTTTCCAACTCAAACCAGGATGTGATTCCACAATTAAAATAATAAAACATCTGGGAGGAATTTAATCTGATAATGGACGTTACTCCTGTGATTGGAGGAATTTAGTCTGATGATGGACATTACTCCTCAGATGGAGGTTTCGGAAATGTAGACATGAAGAATTCTTCTACATTGAATTTTCCCATCAAATTAGAAAGTTTTTGTCTTGCAGTAGTGTTAACTTAAACAGCCACAGGAAATGATGGACAGGCCCAGGAAAGGCAGACATGCAGTGTTGACTAAGGAAGGAATTCAGTGTTCTGGAATTGTTAACTGGGAATCTTTGCTAGAAAAATATCAAATGCAGAAGTATGTTTGTACTTTTGCTGAAAGAAACTTCTTCCAGGCAGTAATTCTAAAAAGCTTGCAGCAAATAACTTGTAATTTGTGCTTAGGGAACTTGCTGTTATAATGTAGCTGATACCAGTTTAACAGAAGTGAATTTTGTCTGTTTCTGACTGTGCAGATAATTGTGGATCTGGAAGATGATTTAACTAGGAAAAGGAAAATAAAATCCTCACCATTATCGGACAATGGCAAGAGAAGGAGAACTTCGATCAAATCTGCCACAAGTCCCAGTTTAGAAATCACCAGCTCAAGTTCCAGTGCACTTAACAGGAGTGTTTCATCTCCACCAGCCTCACCACAGCCAAGCATTCCCATCAGCTCTGTCGGAGTGTCGCGAGGGAGGGACTCGGAGCAGGACACGTTCGCCTGGTACAGTGACACTACCCACCCAGGGGTTTCAGTTTTAGTGACTTCTGAAGAGGATACTTCAGTTCTGGAAGGTTCTTTCCGAGATGATGCTTTCCCTGTCGCTCCCCCAGACCTGGATGAGACAATACGGGATGAAAAAATCAAGCGACTGAAGCAGCTCCTGCGGGAGCGGGAGGCGGCGCTGGAGGAAATGCGCCGGGAAATGCAGCAGAGCTGAAACTCCTGCCCTGGGGATCCCAGCCTCATGCATCACCTCTTCAGTGACTTCAAGAAGAAATCCCTTGCTTAAATGAATATTTCTGGTAGATGGAAGAACTAGATGAAGTTTAAGTATGTGTGTATTTGGAGAACTCTAGGTTTTTGTTAAATGCCAGAAATAAGAGATTTGGACCATCAAATTCTACTTCTGGGACATGATCCAAGAGCACAGACAAAGGGCATTTTTACCAGCATATTCCCCATATGTTGAATAGAGGGGGTTCTCTATTAGTCTTAGCAAATAAACTTTCCCATTTCAAATTCCATGGCCTGGCTCTTAGAACCCGAATGCAAATTGCAAACCCCAGTTGTAGATACTTTTTCGTTTGTTTTCCTCATGTGCATGAGAACTTTGATGAATTCCTGAGAACTGTCAATTTTCAGAAAAGGTCAACAGTCAGTGGTTAATAAATGCTATTTAAAGGATCTGGGAATTAGACTTTAGGCAGTGACAATGCAGATATTTATACAAAACCTCTTGCAGATGTGAAGACAGAGGCAGGGGGAGCCCTGTGACAGTGTTTGGATTCATGGCTCTCCCTGTCACTATTGTGAGCCTTTATAAGGCCATGGCCAGCTGTGCAATGTGGAAATTTGGTTGTGGGGTTGTTTTGGAAGGGTGGGATGTATTTTTTTAAACAGAATTCTGTTAATAATAGTTTCTTGAAGCTAAAAGACTTCTTTATCCCTGGGTGGTATCTTTAACAATCCTCAATGAGTGTCTTTTAATTTGTTGTTGTTTGAACATGTCTCTTGCCACCTTCAGTTGATGGTACCTTAGTTTGCCTTGTAGGAGGGGATGTGCCCTCAGACTGTCTTTACATCCTAATTTCTATAGAACTTTGTATTTTCCCACCATGATCTGTTGTATGTATAGGGACACCTTTCCTTGTCCTCTGTTGTCCATGTCTCTGAGCCTTGCAGGTTCCTTCTGCAGTTTTTCAGTTTCCCTTCCACCAATTAATAACTTTTTTTGCCAGCAGAGTTTGTCATTGTTTTGTTGTCTATTTATGTTTATGTTAAACATCACCAGTCCCGGCAGAGCTCTGCTGTGGATTTGTGTTCATGGGAGGCTGTTTGTTACTGTCCTTATTTTTGGTTTTATTCTTATTTTGTTTTATTTTAATCAAATTTTCATCTGCAGGGTTTTCATTTATTGTCCCATGGATGCCCAGTTTATCTATAGGGTTTTGGTGGAGGATGGATGTTTCTTGGAGAGCTTAGACTGTCTCAATCCCATATTCCTTGTTTATATAAGTTTTGACAGTGTGAAAAATTCCAGTGGATTGAAGAGGCGGGAGAGGTTTTTACAAGGGAAGAAAAAGGAAAATCCTGCTCTGAAAAATCACAGAATCAGAGAAGGGTTTGGGTTGTAAAGGGACGTTAAACCTCATCCCGTTCTACCCCGTGCCATGGGCAGGGACACCTTCCACTAGCCCAGGTTGCTCCAAGCGCCATCCAACCTGGCCTGGGACACTGCCAGGAATGGGGAGAGCTTGGGCTAGATGAAGGTGATGGACCAGATGCACAGTGGTGGGTGAGGAGAGAAGGTGAATAGTGGAAATAAACTCTGCAGTGGTTGAGATTGCTCGGTAGGAGGGAAGTGTGATGGAACAAGCAAGTTAGGGTGGTACTGTGGGTATCCATGGGCTCATTGGGTATGGAATGGGTGTTTTGGGACAGAATTGACCTTGGCCAAGTCCCAGACACCCATCTGCTCAATCACTCCCCTCCTGTTGGGTGGGGGAAAATGGAAGGATAGAATTGTGGGTGGAGATAAAGGCAGTTTAACAGGTCAAGCAAAAGCTGCTTGCACAAAAAGCAAAATCAGGAATTCAGTCACCACGTCCTGTCAGCAGGCAGAAGATCAGCCGTTTCTGAGGTCTCTGTGTGCACAGTGTTCACTTGGAAGACAAACACTGTGACCAGAAATGTCCCTCTATCCTCCTGCTTTCATAAAGCTTTTATTTGCTGAGCATGGCCTCCTGTGGCATGAAATATCCCTTTGATCAGTCTGGGAGGACTGTCCAGGCTGTGTCTGTTCCCAGCTTCGTGTCCATCCCCAACTTCCTGTCTATCCCAAGCCTGCTGGGGAGGTGCACAGCGAGAGGAGAAAACCTGGATGTTGTGGGAACTCTCCTCAAAACATGGGTGTACGGTCAGCACTCACCTCAAAATCCCAAACACAGCATGACAAGGGACTGCTGTGAAGGACAGTAACTCCATCCCACCTGAAAGGATGAGGTGGGAATCAGGAAGGAGATGGAGGCAACCTTGTGTCTTGTGTCTGGTGCTGCGGTCACCTGGTAGATACTCTTCCAAGAGGCTTTGCTCACTTACTGTTCTCTAACAAATGTCTTTCCTCTATTTTCCAATGATCTCCAAAAAAATAATGAAACTGAGTTTTCTTATCCTCTTGTTTCACTGGAGGATTCCAGCATTGACATTCTACAATGCGCCGTCTTCTTTCTCTCAGAACCTCTTTTACCCTAACGAAGTAGTCCATTTGCCTGAGTTTTTCGTAGCGATGATAAAATACTCAAAACTGGGAGAAGAATCCTCAATGCAAAATTTTGCAGAAATGTGACCAGGATTTGGTGGAAGAAGGTGAATGGGCTATGTCCAATATAGTGATGGAAAACACCTGGTGCAGTTCAGAAAAACAGTGAAACCAAGTATGGAAGAGAGAGATCTCCCTTGGAACAACATCAGTGCAAGGTTGGAGGGATCACTGAGAGCCAGGAGAAGCCTCTTGATGTGCCGATGGGGCAATTTGTGCCAAGAGGAGCAAAGGGGTTTCTGACAGCTGAGGACCTTGAGGCTGTTAGAGCTGCTCCTTGTCCACACTCACCATCTGCAGCGCAGATTGGATTTTGCTGCCCTGTTCATCCTTGAACTCCCGCTATCTATGAAGAGTCTGTGACAAGAACCAGAGTTCTGGGAATGCTGCCTGTCACCCGAGGAGTGCAGGTGACTGGTGGCCATCCCTGAGTGCAGCCCAGGCTGGCAGGAAGGTGTCACACACTGGGATTGCTGTGCTAAGTACATACAAAATCCATGGATTTAGGATATGAATTAAAACTGTTACTTCAAGCAAATACCTGGGAAGAACCAGCAGAAGACCTTTTAGGAATTTCAGAGTCCGAAGAGTAGAGGCGGCAGTGAGTTCTGGACAGAACAGATCAGGAAGCAAAGATGACGCTGGGCAAGTTGCCAACATCAGCCAAACCTGGTGCTTTGGAGTCCCTGGCTAGGACTGTCCCTGTGCCTGTCTCCTGTACTGGGGACTCACCACAGGCCCAGCACTTCTGTGTGAGGCACAAACCTTCACAGAGGTCTGTCCCAGATGTAGAATCATTGGATCATTTAGGTTGGAAAAGACCCTCAAGCTCATCAAGTCCAACCGTAAATCTGAGGTGGCCGAGCCCAGCACTGACCCAGACCTGGGCATTGCTGGGTGCAGTCCAGGAAGCCACCTGGGGGTGGCTCTCAGGGGGTCTGTGCTAGGAATACCCATCAGATGAGGTTCTGGACAGACAACAGCAGTGTCATGTTCACAACCGTGCTCCTCATGAGGGGCTTCAGCCACGCCAGTATCTCTTGGAGGGACAACACAGCAGAGCATAATTGATCCAGGAGGTTCTGGAATTCATTGAGGATAAGCTCCAAGTGAGAGAGGAGCCAGCAAGGAGAGTGGCTGTGCTGGACCTTGATCTCACCAACAGGAAGGGCCTGGTGGGGAATGAGAAGCTCAAGGGCAGCCTGCGCTGAGGGAACATGGAATGGTGGATTCAGAATCCTCAGGGCAGCCAGGAGGGCACACAGTGAGCCCTGGGATTCAGGAAAGCAGTTTGTCTCTTCAGGGATCTGCTTGGTTGAGTCCTATGGGATAAAGCCCTGGAGGGAAGAGGGGCCCAGGATAGCTGGTTGATATTTAAGGATCACCTCCAAGCTCAGGAGCGACACATCCCAAGAACGAGGAGGTTGGACAAAAACTCCAGGAGGCCTGTGAGGGTGAACAAGGAGCTCCTGAACAAACTCAAAGAGGAAGCCTCCAGAGTGTGGAAGCAAGGACAGACAGCCTGGGAGGAATACAGAGGGATTGTCCGAGCAGCCAGAGATCAGGTTAGGAAACCTGAAGGCCTGACAGAGTTAAATCTGGCTAGGGACATCAAGGGCAACAGAAAAGCTTCTGTAGGTACATTGGTGATAAAAGGAAGACTGGGGAAAATGTGGGCCCTCTCCAGAAGGAAACGGGACACCTGCTTACCCAGGACATGGAATAGGCGGAGCTTCTTGGTGACGTTTGTGCCTCAGTCTTCACTGGGAAGTGACCCAGGCATACCGCTGGAGTCACAGGGGCAAAGGCGGAGACTGGGAGAAGGAAGAACCGTCTGCAGTGGGAGAATCAGAGAATCCCAGAACCTTTAAGGTTGGAAAAGCCCTCCAAGGTCATCAAGTGAAACCTGTCATCGAGTCCAACCTGTGACCAATCCCCACCTCACCACCCAGCCCAGAGCACAGAGTGCCATGTCCAGGCATTCCTTGGACACCTCCAGGGATGGTTACTGCATCACCTCCCTGGGCAGCCCCTTCCAATGCCTGACCACCTCTTTCCAGGAAGAAATTCCTCCTGGTGTCCAACCTGACCCTCCCCTAGCACAGCTTGGACATGTTACCTCTTGTCCTGTCCCTGTTCCCTGGGAGCAGAGCCTGACCGCTCCTGGCTGCCCCATCCTGTCAGGGAGTTGTGCAGAGCCAGAAGGTCCCCCCTGAGCCTCCTTTTCTCCAGGCTGAGCCCCTTTCCCAGCTCCCTCAGCCATTCCTAATAGGACTTGTGCTCCATATCCTCCACCAGCTCCGTTCCCTTCTCTGGACTTGAGAAGATCAGATTCAGGAGTATTTAAGGAATATGAAGGTGCACAGGTCCATGGGACTTGATGAGATGCATCCCTGGATCCTGGGGGAACTGGCAGAGGAAGTTCCTAAGCCACGCCATCATATTCGAGAAGTGGCAATTCGGTGAAGTTCCCACTGACTGAAAAATAGGAAATTTGACCCCGTTTTTCAAAAGAGAAATGAGGTGGATGCAGTGTACTACAGGCCAATCAGTCACACTGGTGTCTGGCAAGATCATGGGGCAAATCCTTCTGGAAACTATGCTAAGGCACATGGAAAATAAGGGGGTGACTGGTGACAACCAGCATAGCTTCTCTGAAGGCAAATCATGCCTGACAAATCTGGTGGCCCTGTATGATGAGGTGACAGTGCTGGTAGGTGAGGGCAGAGCAACTGACATCATCTACCTGGACTGTGCAAAGCATTTGACACTGTCCTGCAGGACAGCCTCGTCTCAAAACTGGGGAGACATGGATCTGATGGGTGGAATACTCAGTGGATAAGGAACTGGCTGGATGGTGGCACTCAAAGGGTTGTGGTCTGCAGCTGTAGACAAGGATGTCCAAGTGGAGCCCAGTGACAAGTGGTGTCCCCAGGGGTCAGTGTTGGGACCAGTGCTGTCTTTGTCCGTGACATAGACAGTGGGATTGAGGCACCCTCAGCACGGTGCTAACAGTGAGATGTTTGGTGGGGTCACATGCTGGAGGGAAGGGATTAGGCATCCAGAGGGACCTGGACGGGCTGGAGAGGTGGGATCATGTGAACCTCATGAAGTTCAACAAGGCCAAGGACGAGATCCTGCCTCTGGGTTGGGGCAACCCCAAGCACAAGTCTAGGGGGATGAACGAAGCAGCCCTGAAGAGAAGGACCTGGGGGTGTTGGTGGATGAGAAGCTCAACAGAAGTGGCTCCATCAGTGATGAGGGAAGGCCTACAGATGTCAATTTTCTAGACTTCTGTAACCATTTGACACGGTTTCCCCCGATATCCTTCTCTACATTGGAGAGATGGATTTAACGGGCAGACTGTCAGGTGGATAAGGAATGGGTTGGATGGTCACATCCAGGCGGTCGTGGTCAATGGCTCAGAGTCCTGATGGGCATCAGTGACCAGTAGTGTCCCTCATGGATCCGTACTGGGGTAAGTAGTGTCCCTCAGGGTTCTGTACTGGGACCAGTGTTATTTAATAACTTTATTAATGACAAATGAAGGGATCGAGGGCACCCTGAGCAGGTGACACTGGGCTGAGGGGGCAGGGACACCCCTGAGGGACAGAGTCATCTAGAAGGACCTGGACAAGCTTAAAAGTGGCCCATGGGAATCTCAGGAGGCCTAACAAGGCCAAGTTCCAAGTGCTGCACCTGGGTTGGGGTGACCTTGGGATGAATCCAGGCTGGGGATGAACAGATGGGAGAATGACTTGGGGGTGTTGGTGGGTGAGACCTGGACAACCTTCCAGAACCCCCCCCAAGCCCTTGGCTGATCCCCCAGCGTGGGCAGCAGGGGAGGGGGGGTTCTGCCCTTCTGCCCCACTCAGGTGAGACCCCACATGCAGATCTGCCTCCAGCCCTGGGGCCCAACAGCAGCAGAAGGATGTGGAGCTGCTGGAGCGAGTCCAGAGGAGGCCATGGAGATGCTCTGAGGGCTGGAGTCCCTCTGCTCTGGAGCCAGGCTGGGAGAGCTGGGGCTGTCCAGCCTGGAGAAGAGAAGGCTCTGGGGACACTTTAGAGCCTCTTCCTGTGCCTAAAGGGACTCCAGGAGAGCTGCAGAGGAACTTGGGACAAGTGATGGAGTGACAGCACACAGGGAATGGCTTCCCACTGCCAGAGGGCAGGGTTAGATGGGATATTGGGAAGGAATTGTTCNAATTGTTCCCTGGGAGGGTGGGGGGGCCCTGGCACAGGGTTCCCAGAGAAGCTGTGGCTGCCCCATCCCTGGAAATGTCCAAGGCCAGGCTGGACGGGGCTTGGAGCCACCTGGGATAGTGGAAGGTGTCCGTACCCTGATGACACAGGGGTGGAACGGGATGATCTTTAATGTCCTTTCCCACCCAAATCATCCTGGGATTCTGTGTATCAAGATCTGAGGACTGTCCACAGAATCAATCCTGGGGCAGAGCTAAAGCAGGGCCAGCCACAACAGCCCAGGCCAGGGCTGGGTGCTCAAGCTTGGGCTCACATGGAGCTCATGGGCCATGAGTGCGTGAGGAGGTCCCCAGGGGCTGGTCAGGGCAATTCAGGTGTGTTAATGGACCCTGTAAGTCTGTTCAGTGCTGGGCTGGGTCAGGCATTGGAAGGGGCTGCCCAGGTTGGAGGCACCGTCCCTGGAGTTGTTCAAAGGTTGTCTGGATTCACTGGGTGATGTGATTTAGGGGTTATGGGGCTACAGTGGCAGTGTGGGGTGGACTTGGATGAATGATCTTGAAGGTCTTTTCCAACCATGATGATTCTATGGGAGATGGGAACTAACCCAGACCCTTGATCATGACTCTGTTGGTGGGGCTGCAGAGAAGGAGGAAAAGGCAGGGATTCACTGGGGGTGTGTAGCCCTGGAGCAGCTGGGAGCACGGAGCTGCTCCTTGGTGCTGATCATCCCCGTCTCTTGGCAGAAGGTGAGAGAGCAGGAAAAGGGTTTTCCTGGCATTGAGGAGGTTGTTAAACAGAGAAGAGTTGGATGCTCTGAGGCTGAACTTCCATGGATCTGCAGATGAGCAGGAATCCCAGCACGTGGTGCTGGGCTGGTGGGGAAGCAGTGAGGGGACTTTGGGGGATTTAACTGTAAACCCAGGAATGTACTGGTTTGGGCAGTAAAATCAGAATCTTTGAAGTTGGAAAAGCCCTCTGAGATCATGGAGTCCAACTGCTCCCTAGCACTGCCAATACCGCCATTAACCATGTCCATGATTCCACGATTCCCTGAGTGCCACATCCACATGTTTTTTTTTAAATCCCTTCAGGAATGGTGACTCCACCACTGCCCTGAGCAGCTGTGCCAGGGCTGGACAACCCTTTTGGGAAAGAAATTTTTCCTAATGTCCAACCTAAACCTCAGTCAGCCCTGGCTGGCTCATCACAGTGACATTAAATTAATGAGAAATTCCTGCTCTCTGGGACAGGAATTGCTTCTGGGTGCAGCACGTCGGATGTCTGTTATCAGGAATGACCTCTCCATGTTTCAAAGGGATCCATGGAGAGAGCAGTGAATGGGAGGTGAGGAAAGCCCTGTGAGCAGGCAGATGCCTTCTAGAGCCTCCTTGAGAGCTACATGAATGAATCAATTGGGGTTTTTCCTTCTCCTCCCATTGTACCAGGCAAAGAGCTCTCTCCCTCCTTCTGCACAGGGATCCCATTGCTGTTGGGACCATCTCCTGCTTAAACCATTTGTCTAATGAGCCTTGAGGGAGGCAAAGGATTCTCTCAGCTGAAACATCACATTTTCTACATTGGAGCAGTTAAATCAGGAACTGGGGTTTACCTATTCCCTGCCTAGGAAGTGTGCGGCCAAGTGTGCAGCTTTCCAGGGCGGCTGGGATCCCTAAGAATTCATCAGCAGCTAAAATAAAATACTTGGGAAACCTTCCCAGGCTGTAGAGCCCACGGCTCTCTGTGACTCCATGTTAATGACACCCATCTGCACTCTCACCCCAGTGCCCTCAGTAGTTTGGCAGCTTTTGGCCCCAAAGGTTGTTTTCACCCTGTGAATTGTCTGAACTCCAGCTGAACCAGGCAGGAAATGCAGTAACAGGGATGGAGACATCCCATTTAAATCTGGGAGAAAGAAGCTGCCCAGGGAACTGCTGGGATTTCCAGGAGGCCTCCAGCTTAGATTAATTCCTTTCCTGGTGCTTTGCCTGCCCCTCCAGGAAGGGAAGATGCCACCGTAAGGGATTCTGGTTTAGAAGGAAATGTGCTGGAGCTCACGTACAAGCCTTGAGCAATAGCTTGGCAAGGGAGCTGAGCTATTCCTGCCAAACAGGGCTCAGAGGCAGCTGTGGATGTCCTTGGTAGGTCTGTGTGCAATCAAATGTCCCCTTAATCTGCTGTTACCTTTGTAGAATTCTACATGTTTGTTTTTAAGGCTTCTGGCTCGGTCTGGGCATAACTGTGGAGTGTGGGAGGTTGTCCCTATGGATTGACCCTGGAACCAGCTGGTGTGTCTGGCACTGAGAGGCTTGTGGAGCTTGGCCCCTGGAGCACACAGACACTTTTTAGGGCTGGAATAAGGGTTGTCAGCACTCCGGGAAGCAGCTGGAGGAAGGAGCAGCTGGCTTGGGTTGGAGGCTCTCAGGGAGCACCAGGGATGTCGAGGGCATGAGAACAAGGGTTGCACTCCAGGGTGTTTGAGGGACAGCTCTTGGCTCTGGAGGGAACAGGACATGGGCTGCCTTGGCCAACTCTTCCACCTGTGCAACAGGGACGCTTGGCATGAGAATTCCTGGGTCAACCTGCCCATCAGCTCCAGCAACTGCCACGAGAGGGACAGAGGGAAGGCCAGGCTGGACAGGGGCTGGAACAAGCTGGTCTAGTAGAAGATGTCCTTGCCCGTGGCAGGGGGTGGAATGGGATGGGCTTTAAGGTCCCTTCCAAGCGAAACCCTTCTGGGATTCCATGGCTGCGTGGTTCCTGCTGCTCCCTGTCACTCCTCTCCAGAGCCAGCACAGGGCTGCCCTGCCAGCAGGAGGGAGCTGCTCAGCTGCCTCTTGACCTCCAGAGCAGGCTGTAGTGTGAAGAGGTTTTTCCCTATGGGCTGCTCAGAGGATGAGGTGGCTTTGGGATCCATCCCATCTGGCCCAAAGTGTGGGGCATGGATCAGCCCCCTGGGCCCAAGGGGAGCAGAGGTGAGGCTGGAGGCTCTGCCATCCAAAAGGATTTGGCCTGAGGAACTCTGGAGAGGGGAGGGTGAGGAAGGTCAAACTGGGTGTGGAGGAAGAGATGAGGAGACACAACTCATTAATAACCTTCATTTAATCTTTCATGACATTGGAAAATGTAGAAATGTCACAGACTCATTCACAGTACTGGTAACATTTGCATTGCTGTGGGTTAATAGCAAAGCCCTTGATGTCAAGTATAAGACAATCACTTCATACTTTTTTTTAATATAAAATAGATGTTTAGAAATTTCAGCTGTTATTGCTGTTAAATTCCTGAGTTCTGCTGAGTTCTGTCCATCCATCAGATGCTCCCTGCTATAAGCAGTGCCTGCTCCTCTGCCCTGAAGCTCCGTGGGCTCTCGTGCAGGGTCTGGCCCTGCAGGCTGACCACGGCTCGCAGGGAGATTTTCTGTGGAGGGAAAGCAGAGGGAGTCCCCATGAGCAGCTCCTCGCTGCCTCGGCACTGGTAAGTTCACTGGCCAGAGGAAACACCAAAGATTTTTGGAAACACCAACAGATCAGCTCAGAACCATGTGCCTGGCTCCTAGCTGTGCTCTGGACTGGCTCCATCATTTGCCTTGTCCTGGAGGAAAAGGCCCCTGTGGCTGTGACAGGTCTGGCCAGTTATGGCCAGCCTGGTGCTGGAGCTGTGGTGACACAGCAGTGACAGACTCTATAGGGGTCACTTAGAGCTGCTCTTGGGTCTCCAGCCCTGGTGACTGATCCATGCCGGGTTAATGGCTGGACTCCATCACCTTAAAGGTCTTCTCCAACCAAAACGATTCCATGATTCCATAAAATCTAAGGCTGCCCAGCTGCACCACACAGGGCTATTCAGAAACAGAGAACATTAACTTCATTTTACCTGGAAGTCACGGATGTAGGTGAGGAAGAAACTGAGGAATGAGAATGCCAGCGACCACTCAGAGACGGTGCTGATGATGTGAGGGGTGTAGCCCTGTGTTACAGAAGGGAAAAAATGTGTGAAAACTGCTCTGGAACCTGCAGTGGCGCAAGGATGGCTTGTGACTTGTGACATGCTATATGAGATCCTGCATCCACAACTATTCCTGCTGGAGACCAAAATCCCTTATTGTATCTGGAGTCTCCAAGAATGAAGTACTGAAGAATGAGAATGACCAGGAAAGCACCTGCTCCAGCTGGGATGATGCCCACTGGGAATTTAATACCCACCTGCAAAACCTGAAGGCTCAATCCAGAGCTCAACTAACAAAGAGCAGGAAGGTTCAAGGCCCTCCTCAAGATGCAGGAGGGATTAATTTAGAGTTACACTTGAGGATCCAACAGCTTTGTGAGATCAGAACTTCAGCAAGTGCTGGTCCAGATTGCCCAGAGAAGCTGTGGCTGCCCCATCCATGGAAGTCCAAGGCCAGGTTGGACAGGGCTTGGAGCAACCTGGGAGGTGTCCCTGCCCATGGCAGGCGGTGGGACTGGATGGGCTTGAACGTCCCTCCCAACCCACCCCACTCTGGGATCCCATGATTCCAAGGAGCTGCCGGCTGGTTTGGCTGGCACAGCTCTCTCCCACCGCAGTCTATGTGGTGAGCTGCAGGAAGTTCCCACCTGTCCCTCCAAATCCAGATGGATTTGGTCTACATTTCCCCCCCAATCACTTACTCTTTCCTGGGGATCCCAGTGCAGCTTCTGCACCAGGTTCTGTCCATACAGGCCACTGTACAACACAACCGAGGACACAAACACTGAGGGAAGAGGCTAAGGAAGATTCAAGGCCAAGAATGACGAACATGGAACTTGCAGACTGTGTCGAGCTGAGGCTGTGGGGTCTCAGCCTGAGAAGCAGTAATGGTGCCATGGACTGTTCACATCGTGCCCTTCAAACTGTAGCTTGTCCCAACCCACTGGTTATTGTCACGTGAAAAGGTTAATTTGAACCTAAATCCATTATTTCTGTTCTCTGTGTGCTGCCTCTCGTTATTTCTCTGATCAAATACAGTGTTCTCATGTAAGTGTTAAAGCTATGATCATATGTGAGCACTTACTGAGCATTTTAATTTAATTTTACTGTCATTTCCCACCCTAATAAAAGTCTAGATCTCTTTCTCTCATGGCTTTTCAATGTCTCAACCACCCTGAATTCTTGCTGTGGGCCACAGGTTGGAATTCTGTATCACCTGCAGCAAAGAGGGGTTTTGGCTTTTCTGTTTCCCTCTTAGTCAAGGTCTGAGAACTGCTTTGATTTCACCCCACGTGACAATGATCCTCCATTTAATCCAAGACGTGGATCTTTCTGGAGTGTTTTGGGCCATTTTTTCAACATCTTACAGAGGGAAGGTACCCAAAAAAGTGCTCCTGCAACACAACCAATGAAACTCAGATCATTAATTTACAGACAACCTGATTTTCATAGGATTAAGATAGTAACTTCTTCATTGGTTAATGAGATTAAACATCAAGAGCCTCCTGAAGTGGAAGATTAATTTTGGTGGTGAACAAGGCTGGACTTCCTGGCACAAACACAGCCTTGAGTGAGCAGCTGTGCCAGGGCCTGACTACCCTTTCAGGGAAGAAATTTTCCCCAATATCCAACCTGAACCTCCCCTGGCACAGCTTGAGGCTGTTCCCTCTCCTCCTGTCCCTGTTCCCTGGGAGCAGAGCCCGACTCCCCCCAGCTGCCCCCTCCTGTCAGGGAGTTGTGCAGAGCCACAAGGTCCCCCCTGAGCCTCCTGTTCTCCAGGCTGAGCCCCTTTCCCAGCTCCCTCAGCTGCTCCTGGGGCTGCAGCCCCTTCCCCAGCTCCATTCCGTCCCCTGGACACGCTCCAGCCCCTCAATGTGTCTCTTGTCAGGAGGGGCCCAGAGCTGTCCCTAGGGCTGGAGGTGCCCCAGCAGTGCCAGCACAGGGGACGGGCACTGCCCTGGCCCTGCTGTGACCCCAGAGCTGGCACAAAATACATTTCCTTCTGTCTTCCAGTACCTGTACAACCACTTCACCCAAGACCACAGACTTCTCCCTGTCCCCATCTTTCCCTTATTACATTATGAGCTGTTAATTTAGAACAATTATTTTCCCTTTTCTTCCCCTTTCATTGTTACATATGTACACATCATTATTTTTACAACTTCCCTATAATTTTGGTTAGACCACAGTGGTACAAAAACCTCTACAGATTTGAGGTTTGTGGGCTTTTGGCTTCTGTAAGATGAGCTTAACTTGCAGCAGATCATATTGTTCCATTTTAGTTTCCCCCCAGTTTGGTTCCTCACTATTCATAGCTGAAAATCGTGTTTGCTAATACCAAAAATTTCTGCTAGGGACAATAATTCTCCAAGTTTTTCAGATGATTTCCTTGCTGTCTGCCAAGCCCCCTCAGCAAGTGAGGGTCCTTCATGATGGATAACAAGCCTGTGCCCCACTGTCCCTGCACCTCTGACTCCTGCAGATTCTATAATCCTGCAGCAGCAGGGATGGGAGCCCAGCAAGATGCTCCAACCTTGGGAAATGGGACATATGGTTTAGTGTTGGTATTGTCTGCCAGCCTGCAAATAAGTGGGATTGGTGGGGATTAAATCAGTGGCCTGGATACAGCTGCAGATGGGACAGTGTTTAAGCAATGGGTTTTGCAACTTGTGTTTCTGGAATTCAGAAGCTTTAGTGTTGTTGTCCTGTTTGACACAAAAACTGAGTTTGATTTTTAAATGCAATGTTCAGGTCCATTGTGGTGAGCAGGGAACTGTTCTGGTGCAGTTTCCTGACTGTTTCAATGATTCTGGAGAGGAAAAGGCCTCCATTTCCAGGTGGGTTTGCCCACATTTGGTATATAAATATATGGATAATTGGGAATGGATTCCCACTGCGAGAGGGCAGGACTAGACAGTCCCTCCAACCCAAACCATTCTGTGTTTCTCCCCTTCTCTAAACCCCACAGCTGGTTCTAGCACTTGGAATTCAGAGTTAAAGGAGGATGATGGATTCTGATACCGATGGAAGGTGGTAGGGAATGCCAGTCAGAAATATCTTGTATTTTGAACTGCAGGATGGGCAGGAAGGAGATCAGAGGTCAAAGTCCCCCCTGACACACCCTTGAAATGTGCTCCAGAATTGTCTCTCTGGCAAGTGCCAGCACATCATCCCTGCTCGGAGCCAGCTGGCACAGCCAGCCCTGCTCCACATGGTCTGATAGAGTATTTCCTCTTGTTCTACATTCTGGGTTTCTTTAGTTGTATCCAGCTGTAACACTCTACACCATTCCTGTCCTCAGGAACAGACTTTTATTTCTTTAGTTTTTCTTCTGCCATTGAAACCACCCATTCTTTAAGCACACTTCCCTTTGGCCCCATCTTTCCTTATTTAGTCAGACCTCTAGGGGATAAACTCTTATTTTTCCTATTTTCAGTCTCTGGTGTGCAGTAGGAAAGGAGAGGAGAAAGGGTGGTAACCATCCCTCTTACCTTCTTTTTTTTAATATCTGGGGGGATATTAAAAGTATTAAAGGGATTAATCATTTTCCCTGAAATTCCCACGTTGGAATACAGAACAGGGCACACTACAGGCTGTACAATCAAGGATGACAGGCCTCTTGTGGCACATGGTGGTGGTTCAGTTCAAGTAGGTGTAAATCCCGTGGAGACTGCTGGGTTTTGGTGCCACTGCCCAGGCAAAGGATACTGCTCAGGATGCTGGAACAGCTCCACAGGAACACGGCCAGGCGGGCCCAGAAGATGTCTTTGCTGTGAAGTTCTGGCTGCATCAGGTAGGACAGGACGGTCTGAACCAGCATGTAAATGGACCCCACCCCAAAGGTCAGGCAGGCTCCCAGCACGTGGATGTAGTACAGGATGCATTTCTAGGGAAAGAAAGTGCTGCCTGTGAAAACCTGGTTTCATTTTCTTCTGTAAACCTCTGGCATCCACCCCCTCAGTGACCTTCTCCCATCCCGAGCTAAGCAGTTCTGGACTGTTCCAGTCCTCAGGAGACTTTTCTTGGAAGCCCCATTGGGAGACGTCTGGAAGCCAGAACCTGCCAGCCTCTGGAATTTTGCTTTTGTTAAGTTCTTGTGGTGAAGTTACAGGTCACAGCTTTACCTTCAGTACAGGAATTTGTGAGAGCTCTTCTCATAAATGGACAATATCAAAGGAATCGGGTAAGAGAATCCCTGCAGGTGGGCAGGGAATGGAATTGACAATATTTCTACCCCAGGAACCTGTGCATCTATGAAAGATTATGGAATACAGGACAGACAACATGATTCTAGTACCCAATTTTGGATTAAAAATAACGAGGTTTTGCATTTCTCTGAATGAACTCTGGTTTGAATAAAGATTGTTTGTCAAATTAGTATCTTGGAATACTCTGAGGGAACAAGGTTCAATCAAGCAGCAATACTTAAAAACACCCCCAGGAAAACCAACTCTCAAATAGCAAAAATAACTAAAACTAGAAGATATTCTGAAAAAACCTACCCAACTAAAAATTTATTATTAAAATATATGCCCTGAAAACCCACGTGCGTTCAGTCCTTTCTTCTCATCCCCAGCTTAGCACAGGACCCAGACACAGGGAACAAAATGTGTCATCTGACTTGTTGCACAAGGCAAGGCCTGGCAGCCTCCTGCACCCCAATCGTGCAGATGTTTTCTGCCCTAAAACATGAGGTTCTCTGTGTATCTTACTGAGTAACTCTTAAGATCAAGCTTTTCCTTGTGCATTTTCTGTGCACAAATGAATTTTAAGTGCTGCATCCACAGTGAGAATTTCTGTTTATGAAATAAGCAGGTTGCAAAGGTGTGTGCTCCAAAATCATGTGCTGTGCAGGGACGTGTCAGCAGAGAGAAATTCTCTATTTTTACACTTTGGGGTCTTCAATCACCAGTGGATTTCAGGGGGATTCAGCTCCTTTTGCCTTTAAACCAGTCCTTAGCATCCCTGGGATATGCAGGTGCATCACTTTCAACTTCTGTTTTGCTCAAGGTTAAATGTTACACAAACTGTTATCAAATTAACATGCACCTCCTGTGTTTTGATTGTTGTGAAATCCACAGCAAGTAGAAAAACCCTTTCTTGAGGGGCAGTGCAGGGAAATCATGGAGGTAGTTGAGCAGAGCCTGGAGGATTCTTCTTAGTGGGTGTGGAAGGTGAGGCTGGGACCTCTGAGGGGTCTAGAAAATAGTAAATAGATTGAGTCCTCCAAAAGAAAAATGCCTAGAATGAGAGTGCTGAGGTTTCTAAGACAGGGGCTGCTGAAGCACTTGGGGAGCTGTGCCAGGGAAAAGGTGGAGCTTTCCATGAGCTTTTCCTCTTTGATTTTCCCTGTCCCTAATCCAGCAGGAGCCCAAGGTGACACTGCAGCCTGTGGTGGCTACAGGCACCACAACAGAGCCCCAAAATCCATCAGGTAATCAACATGACAAGGCTGGCAATTATACAACCACCTGGCAAGTAAAGCCAACAATGGGGGCCTGCTCATGGTGTGATGGGTGAGAATATCAGATCTGGGTTTTTTGGAGTGGAAAGTATTGGGGAGAAAAAAAAATAGAGACTCTGGGATGTAGAAAATTAGAAGAATTAACATTGCAGAATTTTCAAGAATTTGAGAAGGTTTGAAGGAAAATCCACCCGAGAGGGCAGGTTTTCCAGAGCTGGGCTCATGGGGTTGGGTGGTTTTGTTGGCTTTACTTCTAGTTGCAACAAGTTTTTACTATTTGATACCTGATTCTCCTGAGCCACAGTTGTGAGCCTTTAATCTGGACCTCAGGCTTTCAAACTGCCTGGAAGGAGATCCAAGTGTGGCTTCTGCAAAGCTTGGAGGTTATGACTGTTCTGAAATGTCATGAACAGCTGCTCACAAGTCCCAAAGCAATAAAGAATAACTAACAAATTATAAGCCAAACCTTATATTTTTTAACCATTCTCTGTAGAGAATTTGACAAAAAAGCAGTTTGCCGTGGAAAGTTGCTTTCCGTAAATCCCCAGTTTATCAGGTATCTCAGAATGGACACAGCTCTGGCAGGAGCAGAGCAGTGCAGGCAGAGCACAAACCTGGAAATTGGCAATAATGCAGAGTCCAAAGCAGCTCATCCATCCCAGCGTGAGGCCCAGCTTATTCAGCCTGAGGATCTTGGGTTTTTCTGGGCTCAGGGCAGACACTTGCTTGTACCGGACGTACATGGTGGCCATCCCTGCCAAAGAGAGCCACAGGCAGTAAGATTCCTGCTGGGGAGCAGTGTCCTTGTTTACCTGGGAAGATGCTGAGTGACAGAGGCAACTCTTAAAATACAAGAATTTTTTTAGGGCATACTGAAATAGGAAAGCTGAAAGGCTGGAAGTGAAACTTGAAATAATATAATAACAAACAAGTCAAACTAATAGATTTTTCTGATCTATTTCATTTAAAAGCCATATTAGGTTGTTTCCCCCCCCCCTCCATTGTTGCAGCACAGGTAGGATGACTGCCTTGAATTTGCATTTTTATTGCTTTTATTTTTCTGTTAGTTTTTTAATGCATTTTTTGCCCTTCCAGAATGCACAATTGCCATACTGGCAATTTGCAGATAACATCCCTGACACACACTTTGAATTGCTTAAGAGAATTGACATTTATTGCTCAGTATTTAGTTTTTGAGTGAGAATTCTGAGCTGTTTAATGATCTGGAGAAGAAAATTAACTTGTTTAAAGCTGTTGCATTCCAGAACTGCCTGCAGCTCACCAAGGACAGCTTTCTGTACTCACCCAAGAAGGTTGAAACATTTAACATGATCCCAAATAAGCATCTTTCAGGTGGTATTGTCCCTGTATCACTGGAAAAGATAAATGGAGTGATACATATCCTATATTATCTATATCTATAGTAAAAATACTTCCAACACAACTTTACTTATTTCAGTCTACACAGGAAAAGTAAAAAAAACCCTCCCAGATGTTTTTCACTGAATTTTTCATTACTAAAACTATGCTGTGTTGTAGATATCATCATGGTAAAGACAAGCCAGCCTTGGAGCAGGGAATGATCATGCTCGGAGTTCCTTTCATATCAAAACTGTTCCTTTCATATCGATCTGGATTCCATAAAAGGTGAATAAAAAGGATTAAAATTAGAAAAATGAAGACATGGAAAACTGAAAGAGCAAAGCTTGAGTTATATATATCAGCCTTGATGGAATAAAGTTGGCAATGTAGATTTTAGTATGGATTTACTGGTGCAACAAACCTGGTAACAGCGAGAGGCTTCACTCTGAGCAGGGGTGTGGTGAGGCACCCCCAGTTCCCTTGTTCATCATCATTTTAAGAGTATGTTCACAGAGCCAAAGCTTGGAGTTTTGCACAAAAACAGACACCTTTAAATACAGTAACACACAAATCCCAGAATGGGTTGGGTTGGAGGGACCTTAAAGCTCATCTCATTCCAACCAGGGACACCTTCCACTAGCCCAGGGTGCTCCAAGCCCCATCCAGCCTGGCCTTGAACACTTCTAGGCATGGGGCAGCCACAGCTTCTCTGGGCACCCTGTGCCAGGGCCTTCCCACACTTACAGGGAAGGAATTTCTTCCTAACATTTAATCTGAATTTCCCCTCTGTCAGTTTAATATCACCTATAACTATATACATAATGGCTATAAACAGTAACTTCAGAATTGGAGTTGTTGGGTAAGAGCTGCTATCTAAGCCTGGAGTTGAGAAGAATTCACAGGAGTGCAGTCGGTTCAGTGCTCTGACACAGGGTGGGCATCACTGACCTGATGTAGGGCACCAAAGGGTCAACATGGTGCAGGACAATTGCAGTAATGTAGGAAAACACAAATGATGCTGCTGACCACACAACGAGAGCCACAGGCAGGAACGAGAGGCCTTGCTGGAACCACCACATTTCAGGGCTGACTTCTGCCTCCAGACACTGTGAAGAATCAAATGCAAAGGTTTACTAAGAGTTCTCAAACGTTTACTGAGATTTTCAAATTTACTGAGAGTTCTCAAAGGTTTACGGAGATTCTCAAAGGTTTACTAGGATTCTACTATGAGGTCTCTCAAGTTCTGCTTTCCTTGAGGCAGGCTGCTTCCCATACAGCAGTTTGATATTGCTTTCAGTCCTCTCTTGCAAATCCAAAGTGAACACTGACTTCACAGAAGAAATAATAAATCTAGAAATGTTAATTCGGAAATTCTTAGACGATCATTAGAAACCAGTACTGTCATTTTACTATGTGGCTTGGATTCGTTGCTGCCAGAAAAACGTCAAGTGGGTCACTATGAGTAAGTGACTCCATTTTCTTCTCAGCCTTGTGTCACAACACCAGGTCAGCAGAGTGAGCTGACAAAGAATGTGTCCCTGCACTGACACTGCAACTGATGGTGGCTGTGGTGGAGCCTCCAGCTTCCATTAACAATTAGCAGGGCAGACGTGGAGGAAATGACCCAAAATTACTTTAATACCTGCTCTCAATTACTCCCTGTCAGGCTGTGTGACTCAACATCTGTTATAGAGTCCCAGGGCTGAAAGGGCCTTTAACCCCCATCTTCTCCCCCCCCCTGCCATGGGCAGAGACACCTTCCACCATCCCATGTTGGTCCAAGCCCTGTCCAACCTGGCCTGGGACACTTCCAGGCATGGGGCAGCCACAGCTTCCCTGGGCAGCCTGTGCCAGGGCCTCCCCACCCTCACAGGGAGGAATATCCCAATATCCCATCTAACCCTGCAAGCCTTGAGTTGCACACACATAGGTTTTATTTTCCACTCTGAGTCCTCTCTGTTCAAGAAACTCATTTCCTTGACTCTCCATAAGGTGCTGATGGGCTCTGTCAAAGCATGGGGGGGTTTCCTGAGCTCACTGCGTTAATGTTGAGCAAACAGCTCCATTTCCCCACATCTCTTCCCCCCATCCTGTCTAGATTTGGGTATTGCCAAGGAGAAGCCTGTGCTGCGGTACCTCACAGAGTAGGACAGAAAATTACTTTGCCATTCTGCAACAACTTTTTAAAATTAGTTTGTTTTTTAAATTTATTAATGTTTAGGATGAAATGTCAGTGAAAATGTTTTAAAAAAACCCATTTTTTGGATGAAATAAAACTGAAGTAAAATGTTCAGATCTATTTATTCTATGCTGTAAAGTTAACTTTTGGAAGATATCACCTATCGAGGTTTGAGAACATAAACCAAATTCTTTTGTGGAGAATGAATCAGAACTTTCCCATGGATTGTAATATCAATAATAACAATACCAATATTAACAGGGCAGGGGCACCTTTCACTAGAGCAGGTTGCTGAGCTTCATCCAGCCTGGCTTCATGAGCTCTCAGCTGAGCTCACTGCTACCAATCACAACCCTCAAACTCAAGGGTTACTCACAGCAGTTGCTGTTTTACAGGTGGGATGAAAAGATCCATGCGCAGTGCAGTGAAATGATGACTGTATTCACACTGTCCAGTTCCCCTAATCCGAGCCTGACAGCAAATCTGTGTCTCACCCCAGTTCTCTAAGAGCAAGAACGCGCAGCTGTGCCACCCTGGTGAGCTCACACAGCGAGAACTGTGACTCCTCCCTACTCTTGCTGCAAAAGGGAAGTAATTTGCTACTAGCTTCAAACACAACCAGAGCTATTTCAGCATGCCAGAATGGCTGAGGGGGGAAGGAGCTCTGGAAGTCACCTGGGCCATCCCCCTGCTCAAGCAGGGCCACCAGAGCCAGCAGTACAGGATGACATCCCAAGGATGGAGATACCACAACCTTTCTGGGCAGCTTGGGATTACCAGTGCCAATCAACCTCACTGGGAAAAAGTGTTTCCTGATGGTCACTACAGAGAAGAGGAGAAAAAGTGTTAAAACATAGTTAAAACTGGAGACTGCAAATGGAATATGAAAAAGGACAAAGGTGAAGAGCAAATAATGGAGAGTGTACATCCAAGGGCATCCAGACAAAGATCTGTTTGTGAGAAAAGCAAAAAAATGTTGAAACAAATTAGAAGGAAGTACAGCACTGAGAGGTTTTAGAAGGGCATGGCCTGGGGTGCACGAGGCTGAAAGAAAGGAGGAAGAGAAAAGGAAGAAAGAGGAAGCACCAAGACTAGAAAGTCTCATGGCAGGAAAAAAAGTTGAAACAAAAGTGGGTGAATCTTGCAAGAGATCAGAGCTGGTCAACCTTCACAACCCTTGCATAGAATGGACAACCACAGCCTTGTAGAGGTGAAGGTTCAGCTGCTTGTGAGGAAGCTGGTTGTGGCAGGTAAAGGTGTTTAACAGGAGGCGTAGTGAATAAGAACAGATTGACAGAATTCAAGTTGCCTCATTTCTTGCCCCTTTTTAAGCTAAATATAAAGTTCGCTATCTGATGATGATTTTAAGACTGCAATGCAGTAATGACTGTAACTTCACAATCCTATCTCTAGTATGAGTAAATTGGGAATTTGAAAAAGAAATGCAGATTTTGCATGACATTCTCTGTTATAAATGTTATGTGCCTGGGTATGTAATTCCCAACTCCAAGCAGTCTGAATGTACTTTTCCTTTCACATTTAAATATTCATAGTGCCTTAATTTTATTTCTGAGCTAACAGATTTTCCCCTGCAAACAAACCAACCACCCAACTACATTCCACATACCTGAGAAAAGGGGCATCAGAGGACATGTCACTAAGGGGAATCCAAGGTCATTTTTCTGCTGAAGCTCCATGTTCGCTTCATTTTTCTGACTCTGAGATATAAAGGAAAATAAGCAAGATGTGAAGTACTTCTGTACCTCTTGCTTTGTTTATTGTTAGCACCTTCTATTAGTCACTGCTGCTGACTGGACACAGGATTAGACTGTTGGCTTGCCCCAGGATGTTTTTCCTGCGTTCCAAGTGGTTTAAGGAGTGAAGCTTGTGTGTGGTGGGGTGGTAGAAATGAAGAATAACTGGTGTTTAAGGCTCTTTGATTTTAGGAGTTGTCTCAATTTCACTTGAACTGAGGAGCTTTCAAGAGATGAAGTGAATGCAACTAAAACCAGTGCCTAAGACCACAGCTTTCACCTCAGGAAGCGAACAGAACACGGAGACTTCCCATTTCATTGTGGACACACATCCCAATGTCCTGCTGGTGCAATGCTAAATACATGGCAGGAGAGGGGCTGGAGCAACCTGAGTTTCATAGGATAATTTAAGTTGGAAAAGCCTCCTGAGATCATTGAGTCTAACTGTTCCTCTGGCACTACCAAGGCCACCACTAAACCATGTCCCCAAGTGCCATATCCACAGCTTTTAAATCCTTCCAGGGACGGTGACTCCACCTCTGCCTTGGACAGCCTATGCCAGTGCTGGACAACTCTTTCAGTGAAGAAATTTTTCCCAATATCCAACCTGAGCCTCCCCTGGCACAACCTGAGGCTGTTCCCTCTCCTCCTGTCCCTGTTCCCTGGGAGCAGAGCCCGACTCCCCCCAGCTGCCCCCTCCTGTCAGGGAGTTGTGCAGAGCCACAAGGTCCCCCCTGAGCCTCCTGTTCTCCAGGCTGAGCCCCTTTCCCAGCTCCCTCAGCTGCTCCTGGGGCTGCAGCCCCTTCCCCAGCTCCATTCCGTCCCCTGGACACGCTCCAGCCCCTCAATGTGTCTCTTGTCAGGAGGGGCCCAGAGCTGTCCCTAGGGCTGGAGGTGCCCCAGCAGTGCCAGCACAGGAGGTGGTCACCACACTGGGCCTTCTGGGCACACCATGGCTGTGACAGCCCAGGGGCCATTGGCCTCTTGCCCACCTGGGCACACCTGGGCTCATGTCCAGCCACTGTCACCAGCACTACCAGATTCTTTCCCAGCTTTCCAGCCACTCCTGACCCAGCTTGGAGGATTCCATGGGACTGTTGTGATCCAAGGGCAGAACCCGGCATTGGACTTGTTGACTCTCCCACTGTTGGCCTCAGCCATGGATCCAGCCTGTCCATTCAATTAGACATTCTGTAACTCCTGACTTCTCCTCCCACAGGTTTGGGGCACTGCCTTGGGGATGCAGAGGGGCTGAAGCTCTGTGTGGATGAAGCTCACAGACAATGCAGATCCTCCACCTGCTGACGGTATTTACGTGCCTGCACAGACTGATTTACCCGGGCTAGGTCGAGCTTAGTAAAGCAGAAGAGCTACTCCCAGCTTCTCCCTGGATATTGCCCTTACTGCAAAATAAATGTGTCCACACAGGCAGCTCATCAGCACTGCTCCAAAGCAAGCTGGGCTGCAGAGGAGCCCTCGCTGTTAGGAGTGGGTATCTCTGCACCCTGAGCTGTCACCGAGCCCAGAGCTGAGCCCTGCACATGACTTATCACTGTTTTCATGTGGTCTGGCACAAAGAACAGCTTCAGTCACACCCCACAGCTCTGCTGAGGCACAGCTTCTTACTGAGAGTGTGGCTGTGGGCTGGCGGAATCACAGAATCACAGAATCTCCTGAGCTGGAAGGGACCCACAGGGATCACCAGTCCAGCCCCTGGCCCTGCACAGACACTCCAACAATCCCACCCTGTGCATCCCTGAGAGCAGTGTCCAAACGCTCCTGGAGCTCTGGCAGCCTTGGGGCCCTGCCCATTCCCTGGGGGGCCTGGGCAGTGCCCCAGCACCCTCTGGGGGAAGAACCTTTCCTTGATCTCCAGCGCCTGACCCTCCCCTGACACAGCTCCAGCCCTTCCCTGGGTCCTGTCCCTGCTCAAAGTGAAGCAGAGATCAGAGCTGTCCCTCAGGAGGAATCTGCAGCCCCCCAGGAGGTTCATCCTGACAACACCAGTTGGGCTCTGCCCCTCTTGCCTTCCCCAGCAGAAACCCCTCACTAACACTCCTTACACTAAAAACCATTTTGTAAATTTTTCCTCTTTTAAATTATGTCAGTCAAAATCTACCCTGAGTTCTTACCTCCCTTCATCTCTCCCCCCATGAAATATTTTACAGCAGAATCAAGTCAGTTTTCCCACTGTTCTGGGGGCAGACTGTACATCTCCAACACAGGCTTCACTCTGTGCAAATCCCTGTGCACAGTCAGGGCATGGTGTATTCCAGGCTGTCCCAGCTTCTCGCTGTGCAGCTGCCCTGTGTCCTTGCTAACTCCCAGGCTCTGCCTGGGCACAGAACGAGGCACCTCTAAACACCAGGAGGCAGAAGGGAATATCCATGTGCCAGCTGCAAGGTCCTGAGATAAATTATTATTAACACCTCGTCCTGTCCCATTGTTTTCATCAGGGAGAAGGAAAACACATTCAAACTCCTTTTTTTTATAAGCTCCTTTGCAAGCAGATTATACAACAGCAATGGCCAGCCTCGATTTTCCATATAACTATGATTTTCTTAAACACTTATCCTGATCTTCAGGCACTTTGGAGTTCTAAGGGTTTTTTTTTTAGCTCCAGTTTGAGTATCACAGATTGTTTCCAATATCAAGAGCAAGTGAAGGAAGTGTTTCAAGAGCAAAGGAGATTTTAACCCTCTCGGAAGTGTTTCTCCCAGTGCAGGAATGCAGCCACATCCTGCCCAGGCTGGAACATCTGGAACAGAAACTCAAAAGGAAAATGAAAGGTGGGCAAGACCATCAAGGGCAGAAAGTTCATGTTACCTGGAATGATAAAGCCGCAAAGATGGTTGAAGTACGTGGGGGAAAGGGAAATTCCTGAATTACTGCTGATCCCTGGATTGTCAGCCCGCCTCTTCCCTGCTCTGTCAGACAGACAGGCAGAGATAAAGCCCTACCAAGGGACACTCCTTTTTGTCTCCAGCAAGTTGTCCAGTGGACAGTGCTGAAGGAAGGATGGAGGAATTTATCTGTGCCTTCCTAAGCAAACAGAGGCTGGATGGGGCTGAGCCCAAACAGCCTGCACAACTGCCTGTCAGGTCCCACTGATAAGCCACGGGTAAAGGTCACTGATTCTCAAAGCACTGATGTAAGGAAGTAGGAAATGTGTCACCTCTACTGCCCCTGCTGCAGGGTAATGACAGGTGACTCATTTTGAGTGTTTTCTCAGTATAGACACCAAAAAAGTTGCCATGAAATCTTTCGGTCCTGGGGGGCAGCTTCCAGGGGGTCTCCATGTTCTGGCCCTGCTCCTGTTCCCTGGCTGGGAAGGCACAGCATGGCCTGGAGCCAACCCAAACAGTGCCAGGCCCAGGACACTGTGACACAGAATGTCCCCAAGCCTGCTTGGGACACCTGGCACACTGTGACAGTGGCCGGGCACTCTGGCTGATCCAGGAGCTCCGTGTCAGGGATGAACCCACGGCCCCTGCCAGTCCCACCTGCCTGACCACAGAGCGCAGCTAAAAACACCCGAGTCCTCGGAGCAGAGGCAGCAGGAGGTTCCCACGGGACAGCTGGGACTGGAGTCACTGCAAGGTCACAGGGGGAGTGGGGGTGCTGGGGGCGATCAGAGAGGAAAGGGAAAAGGCACCAGGACAGAGGGAGGCTTAGGAGAGGAGGGAAAGGGAATAGAAGGGAGAAAGGGGAGGCTGAGGGCAGAGAGATGAAGGGGCAGAGGGGCTCAGTAGGGTCCTCGGGGCAGAGGG
>VWZT01004992.1:244742-266979 GCA_013397055.1 Pachycephala philippinensis | reverse complement strand
GCTGGGAGCGATGCGGGTTTGGGTCCCCCCGCCCCTCCCCATCCCTTCACCCCAGCCGCTCCCGCGTCGTCCTCGCACCGCCCCGGCCCCGCCCCCGGCGCGCGCTGCCTCCTTTCCGGCCGTCGCAAAAGGGGCGTAAAAAAGCGTCGCCCGGTGCGGGGAGAGGAGGTAATGCCGGCGGTGCCCCGGTGTCAGCGTGGCGGGGTCTGCGCGGGTTCCCCGGCCGGACGAGAGTCTTGAGGGCGCGTTGGGGAGCGGGGAGGACCCCGAGGTGCCCGGGCTGGGCCGGTGTCCGGGGGGACCCGGGCTGTGCCGTGGGCGGGGGCGAAGCGTCGGCGGGGCCAGGGGTGCCCTGGGCCCCTCCCCGGCCGGTGTTTGCCAGGCCCCGTGGGAGTCCCGCGGCAGCCGGGCCGGGCGTTTGTTTTGGAGGACGAGGCACTCCTGGGCTGCTTTCCCCCTGACTCATCCTCTCAGGATGAGGGAAAACCCCAGTTTAAAGCACTGGGACAAATTTTTCTGGTCATCCAGGGCAACACCCACAGGGACCTCCGCGGTGACTAAGTCTGCTCTCCTGGTGATTGGAGAGGTGCAGCTCTGCTTCCTCCCGAGCTTATCGAGCACAGCCAAGGCCCTGCCACTTTCTCTTCTCCTCCCTCTGACGGGGCTGCCTGAGGTGGCTTTTCACTGCTGGAATTTGCCTTGCTGACGGTGTGGAGACTGGAACTGAGAGCACCTGTTCTTGGGCCAGTGGTGACCTTTGATTTGCACAGCTTGTTTTCTCTGCCTGTGCAGTACGGATGGCTATAGAGCTCTCTGTCTTCTTCATTTCTCTTCTTTATTTGCTGGATTTCAACCAGGTTTTCTTCTTTTATTTTCCCCTGGCTGTTTCCTACAGATAAATAGCAAACTCATTTTTAGTCTCCTTTCTTTACTGCTTCTCCTCTGCTTCCTGTGGAGAGTTACATCTGTCTGATCACCTGCTTTCAAGGGAGATGGAACATTGTGAGGGTCCTTGTTTGGGCTGGAAAAGCTGTTCCTGACTCTGTATTTTCTTTTCACAGTTGTCTCATGCTGTCTCTGGCCAGCTAAAGCTCTCCAGCTCCTGCATGTTTCTTGTACATCTTGAAAGCTCAACAGACAATGAGCTGGGTTAAATTTGAAGAGGAAAAAAGCTACAGCAAAACTGAAATCACGAAAATAAATCTGAAAAAACCTTGTGCATAACTGTTTTTAGGTGGTTGTTCAGCATCACCACGGAGACAAAGCTGCTCCAAACTAATTTAACTTAAGACTTCTCAGTATTGGTACAGTTTTTGGTGCTGTCAGCTGATAACCTCAGTGGTGTCACCTGCTGTCCCTGGAGAGGTGTGAGGGGACTGGCTGTGCCCCAGTCTGTAACACAACTAACTGATGTGGTGGGAATTTCTGCTGCTGCTGGAGTTTTGGCTGGTGGCTGCAGGGTTTTACAGCTGCATTGGGAACACTCGTTTCTTGTTGTTCCTTCAGCAATTCTCCAAATAACTTTCTCTTTCAAGGGAGTAATCCTATAAAATTATCTTGCTTTGCTGATGGCAAATGAAATGCTTTTTAGGGCAGCACCTGGAAACTTTTGATATCCTAAAATCTTGTTTGTGTGCTCAGGTGTGTCTTGCCCCTTTGTGTTGCAGGATCTTATGGTTCTCCAGCCCAGCTGCTGCCTGCCCAAGACAATTCCTAGGCCACCCAACCCATGAGTGGGCACCGGAGCATCAAGAGGCGATGTGGGGAGTCGCACCTGGAGGGCCCCACGGGCTGTGGCCATGGCCCCGCCGCCGCCTGTGTGCTCAGCAAACTGGTGCAGCTGCCCACACCGCCCCTGTCTAAGCACCAGCTCAAACGGTTAGAGGAGCACAAATACCAGAGTGCCGGACGGTCCCTGCTTGAGCCTCTCATGCAGGGCTACTGGGAGTGGTTAGTTGGAAGAGTTCCAGCCTGGATTGCCCCCAACCTGATCACCATCATTGGACTGTTAATAAATATATTTACAACTCTGCTATTAGTATGTTACTGCCCAACAGCTACAGAACAGGTGAGTTATGGACTCCTGGCACTCTTTGTTTTGGTTGCTGTCACTGGTTTTGAATGGGTTGTTGCTTTGGGGAGAGCTGGTTTTTGCTGTTCAGCCCGCAGTCCTCGTCCTTGTAACCTGTTCTCTGTAAATGTTTGTGCCTCTCTGTGACGCTGGCATGCAGAGAGAGCACGTGTGGATGCTGGAGTGAGACAGCAGTTCCTGGGGCCAGCACACCCGTGTGGAGCAGGGTCTGACACCAAAAGAGCCGTGAGGGACCTGCTGCACAAAGCTCAGCCCCACCAGGAGTTGGAGCAGTGGCTCTGCAGCCGCCTGGCCTCTGTGGCAGGAGGAGTTGGTGCCTGTTTACTTTATGTGCCCGGGACAGGGTGACTCCCCCCTCAGCTCTGGGATCGGAGTTGCCACATGAGCCAGGTGGGTTGGACATGCTGGGGCTGCACCACAGCCAAGGCACTGAGCTCCAGAGTGGTACCACTTGAGATATCAAAGCTGGTAGGACCAAACCCAGCTCAGTGAGCCACAGGGACACCTTCCTGGGCCCCAGCAGGTTCTGTGTCCTGGCAGCTCAGTCAGGACTTTGGCACAGTGTGGTGGAGCTGTGGGAACATGGAGTTGTGTTCCTGACCTGCGGCCATGCTGTGAGGAGGCCAGATAAAAGTCAGTGGTTTTATTGTTCTGAATGCACTAAAAGCTCCTGACCTGCCCTGAGCAGAACTGTTTTAACCTGATTTCAGGAGTACAAAAGTATTTTTAAGGCATTTCAACTTCTCTCTGTCACCAGTTACCTCATAAGGCACTTGAAGACTTTCATTTTTGCGCACTGGAAAAGCTTTCACTTGAATGTTGCATCTTAAAAGCTGCTTTTAAGATTCAGTGTGTATACCGAGAACGGGAATTATTTGGTATTAGAAATGTGTTACACACCAAATAGCTGGGAATGTCTCAAGAGTTCCAGCTTTTAAAATATCTGAACTCCTTCCTAACCAAGTCTTGCAGCTGGGGTTGGGAATCGAGCAGGACACAGTTTGTTCCCCACCAGACTCCAAACCCCACATAGGCTGGCACAGTCAGCACTACATCCCTGCTCCACGTGTGACGTGGGGATGTTTGCCTCTCCTAGAAATCTGTTGAAATAGGTGATTTCACAATAACCTGTGGAATTTGGCAGGTGTAAGATAAACAGTGACTATTCAGTTTGAGCAGGGAATACTTGGAGCAGCTCCTTTCTTTTCCAGGCTGTGGCATTGTGGTGTGGGTTGGCTTAACTTGTGTTTACTTCTGAGCAGGGTTACGTTGGGGCTCAGGCTCTGAAATTCGGTTTGATAGAGAGACTTCAGCTCTCAGGAACCCAGAGCTAGTTCGGGTCACAGTACCAGAGCAGAATTTAGAATTTGGAGAAGAGTTGTATTTTGATTGGTATTAAACTTCTGAAGTTCCCAGGAAGCTGTACTTGGAGCATCAGAAAGACTTAGCTGCAGGCTGCTGTATTAAAGCACTGTTTGGTGTTCAACAGTTTGAGAAGTACTTTGTGCGAGGTGAATGAGATTTTCTCCTCACTTGAACTGAAAAATAACTTAGTGCTGAGGCAGCTTTCGGCCTGATCTGATTTGCCACATGGCACAGCGTGACCAGGGAGGTGCTTTTTAAGCGTCAAGGAGCTGTCTGGGGAGGAAAATGGGGCTCTGAACAGACTTTCTCCTCCTCCCTGCCAAAGCACTATTGACTTCTGATGTAATTTTTCTCCTCCTTGTAGCTCAGCCCTAGTTCTGCTTTTTTTCCAAGAGTGACTCGTCCCTTCCTGTTGCTGAAAGGTGCAGCCAGGGCAGAGCTGTAGCTCAGGGCCTCATGCAGCCAGAGAGAAAAGGAGATGCAAATACTTCCTGCTTAGCTGGGAGGACCGAGGTGGAAAAGTGCTGACTGATGGAATGGTACCTGAGTTAAAAAAAAAAAAAAGGAAAAATTATCTGGATAGAGAGGGAGCTGTGAAGTCTTACTCGGATATAAATAGGTCTAAGTGGAAACACCTACACTGCTAATGAAAGGAGCTTTTAAGAAAGGAGAGCCAGCAGACTGATTTCTAAGTTTATAGAGAAACCTTCAGGGTGACGCAATATAACTTAGCTGTGGCAGATAAAATCTGTACATGAGGGATAAAAATGGGGTGGAATTGTGTGGCATCAGAACCTTGGCTAAAAGTGCTGCTCTGCTCTTGGGTGACACATCTCCACTTTCTCTACTTGTGCTGTTTGTACAGACACTGCTGAAAGCAGAGCACAATGGCAGCTTTTGGGGCAGAATGAACTGTTTTAGTAAATGCAGGAGCAATGCAAGCTGTAGAAGGAAATATATTTAAGTTGATGTGCTACAAATTAGTCATGGTTGTGTTGGCCAAAACCATCTGGACTCCAGGACTTTATGAGAGGCAGGTCAGCTTGATTAAGCTGTATTTGGATTTTGTTGGTGTGGTCTGTAAAATAAAGCTGCTCATAAATGCTCACTTCTGTAAAGTGTGTCAAATGTGAAGATTGCAAAATAGCCAATAATATCTGATTTATGGATGTGTAAACTGAGCCGGAGTAATGGCAACTCTCTGGCTTTTATGTTCTTAAGGGTTTATGCTTCAAAAAGCATAAAAAAGCTTGGATTGTAATCTTTGCTTTAGCAGGGCTTTGGCATTGTTTGTGTTTCTGTCAGAGTGAAAATTGCTATCATGGACGTGACTATTCAGAGTTCTTAACATAAATTTGGCAAACCTGCTGGTGCCTTGTGGTGGAGGGGCTGTGCTACAGAGCTCTGGAAATGTTCTTGGACTGAAAGGCACTGGCAGTGACACAGTTCTCAACTGGTGAGTGGTGGAGGGCTGGTGAAGATGAGCTCAGTGTTTGTGACAAAGTTGGGGGCTAAAAGTTCCCAAGTTTCTGAAATCACTGGGACAGCTTGCATGTATTTAACAAGGATTTTGTTGTGCACCACTTTGCAAATGTGGTATTACAATTTTTCCAGCTGTACAGTGCAGCTTCCTGCTTTAGAGCAGGGGCTGTGGCTATTAATCTGTCACTGGTTTATTTACATTCCACATCACAACCCATTTTGTCTGTCCTTGCAAGGACCAGCTGCTGAAAGGTCCCTGGGTGAGGAGGACGTATGTGCAAAGGGAAAACTGTTGTGTCAGGCTGTGGGACAGCTGAGCTGCAGGCTTTCCTTTTTTTTTAAAGATTTTTTTAAACCTTATTGTGATTGCGTTTCTCTCTTAGGCACCTCCGTGGGCATACATCGCTTGTGCTTGTGGCCTTTTCATCTACCAGTCCCTGGATGCTATAGATGGAAAACAAGCAAGAAGGACAAATAGCAGCACTCCATTAGGAGAGCTTTTTGATCATGGTTGTGATTCACTGTCCACAGGTATTGTTGTCATTTTTAATTGAAGTAGGAGGATTAAATTACTCTGTTTCAGGGATCAAATCTGCAATACAATAAAAAAGCTTCTTTACTGAAGAAAGGACGACTGATAGTGCTGGATGTATCACTTTCAACCAAGAAAGTCACCTTTCTTTCCATAGACAGTGCTCTGGATCAGCTGAATGTCTTTCTCTTGTATTACGCTGAAAACAAAACTATGCAAGTGACTAATTTAACCTGAGCCAGCACTTCTCTATGATGCTTTAGCAGAGTCTTGGTTCTAAAATATTTTCTGTAAGAAATTGTGAGAATACTCTGCTATATTGTTTCATATTGACTTGATAGAGTGATATCAAGACAGGTCTAAGCCTAAGCAGTGGCAATCTGCAAGTCAGAGTTTAAGATTAGAGTTGTCCAGGTCAGTTCCTGGGTAGGTGGAATTCATTGAGCCAGCCTGAAGTTTAACCCCATTGCAAAAAATTGTGAAATCATAGAATATCCTGAGTTGCAAGCATTCATCGAGTCCAACTCCTGATTGGGTGTTTTGGGTTCCTTAAATTCTGAAGGTCTTATGCTTTAAATTTTATGAATTCTTTATCAAAGTTGTGCATGGAAAGGTTGGAGGGGATAGCTTAGATATGTTATGCATCCTGAATGGATCCAGACCTTCAATTTTCTTAATGGTATCAAAAAAACTCAGAAAACAGGGAAAAATGTCCAGCAAATGGAGGAGAAAACCCCAAAACTTGCTGCAGCTGCAGAAATCACTCGAGTCCCTTAATGGGATTAGGCATCACAGGGAATAAAATGTAGGAGACTTAGAAACCCTTAATATTGATGACTTCTGATAACTGATATGGATTGAAATCTATATTGTACGGCCTGTATTTTTTCAAGTGGAAATGTTAATCTCTTACGTCTGTGAAATAACCATGCCAGGATAACCTTCCCACTGTCCTTCCTCTGGGCCCTGTTGTTAGCTTTGCTTCTGGTGAGGATCCTTACACACATCCACCCTTTTCACTCTGTGACTGATTTTCTCCTGCAGTCTTTGTGGTTTTGGGAACTTGTATTGCTGTGCAGCTGGGCACCAACCCTGACTGGATGTTCTTTTGTTGTTTTGCTGGGACATTCATGTTTTACTGCGCGCACTGGCAGACGTACGTCTCGGGGACGCTGCGCTTTGGCATGTAAGTACCTGGCTGAGAGAAAGGGAAAGGCACCCTGTTCTCCTGAATTGCACCTCGTGTGGGCATAGTGCAGCTCCTCAGAGCAGTAGCAAATTGTTTGTATCTATAGACACTCATGTAGAGCTTGTGGCAGCTGTTGGATCTGTAATTAATAGTGAATGTCCCATAGCTTGTGTTAGGAGTGGTAAAATATCCTTTTGGCCTGTTAGTTAATTAGAGCTTTTGATGTGATGTAAAGCTAAATAAGCAATGGAAAGTACCTGCTGTTTTATGCCAAGGCTGGAACGCTTTGGTCAGATGGTGGCAGTCTGGCTTTAGCATTCATTAAACTCTGTCTTGATACTGCTTGATTGTGATGTGCAGTTAATAGTTAATATTAACCATAACTCTTAAAATATACTGTATTAATTGCCATTGTACCGCCAATTTAAAGTTCTGAATGCCTTTTGGTTAGTGCACATTGTGGTTCTGTCAACAATGGAACCAAAATTGCAACGCCAAGAAGGTCAGGAATTCAAGGACTTGGTGAGCTGTGGGATTCTCTAACCTTAATGGGGGAATAAATGTATTCTGTTTTAAGAATTGATTCTGTGTTTGCATTCCTAGAGTAAACAAATATATTTTAAATAAATGCACTGCAGAATTTTTTTTTTCCATCTGGAAACTGAAACTTGCCCGTAGTTTGTGGGATTTTGAAACAATTCTACAACAACTACATACAAATGTCTAATAGTTATTTATGGTCTATGATTGCTGATCTATAGGTACCCAGGTACTGCTACAACAGTACGACTATGGGCCTCTTGCATATGACAGCTTTTATTGGAAGGATACTGTTTTGATTATGCAGATTCTCTTTAGAAACTTCTGTTTTTCTGGTCAAAAATTTAAGATGTTGGATCAGTTTTAAATGTCTATTGGAGGAAGAAAAGAAGAAATCTAGATTTCTGTTCCCACTCTGACTACACTAAAGCAGATTGAAACTATCCCATTCTGGTACTTAAATCTTTAAAACAAGATATGTGGCTCAAATCTTTTTCTGTTTTAGGAGTCTCACTTCCATGCTGTACCAAGGTGTACCATGCTGAATACTTTTAGCTCCCTTTGAACTTTACAGGCCCCTTTGATAATCAAAGATTTCTGGTTATTGATCAGAGAACACAAAAGTTCTTTGATCTCCCAACCTTGACATGTGCTTGACTTTACAGATGGAATTATCAACCCCGCCAAATTGCTATTGTGCTGCAGAGAAGTGTTTGGGTCAGTGCTGGTGTTCACTGGGTCACTCCTTTGTGAAGAGTCTGTATTTTGGAGGCATTTTTCAGCAAATTAGATTCTTCTGCTTGGCTTTATAATATAAGAATGTGGTGACTGTTAATATGTAGCTAATTCAGAGCAGGCAATAAGCACCCAAATGTGTGTATCATTAATTTAGATAACACAGCACTGTGTAGTAAACACATTTGTTCCTTCTTTTGCCCTGTGCCACAAGGTTAATAGACTGTCATAAGCTGATGTTCATTTCAATGCAAAACCCATGAGACTATTTATCCAGTTAACAGATTCGCACTGTTTGACAACTTTCATGAAGCTTTCATTTCACTGATCTAAAACTGAAAAAAAAGGTATTTTATCAACCCTTTCAGGTTCACTGGAGTGCACAGACTTAGGTATCCTTAATCCTGAATAAATGGGATCAGAGACAACTGTTGAAAGGACCCAAAAAGATCCTTGTGCACAGGAGCTTTTTCCTGTCTGTATATCCCAGGTAGTGACTCTCAAAAATCCTCAGAGAGGGTGTAGTAGTGATGTTTTAGGGAATGTGATGGTGGTTTTGACTTGCCTTAATTCCAAAGCAGGAGGAAAGAGCAGACGGTTGTCACTTACTCTATTTGTGATATGTCCAAGAAATTGTATTTCAGTGCAGAGAGAACTCGATAATCAAATGGCTTGGAGAAGTGCAGAGGGTGCTAAAGGGAGAGGTTGTATTTCACTCCTTCCACACAGGCCTCAAATGCTCAATTATAGAATCAGCCTGACTTGCTGGAAAAGTTTGTCTTAAAAAAACCAGGACAATTAGTGTGTCAAACAAAGTGTGTGCTTGTGGAACAGTGTGTAGTTCCTGTATGGGGAAGGGGCTGCAGGCCCAGGAGCAGCTGGGGGGCTCAGCCTGGAGAAAAGGAGGCTCAGAGGGGACCTTGTGGCTCTGCACAACTCCCTGACTGGGGGGGCAGCCGGTGGGGTCGGGCTCTGCTGCCAGGGAACAGAGGACAGGATTAGAGGAAACAGCATCAAGTTGCACCAGGGGAGGGTCAGGTTGGACATCAGGAGGAATTTCTCCACGGAAAGGGTGATCAGGCATTGGAAAGGGCTGCCCAGGGAGGTTGGGAGTCCCATCCCTGCCCAAGAACAACTGGAAGTGGCACTCAGGGCTGGTGACAAGGTGGGGATTGGTCAGGCTGGACTTGATGATCCTGGAGGGCTTTTCCAACATTAACAATTCCATGATTCTCTCTGGTGTCACTGCACCAGCCTTGGCAAGTCCCTGAAGCTGAGCATAGCATGTCAGACTGCAGGGCAAGATCAGTTTCTCTGAGGGAGGAGGAGATGGGATCCATTCTGCGAGATTCCTACAGAATTCTGCAGGTGGAGGAGGAAAACTTCGTTCAGTTGGGCCCAATTACTGAACCCATCAGCTGTGTAGGTTCTTTGTCTTTTCCCTGACAGCTGGGAGGGGTCCCTGTGCTACTCCAGGATTTAGAATAATCAGTTGAGTCAATAAGGTCCTGTGATCTATCTCCATCTTCAAATGATCACATAATTCCTTTAGATCCTGGCAACCACTGCACTCTTCAAAAAGCAACTGGTGTTGGTTGAACAGCTGAAATAAATAGCTAGAGGTCAGTATTGCTTAAAAATTCCCTAGGAGGAAGCAGGAAGTGTCTCAAGGCAAGTGGGGCAGGTTCCAGGAAAGTCACTGTAATGATATCAGCAGTGCAAAGGCAGCAGGGAACAGCAGGGATAGAGGTAAATGCAGAAATTTTACTTAAACACCTGATCTCGGAATGATCTTATGGAAGAAGAGGAATACTCAGCACATTTGAAAAAGAAAAAGGTGGTTTTGAATGGCAGAGAGACACTCAGTATTGAAACAGCCCAAATAATGACTTGGTTCTCCTGACCTGGTTTCCAGCATAGGAACTGGTTTGTCTGGAGTGTGGATTTGCTGTGCTGCAGCACAGGATGAGCTGAGTCCTGTATTGGGGCAGCTGTGCCATCACTGGGGCACCTCTGCTTTGGAAACAGAGAATTTTTTCCTGCATATCCCAAAAATCAACCTGGCCAGCCCCAATGGACTTCCATGTGTCCTTGCGGAAGCAGATCTGGTACTTCAGGAACATGCTGCAGAAAACAGATCATTAGGGAATACAGTGCACAAATCCTGAAAGGATTTTCCTGATGTTATTTGGAGCCCAGGTGTAATCACCTGGTTCTTCCCCAATCAAGGGTTATCCACCTTGGATTCAATAGTGGTCCTGGTCCCTGCAGGAAGTGCAGGAGGAGAAGCGGGTGTGTGCAGGCTCAGGGTGTTTCCAGCTGCACAAGGTCAGAGCACAGCCTGACTACAGGGGCTGTCCCACATCCAGGGGGTCGGAGCCATCCATCTCTGTCAGAGCTGATTCTGCAGCACAGCTCAGAATCACAGAATCATGTGGTTGGTTCGGTGGGAAGGGACCTTAAACTCATCCAATTCCACCCCTGTCATGGGCAGGGACACCTTCCACTATCCCAGGTTGCTCCAAGCCCCGTCCTGCCTGGCCTTGGGCACTGCCAGGGATCCAGGGGCAGCCACAGCTTCTCTGGGCACCCTGGGCCAGGGCCTCACTGCCCTCAGAGGGAAGAATTTCTCCCCAACATCCCATCTAACCTTGTCCTCTGGTAGTGGAAAGCCACTGCCCCTTGTCCAACCTGGGTGTTTTCTTGAGAGACATGAGACACAAACTTCTCAGGTAAAGTCCTAGTGCACTTGTTCATTATGGAAGTGCTGGAGGTGCTGAATCATGTTGAAAAAACCCAGTGGGCACTGAACACTCAAGGGTCCTTCCAGAGACATGAATGTGCTGCTGTACCATGGTCTCCAGCATTTCTCATAGAAGTTACTGCATTATCTGGTTTATTACAACCATTTTTAATGGAAATGCCAAAAGTTGGTCATGGTAGGAATTATAGCTGTGTATATATGTGTAAATATAGACACAATGAGATAGAAATTAGTTTCCAAGGAGGCTTCACAAAGGCATATCATAAATATGAGAGGAAGAATCAGTTTTTACCAGCTTTCATATAACTGAAAAGTTAAAAATGGTTACTTTGCTGTTTGAATAATAATCCCCAGAGAAAGCAAAAGAATTCAGGCTACTGAACAAAACAGCCTTTCTTGAGGAGAGTTGGAGAATTTGGGGGAACATTCCTGTTCAGTGACTCTGGAGCAACTGTACAGGCCCAAGAGCCTGTGGGATAATGAGTTGGTTCAGGAAGGGGGGAAGGTTGGGTTGGTTCACCTGAGCCCTGTCACCACTCTTGCCACTAAGGTCCAATGGAGAGGTGAGGAAATGAGGCTGGATTTCAGAAAGCAGCTAAGCCAACCTTCCTCTTCAGCCTTGGCAGAGGAGGAGTTGGTGTTCTGTCTTGGATAGACAACGCACACCAAATACTGAAATACAGGGATGGAAACCTTCCAAGTCAGAGTTTAGCACATTGAGTTCTTGCTCCTGGGAACAGCCTCAGGATCTCCACTCCGAGATAAGGCAATAATCCCCATGATGGCAGAGCTTGAAACTTTCCATCTTAGGAGTTTTTCCAACACTTCTTGGAGAACTTTTACACCCAGGTTATTTGCAGAGGAGAGTCTGAGGCTAAGTAGAGCCTCTGTTGATGTCGGGGGTGTTGGTCTCTGTGCTTGTAAGCAGGATGTGTTGAAGTGTCTTTGTGGTGGGTGTGAAGTTTGGTGCTGGTAACCTACACCTCCTGCTCCCTCAGTTGCACTGGCAGCATCACAGAAACCTGTGCAGCTGCTGAGGGCTCATGGAAAAGGTGTGGAGGGGATTCCATATCCTCCTCTTCCCTCCCACAAGTCCCTTAACAGCATTTTCAGCCATGATTCCATTGGTCACGTGTGGAGATACTACTCTTGGTTGTTCTGATAAATCCTTCGAGGCGTCACTGCTCTGTGAAATAATGAACTACAACATAACAAACACATGGTTGTTGCCTGACCTGTGCAACTTCTGTTTACCTCTGCGAGCAGCAGAAGGAAAAGTTTACATACTGGAGGTGTTATTACAACAAGGAGAGGAGCTTATGGCTCACTTTTAATATTATTTTTCCCTCAACATGAATTTCCTGGTGCTGGAAATAACTCTAATTCACGTTCTCATTTTTTCTGTAAAGTTTGCTTTGTTCATGCTATTGTATTTCATTGCATCCAAGTGAAACTGCTGGATTGGAACAAGTTAGGATAAAGCTCTAACAACTTCATTACTAAGCATTTGCACTTCTAGCATGTGACTCTCAGCCTTTCTTTCTCTTGTGTTCTGATGCTGAACATTCTTTTCTTGCTGCTATGGTTCCATTAAGAAAACAGTCCTTTGTCTGCTGCTCAGATTCCCAGTTCACTGCCCAGCCTTAGTAATCCCACTTGCATGCTCAGTAGATATGGACAAGACAGATGGAAGAATCATCATTTTTCAGACCCGAGCATTAACTGGTAGATGGATCCCTGTGAGTTTTCCAGCCCCGTAACTTCTGTTTTCTGTTGAGGCAGGAGTGATTTTCTTGTCTGCTGTGATTTGGGATGTTTTCATGGAGTTCTGTATGTTGGAGAGGAGAGGGAGGATGGTGCATAAACCTCCCCCGTAGTTTCACATAGCCTTAAAAAGCTGTACTAGGTCAGCTGTATTGCTCGTGATTGACTTGATTTCAGGGCCATCTCCAGTGTAAGTGTCTGTTTCCTGTTGTCGTTGGATCATTTTCTCGGGAAATCTCTCCATTTGAATTCCCAGTTTGGGTTCCCTGGTAGCACAAGGAAGGGACTGACTGCAGCTGTCTCTGAGCCCTGAGCCACTGGTGGCTCTTGAATTGTCTAATGACTTGTTTAGTCAAACAGGGCCTTTTAAGAATTGCCCATAGAATACACTCAATAAATTAGCACTGACAAGGGAATATTCTGGATGCAGCACTAATCCCCTGTGTGTTAATTGGCTCCAGACTCAGCAGCCTGACAGGGTTCCCAGCAGAGCAGGCACAGGGATTGTCAGTGCCAGCATCTCTGTGGAGTGAAGCACATGTCAAGGTTGATGCCCCTTCTTAAACATCCCAAATGATGTTTAGAAAACGGATCCATGTCTGAATTACAAATATCACCTAAAATAACATAGGAAAAAAGGAATAGAAACTGCAGCTGTCGTAAAGCACCGAAGTAGCTGTGGGGTTTGGACATGGGGCTTTCTCTTCTTGTGTTCCGTAAAATACCAACTATTACCTCTCCCAGCTATTTGCTGTGTTATGTGCTGTGATAATTAAACTGAAAATGCTTATCAGGCTGAACTTCAGTGGCCTCTCTCCTCAGGCCTGGGGTCTGCATATCATCACTGCACCTGAGCCCTGGCAGTGGGGCCACAATGACCTTTCTGTGCTGCCCATTTTTAATCCCTTGGCATGGTGGGTGTCTGTTCCAGCATACTCTGATAAGCACAGCAATAAACAGGAGCTGTTTTCTGGCTGAACCTGCTGCTGCTGAATTTTTTTCTTTTTAAACTAGATGGTTTGATTTTTTTTTTTTAAATTTGATCCCATTTTAAAATATTTTTGTTACGGTAAAATGCAGATTTATGGCACTGCATTAGAAGAAAGGGTGGTTTCTATGGCTCTGTTGGCTCCAGCATGTTTTTTCATCCCTTTCTGTCAGGGGTGAAAAATAAATTTATACAGAATGGAGTGTGATTACCCTTGAGCAGGGGTCCAGAGCTCCCTTCTTGGAGCATTATTTGCCAAGGAGCTGCATGAGGAGGAAGGTGGAACTTCTTCCTTTCCCTCAGAGGTGACAAACTGAAATACAATCTGCATTTCTGCTCCACTGAAACATGCAGGAGCATCTTCAGCTAAAGAATTCATATATTCCATGTCATTTGGAGACACGAACATGAGGTCAGGAGATGAGAGTCCTGGATTGTGTTTGGTTACGGATTTTATTCACCGTGACTCAGAGCCAGGAATTTCATTAATTCCCTCATGCCCACACCAAATGATTGTTTTTCCTCATGTGTCGGAGTGATACGGTAAAACTGTAAATTGCAGAAGTTCTAAATGAAGATTTAAATGTGTTATGTGTATGTGGGTTAGAATGGTTTTGTCAATTCATTAATACTCCTGGGTTTTATGGTTGTTAATCCCTTCCCTGACCTGCCCTTTGAATCATCCCGACCCTGACTGAAGATGTTTTAATGGCTCCCCTTCAGAGGTGCTCAGGAGAATGTTCTGAACTGTTTCTCTCCCTCGCACGTAGATTTGATGTGACAGAGTCCATGCTCTGCACAGTAGCAATCCAGCTCCTCACGGGAATGCTGGGGCCCTGGTTCTGGAATTACACGGTAAAGCCTTAATCTGGCAGCAGCATGGACTGAGCAGGGCAGCACCTTTGTCATGCACTGCTCTGTGAAAAGCAGCTTCTCCAGGGGATTTCACCAGTGCTTTCATATTTAACACAAGGAGGAAAAATAGTTGAACAAGTAGGAAAAATTTGATTTAACTGAAAACAAATTTTTTGAAAGCATCACATTTTACTTGAAACCAAAGAAAACCTGCCTGTTCAACGAAAGTTTGATTTAAACTTTTCTTTTTATTTTATCACAGTTTTGGCTTCACCTAAAAGCCAAGCAGAGCTGCGGAAACAGCTCTAAGTGTGGGTGTAGAATAGTGTTGTTGGAACTACTTTTTAAAGAAACTTCTATTGTTGCTGCCATTTCAATACCTTTCCACCAAAAAAAGAGAATTTCTTGGCTCTTTCAGGGAACTGTTTTGTGTAATAACTTAAAAAAAGTCACCAGTTAGTGGTTAAAAATGTCTGGTTTAAGCTGTGCCGCTTGATCCCTGTGCTTGTAGCTTCATGAAGAAGTAACTTCCTTTCCTGCTTCTCTTTATTTTCAAAATGCTTTTCCTTATGTCTGTGCCAAATAAATCCTTCTCCCCTCTAGTTTGCCAGCCTTAGAAAGGACTTTCTCTTCCTTATTTCGCCTCTTTTTAGTCTCTTTTTTCTTGCTAACACCTTGTATGTCGGTGAGGTCCCCACCCAATAAAATGTGATCATTAAAAGTGAATGAGTTAGATTCCTTGAAATATCTCATAGATTATGATTATTATTGATGAATTTTTAGCCTGGAGGTTTCCTTGAAATATTTGAGGATATAAGAATAGCTTTTTGACCTCTTTCTTAGAACTGCATTAGATGTTAAATAAAGGTGAGGTTATTTTTTTGGTGGTTGGTTTACATACCCATTGTTAAACCTGTGTTGATGCCAATTATTTTCTAATAGTTCTTTTGTTTTTTCATGTAGTAGTTCAGCAAAATCTCTGCTTTGAGGAGGTTATTTAGGAAGGTGAATTACCAGCTCTGCTTTGTATCTATCAGCAATCTGGTAAATCGTGATGTGTCTCCAGCTGACCCTGGTAGCTGGGTGATTCTGAAAGGAGTCAGGTGGGATCAGTGGCATAATTTTTAAAATACTTTGTCCATAACCTTTGAAAGGCTGGAAATAGGGTCAAGAGATGGTAATTTAGCAAGCAGTAATCCAGAGGAAGGAAGAGCTTAAATCAAGATTTTAGCCTGTGGTATTAACATCTCAGCTGACCAAGGAGTCGGTTTGGGCGGAAAAAATTATCAAATCACATAGTTCTGAAACACTCAGAGTTCTGAAATCGTTCCCTGGTGTGATAGCTGTGGGGTGGAAATAACTCAGATTGGGTTAAAAGGAAATTGTTTGAACTGGATGAGGACAGTTTGTCATGGGATGGGAGAGAGAGGAAGGGCAGGTGCAGAGGACCTGAAGCTGCCGGAGATGTCTATCTGCAGTATTCCCTGGGAAAGGAGGCCTTTGCCATCCCAGGAGATACTGGTGATACTATACTATAGCCAGCTGGGGAGTGGGGTGTGAGGGGAGGGGCCAGGCAGGGCATTTTCATAGAATCCCAGGATGGTTTGGTTTAGCAGGATCTTAAAGCTCATCCCATTCCACACCCTGCCATGGGCAGGGACACCTTCCACCATTCCAGGCTGCTCCAAGCCCCGTCCAGCCTGGCCTTGGACACTTCCAGGGATGGGGCAGCCACAGCTTCTCTGGGCACCCTGTGCCAGGGCCTCCCCACCCTCAGAAGCAGGAACTTCTTCCCAAAAATCCCATCTATCTCTGCCCTCTGGATCTGGGAAGCCATTCCCCCTTGTCCTGTCCCTCAGGCTCTTGTCACTGGCTCTTGAGACAGAACCCCAGGTGTTGCCTGTAACAAGTCCTTTCACACACCTACTTTAACCCAGTTTTAGGCACTAATTTACAGGATAGACTAAAATCTATTTAAATTCTGGCATGAGTCATTTCAGATGCCTTTTTTAGTTTTAGTCTTACTCATAACTAAAGATGCTGCTGCTTCCAAGTGTTTTACTCAGACACGCCAAGCATCAATCACTTACTTGCACACTCAGAGGTCAGGCGGAACAGACTTTTAGTTCAGTATTGCACATCTCAGATGGGTAAGCTACAGAAAATGCTTATTCATACTCTGGCTGTTTTCATGTGACAAACGTTTGTACTGAGAAAATATAATAATATAACCCTGTCTTGAAAATACTACAGGAGCTGGGACAGTGTGAAGTGAAGAGCTGCAAATTCTTGCAGCACAGCTAAACCTTGCACTTGCTGGGCAGGAAGGTTTTATGTTCACCAAAGAGGGGAAAAAGTCTTAAATTGTTAATGAAGTTTGCTTATCCCTGTAGCCTATGGGGAAATTATTTAGAAGAACCTGAAGGCTTAAAAAACTGGAAAATAAAAGTCTTTTGAGAATCAAAATAGGCTTACTCCCTTATTCCCCACATTCACACTTGAAGTGCCAGAGTTTCAGCCCTGCCTCCCTCTCCCTGCAGCTCTGCAGTGTCACCCTGCAGTTCTTGTACTGATGGAATGTGACTTTGGTTTGAAACATTTTGCCTTGGTGATTTTTCAAAGAGCGGAATAGGGCTGTTTTAATACAATTTAGCACAACGATATAGAGGAATTGCAAATAAAGGTGTTGGGGATGATTCAATCTGGAGACTGCTTAGCCTTTTATAGGAAACAAAATGTTAAAATAATAACATTCCTGACAATATTTGGCCACAAAAGTGATTAGAGGGATGGAAACCTCCTGTGAGGAAAGGCTGGGAGAGCTGGGGATTTCAACCTGCAGAAGGGAAGGATCCAGGGAGACCTTAGAGCCCCTTCCAGTGCCTAAAGAGCTGGAGAGGGACTTTGGACGAGGGATGGGGGGACAGGACTAGGGGCAATGGCTTCCCACTGCCAGAGGGCAGGTTTGGATGGGATATTGGGAGGGAATTGTTCCCTGTGAGGGCGGGGAGGCCCTGGAATACCAGAGAAGCTGTGGCTGCCCCTGGATCCCTGGAAGTGTCCAAGGCCAGGTTGGATGGGACTTGGAGCCACCTGGTCTAGTGGAAGGTGTCCCTGCCCATGGCAGGGGGTGGAATGGGATGAGCTTTGAGGTCCCTTCTAACTCAAACCAGGCTGGGGTTCTCTGGATCTTCTCTTATGTGGGAAGACTGTACAAGTTTGAAGACTGGCAAATAATCTGCATTTCAGTTTGTCACAACAGGGAAAGGAGGGTCAGTAGAGGAAAACACTGCAGTGTGTGCAGGAAAATCCATGGCAGTGTCACCACAGGAATTGCAGCTGCCCCTGGAAGCTCTGCAGGAATTCTCCTGTCTTGTGAATTTAGGCAGATAGGGAGCGAGGACTGGAAATGTGCATTTTAAAACTCATGCCTTTTATGCTTCCCTGACTTTATTTGAATTAAATCCACGGATATTCTGGTTTTCAGCCCGTGGTTTACCCCCAGTGCAGCGCTGACATTGCCTGACCCTGTCCGTGCCTTCTACAGCGCTGCTGGTTCTTTTTCGTCCCTAACATCACTTTGCTGCAGAATCAGTACTTCTCAGTATTATTTTCAGTGTTCTCCCCAGCCTTGCCATTGTATGTTCTGTCTGGGCATTTTAGTTTGTTAAATATTGAGTCTGGGCTCTTTGCTCTGTCGTCAGCTTCAGCTCTTTGTTCTTCTCCTGGATGTTCCTGGTGATCTTAAACCTCAATTTAGGGTCTTCTGTTTATTTTGTAGAAGATGAAAAAGGCCCTGGTTTATTTGAAGAAGAGATTTTTGCAACTTGGTTCTTTGTGTCCACTGAACTTGTACAATAACTTTCCATCCATCTATTGTAGTGTGGGAATGTCTTGGGAAAAGGGTTTGTTTCATTTTCTTCATTTCATGGGGCTTAATGATCCTCCACACAATGTGCACAATGTCAGTGTCTGTGCAGTGCTGACATGACTCAGTTGTCAGGAAACATCAGGCAGCAAAGCTGTCAGGTTGGGGGAAGTGTGGCTCCAGTGATGCCTGAAAATAACCCACTTAATAAAAATATCCCAGTTCAGAGGCTTTAAGAACCACTTGCAGAATTCATGCTGCTTGCTCTTCCCATTTGTTTTTTCTTAGGATTTCCACTGTAGCATTTAAATGAGTGAATAAATACAAACACAAGTTGAAAATAGAATCTTTGAACTGGCTGATTCCCTTCTTTCTTTGAAATGATTTTGCTTTCTTACAGCTCTGTGTGTGGTACCTGCTTGTGTGTAATTAAATGAGGCAGTCTGCAGGAACAAAGGCCTTTCCCTATTTTCTGCTTTTTTCCCTTATTTTTCTACTATAATTTGATAAATGATCCATTACTCCAAAATTGTGTTTTCTCTAGTCTTTACCATGGAAGAATCACTTGAATATGCAATGGAATTTGATGTAGAATAAAGTATGGTACTAATAATGTCATATTTAAGCAGGAACGTTATCACTCTGCTTTGCAAATAAATTCCCCATCCACTAAAGCAAGCTGGATGTATTTTCCCTCAAAAAGAAAGGCATTGGTCAGTCTCCATCCAAACTGAGCAAGTGCTTTCCTGCAGCCCTGCTTTTGCCTTCCCATTTTATTAGGTACTTCCCAGCTCTACCAGAGTTGAAAAACAATATGGTGACCGAGGCACTTTATGGATTTTTTTGATTGCTAGCTCATTTTACCTGGACACAATGCATAGATCCAAGTTAATCATTAAGGTGTAAGAATGTCCTCTGGATCACCTGACGTGTTAACGCTTTCCAGGCAGTGCAGATATTCCTTTGCTCATGTCTCTCTTGACAAAACCATTGTTGCTTTGGTTTATAACAGCATTCTTTCACTTATTTTTCATTTTTATGGGCTGTTTAGGACTTTTATGAAGGCTGGTAGCAATCCACTTCACTGTCATTCCCATTTATTCCTCCCTGTCAGCATACACCGGGCCAACATAATTCCAGATGTTGACTTACACCAGGCCAACATAGTTTGCAGTATAAAATTGCAGCACCATTTACAGTAATCACGCATGGGCGAGAGCTACAACGGCTCACCGTCCCTCTTAGAGGCACGGTCACCCATAAAGCAATCCAATCCCAGACTTGCATGCGTAGGCTACTCACAGCTCATCTGGGCACACCCCCGCCCAGGGATTATACGTTGGCTGGCTTTTCCACTTCCCCCGAGTGGATTGCAGTCCATGAGGCTTATACTGTCGGAGGCTTCCAAGAGCTTCTAAGGCTCAAAGCCAGTTATCGCCACAATACATACAAACAGGGGCCCCAGATGTCGGAGTCCAAAAAGTGCAGCATAGAGCAGGGTGGCAGGCAGAGGTAGGCATCCACAGCATCAGCTCAGTGTCTGCTCTTGTGATCCTGCAGCACAGCCTTTTATACCCATCTCCTGGGCCATTCATGTGCTTCTTGCTACAGGAATCACCACACCTGCATTCAGTGCTGGCCTCCCATCCTCCCAGGGACACAGCTGCAAGCCGTCAAGGCCAAGGCTGCCTGCAGCCCACTCTTGTATCCCCATACCTCCCCGGTCTGGAGCTGCCCAGTCCCACTGGCTCAGTGTTGGGTTCTGTGGCTTCCAGGGGCTGAGCAGACCTTCCCTGCCCTCTCCTCAGGGCTCCCAGCATTCCCGAGGTCACGAGAAAAACACCAGGAAAGCTGATGTGCTGGGAATTGGGACAGGAATTTCTTCTTTTTTGGTCAGATTGTTTTAGCCAAGCTGATCTCCTGACCCTGCTGATGGCAGGAGATGGTGCTGGCACAGGAGAGAAAGTGGGGCTCAGCAGGTGGTTTTGGGGGAAGAAAGTGGTCAGAATTTAAGGAAGTTGGGATGACTGCTCCTTGTAGAAGCACCATAGATGTATCTGGTTCATGCTGTGGTTGCACAGTTACATTGAATTCAAGTTAAACTCAGAGAGGAACAGTGTGCCCCTTTCGCCAGCTTCTGCTTCCAGATGTTGTTCCCTTCTGTGGTCCAACTTTGAGGAGCTGTCTGTGGATTCTTGGATTCTTAGATTTCTGTCTAGAGGCCACTTGACATCCAGCAAAAAAATTCACTGAATAATTCCAACATCAAGCATATGCTTTAGTGATACCAAGCCTATCATTTTAAGTTATCTGACAGTGATTTTAATGAGCATGGGATGTTCCCAGGCCTTTTTCCTCCATGGGATTAAGAATTTTTGCTTTCTTTAGGTGATAGTTTGGTGTTTAGTTTCTCCTCAGTAGGTCTTAATGCTTTTGTCTTTTGTTTTAAGGAGCCATTTGGTGTTAAAAATACAGACTATTAAGGTGTAACTGAAGTTAAGACTCATATTTGTTCTGCAATAGGAGATTCTTACTGTAAGTCAGGGAGGAGTTTTTATTATACCATTGGCTGGCTGATGCTGTTTCTGTTTGAGCTGGAAGGGCAGAGCCCTGGGCAGGGGAGTAAAGGTTGTACCATGGCTGTATAAAGATAAAACTGTCTCCCTAACCTCAATCCGGGCACCACTCCCCATGTGTTTGTTGGGCTCTCAGCCTTGTGCAAAGGTTTGACAGAATAACTTGGGTTTCCATACATGACATTACTTTATCGTGCATAAGATTCCTGCTGCCAAAAGAAACCTGGTTTCCTATCCAAGGAAAGCTGTAAATTGGAGTTACCTCCATGAGTTAGTCACTGTTTCTATGAACTTTCTCAGTTTCTTTCTGTTCTTTAGGTGACTGACAGAACTAGTGAAATGGGCTAAAACATGTTCCTGTGCTCCTGGAATGGAGCTGCTCCAGCCCTTCCTTGGCTGGACACACTGAGAACACATTTCCATCGTGACTCCAAGGGCTGGGAGGAAGCAATTTGCATTAAATCAGTTGGTTTGTGTGTGTCTGCTGAGCATTTTTATTTTTTCTTGCAAGGTACCTCAATGACTCAATTTGTTTGTATCAGGACTGAAAATAGAGATCTTTCAGAATGTTCTTTCCTCAGTGGAAGTTAATTTTTCCCCCAGCCAGTTGTGACTGCCTTGCAGGATCATGGGGGATGCCCTCCATGGGATTTAGATGCAGCCTCGGAATTATCCCTTGTGCATATCGGTCCGCTGCTGAAATGAATATATTTTGGCCAGACTGGAGATCCTCAAATGACAGGATTCACTCCCAAACTGGAACAAAGTCTATGGAGAAACACTGAGCTGATATTAAAATCAATTCCATGGTCTTGTAGCTCATTGAAAGCAGACAGAGGAAAGCCCACCCCATAAAGCTCCTTCCCTGTGCAGGTGATAGCAGCAGGATTTTGTCACAGCAAAGCCTGTGTGTGCAGGAAGTGATTCGGAGTCTTTTAGGTAGAACTGTCTAATTGGAAATAACAATAAGCCAGAAATGTTTCAAACTGACTTGAAAGATTATTTTTGATGCAGCACTTCAGTGCAAGATACTATTATATGGCTATAATATATCTGTTATATATAACGTATTTTTTATATATAACATACATCTATATGCATATATATAGATGTTGTGGTTTGACACTGGCCCAATGCCAGGCACCCATGAGAGTCACTCGCTCACCCTCCCCTGCACTGGGCAAAGGAGGGACAAGAGAAAAAAGGGTTAACAGAGGCTTCATGAGTGAGATAAGGATTGCGGGAGAAATATTTCAAGGGCAAAACAGGCTCAAACTTAGTTACTAAGTGAAATTTATTACTAACAGAATCAGAGGAGGGTAATGAGAATTAAAATAAGCCCTTAAAACACCTTCCCCCCCACCCCCCCAGGCCCTCCCTCCTTCCCACCGACAGCGCAGGGAGACAGGGCAGGGGGGTTTTGGTCAGTCCATCTTCCACTGCTCCGGGAGAAGAGTCCATCCCCTATGAGGCCGTGGGGTGCCTCC
>VWZT01004992.1:220546-239642 GCA_013397055.1 Pachycephala philippinensis | reverse complement strand
CCTTAGCAGGGCAGCCTTAGCAAGGGAGAAATATATTTGAGTGTCATGAAACTGGGTGGGGTTTGGGGAGTGGGCTGAACAAGGCATGAAGGATTAAAGCTCCTCTGCCTCTTAGTCATGCCCTGGAAAGTTCAAGAGATTCAGTTGTTGAATGGAATAGAAAACTTAGGATCTTCAAGAATGATCTTCAAGCTTCAGGAGCGTTTGGACAACGCTCTCAGGCACAGGGTAGGATTGTTGGGGTGTCTGTGTAGGAGCAGGGGTTGGACTGGATGCTCCTGATGGGTCCCTTCCAGCTCATAGTATGCCATGATTTACCTGCTGAATGCTACTCTGAGAGTGTAATTAAAGAAAAATAGAAGCAACTTGACCTCCTTTGGAGTTCTGTTCCTGGCTGGACTCATTGGGGAGCCGAGCGTTTGTTCAGTTGAGTGCCATGACTTCAGTTCCCGAATGAAAAGCTTTTGGTAGTTGAATAGATACAGTTGGAAAGTTTTGGGTAGTTATCTCTAAACACTTGTTTCCATAACATATTTCCTGTGGTTTAGTTTGGACTATTTTCTTCTTCATTTCTAGTTTTTCCTGTTCTGCTTGAAACATGACTGTTAAAAAACAAAGGAAACTTTCGAAACTGCCTGTGCTCATTCTCCCCTTCTTTAGCAACCTCATCCTTCCTCTCCTGGGTCACTGACTCCGATCTGACTTGTCTGATCTCTTTGCTTGCCTTGCCTTGCCCAGAAGATTGGACCCAGGCCTTGAAGGGGTTTATCTGACCATCCTAAGTGGCTCTTGCTCTGTCCAGTTTGATCTTGACTGCAGCTTCAGGAAAGGTGATGATTCTCTTCCTTGGGATGATTTAGAGCAAGTTCTTGGTTTCTGTCCATATCTGTGCTTTTGGTGTCTCTTCTCTGGTAACTGAACATAAATCTGGCTTTCTGGGAAGCTTCATGGAAGGATTTTTGGAAAATACGTTTTTCTCTGTAGGAATGTCAATCTCTGTATAGCAGAGAAAGAAGGGCAAATGTTGTGTTGGAAAGTGGAGTGTTTGAGTGCACCTGAAATTTTTATTAGCCCAAATTTGAGTTTGTGTATATTTTAACTTCTTGTCTCTCTTCCATTGAGATTCCAATACTGAATATTCAGGTGAAAATATTCCCAGCTCTCTGTACTGTGGCAGGAACCATATTCTCCTGTACAAACTACTTTGGTGTGATCTTCACGGGTGGAGTTGGCAAAAATGGATCCACTATAGCAGTGAGTACCTTGGGCTGCCAGTTCCTCCTCATCACGGAAGCTCTTCAGACACAGTTTGTATTTAACATAATCCCTCCTCCATGGGAAATATTTTCCTTTCAGCTCTTTGCTGGCATGGGAAAAACAAGTTAATATTTTGTGTGTAAGAATAGTAGATTTAGGAGTCAGAGTTTTAAAATTTTTGAATAAAAGTACTCATTGTACTTGTTTTTGAATTAACGAGACCCAGTTATACAAATACACTCCTTGCTGAAGAGTCCATAGAAAAATCCTGTGCAAAAATCCCCTCCGAAGGAAATTTTTCAAGAAGATTCTGGGTTTGATCCTTCTAAAAGATCTGTATTATTCATATTACCAATGTAAAAGAACAAGTGGAGGTGTCTGCACAAGCACCTTCTGTTGCAGTGTTCTTGCTGCCTAAAATCTGATTTTTTTCCCCAGCACCAGAAAGTTTCCACCACATTCTCAGCAGCTGCTTGCTCAAGTTTCACCACTTTTTGTTCCTTTTGCCACCAGCATTCAGAAAGACGTTTCTAATGTGATTTTATTTTTAACCCCTCATTGCACATCACGTGAGGGGCTCTTTGAGGTTTCTTTGCAATGTGCACGTTTTATTAACCTCATGCTTTAATCTTGCCGTAGGGAACGAGTGTCCTCTCACCTTTTCTTCATATTGGCTCAGTGATTGCCTTGGCTGCAATGATCTACAAGAAGTCTGCTGTGCAGCTTTTCGAGAGGCACCCCTGCCTCTACATCCTGACTTTTGGCTTTGTGTCTGCCAAGATCACAAATAAACTGGTGGTGAGTGCACCAGAACCTTCCCGAGTTTTGTTGCAGGAGAACTTTTTGTAGATTATGGAGCTCTCTGTGTATTCCACTGAGTAACTTGCACTTGTTTGTGTGCTGAAGAGATACTTGTGCTTTGCTTTAAGTAGCCTGGAGGTGCAGCAGAGCCTTTTTCTGTTTGAAAGGACCGTGGAAACCTGGAGTTGGTGCTGTGGTTGCACAGGCAGCACCAGGACAGCTCAGAGCTGTTTCTCTCCCTTCCCCAGCTGTTAATTCACAGTTTTGAAGTGTATTTGTGCACATGCGTGAAGAGCTGGGCTGGAACAGAGGTGGCTGGAATGCCTTTAGATGCAAAGGGGGAGGAAGGTTTGTCAGAAGGAGAGGAGGTGATGGAGCTGCTGAGGTTTGGAACACTTGCTGGGGGTTTAACTTAAAGAATTGGAGGGAAATAGGAGTTAAAATCATTAACAGGTTTGTACAAGGGTGGAGGTGTCAATGAATGAGTGTTAAACAGCTCCTGCCTCAAACGCCATCTGAGTTCTGCAGGCCTCTGTTGGGCTGCTGGGAGCTGGGTCAGTGCTGGACTTAACTCACAGTGGAAGAGTTCAGATTCATAGAGGAGGAAGAGTTTAAGCTCACAGTGGAAGAAAAGTTACTTTCTTACCAGGCCCAGTTTGGTGCTCAGTCCCATCCCAGCCGTGCTGTGCAGTGAGGATGGAGTGTGGGATGGGTTCTGTGCCCGTAGGGAGGTGGGAAGGTCACACTCAAACACCAAAAATGTTCGTGAAATTATAACCAAACAGAGATGGTGATCCTTATGGAATGGGAGAGAAAGAGGAGAGAGAGAGGAACACCAAGTGTCCCTGACTTTTGAATCTCCAGGAGCTGTGGGTTTTTGTTTCCAGGCTCAACTTTAAAATTTACCAGTCTGCTTCCATTTCACTGTTCGGTTTCTGGCAGGAGGAACAGGTGGGCTGGAAAACATGTTAGTTTTTTTTCCTGTGCTACATTCTCTGCTCTAATGAAAGATGTCTCTCTGCAAACCTTGCATCTCTGTAGCTGTGGAACTCCATGGTTCAAACAATATTGTTGCTGCCACTTGAGTATTTGATATTTTGCAGTAATGTGGCTTGAACTGTATGGTTTTGGCTTTGTGTATTCTGAAATCACTCCGCCTTGGCTGGCACATGTTTATTTCTTAAACATCTCTGTTTTTTACTGCAGGTTGCCCATATGACCAAGAGTGAGATGTATCTATATGACACAGCATTCATAGGCCCAGCACTGCTGTTCCTTGACCAGTATTTTAACAGCTTTATTGATGAGTATATTGTCCTCTGGATTGCCCTGGTGAGTCCAGGCTCTTTTTATTAATTAGCTCTGCCACTAATTCATTGTGTTGGCTGTGCCCAGCTGAGTCACCTTGAGGAGGATGGGACTGAGAAGGGACATCACAGGGTGAATTTGAAGCTGGTGCAGAGCTGAGCAGGGTCACAGTGTCCCTGGCTTGGTGCTGGGACAGTCCTGGGCATTGTCTTTAGGGATGGTCTGGCTGAGGGGATCAAGGCACTCCCAGTCAGTTTGCAGAGGACACCAGGTTGGGTGGGATGTGGATCTGCTGGAGGGATCTGGACAGGCTGAATCCATGGCCAAGGCCAACAGGGGGAGGATCAACCAGCCCAAGTGCCAGGTCCTGTCCTTGGGTCACAACAGTCCCATGGAATCCTCCAAGCTGGGTCAGGAGTGGCTGGAAAGCTGGGAAAGAATCTGGTAGTGCTGGTGACAGTGGCTGGACATGAGCCCAGGTGTGCCCAGGTGGGCAAGAGGCCAATGGCCCCTGGGCTGTCACAGCCATGGTGTGCCCAGAAGGCCCAGTGTGGTGACCACCTCCTGTGCTGGCACTGCTGGGGCACCTCCAGCCCTAGGGACAGCTCTGGGCCCCTCCTGACAAGAGACACATTGAGGGGCTGGAGCGTGTCCAGGGGACGGAATGGAGCTGGGGAAGGGGCTGCAGCCCCAGGAGCAGCTGAGGGAGCTGGGAAAGGGGCTCAGCCTGGAGAACAGGAGGCTCAGGGGGGACCTTGTGGCTCTGCACAACTCCCTGACAGGAGGGGGCAGCTGGGGGGAGTCGGGCTCTGCTCCCAGGGAACAGGGACAGGAGGAGAGGGAACAGCCTCAAGCTGTGCCAGGGGGGGTTCAGGTTGGATATTTGAAAAAAAAATTTGCTCAAGGATTTAATCAGGCATTAGAATAAGTTGCCCAGGGCAGTGACGGAGTCACCATCCCTGGAAGTATTCAAGAGGTGTCTGGATGTGGCACTTGGGGTCATGGGTTAAGGGTGATTATGGTGGCTGTGGGGTGATGGTGGGACTTGATAATCTTGAAGGTCTCTTCCAAGCTTGATCACACTGTGATAGTTTAAAATTTTGAAGCACTGAAGCAAATATTCAAATTTAGATTAGAATATTTTGCAGGTGAGTGTTGCTGCCTCGTTAGCAGGGGCTCTGTGGTGGGCAGTCCAGGGGTGCTCTGGTTGTGCCTTAAGCTCTGGAATGTCTGTCATGACTCCAGCACCCATCGGGAAAAAGATCTTAAATTCAGCTCATCTGGGCTTATCAAATGTTCAGGTTTAATGTACAAAAACTATGTTAACCTTTTAGTAAAATCGTGTTGATGTGATGTGAAAAGATGTTGTGTGTGTGGTTATCACCATTCACCATTCAGTTAATGGGGCATTTCACAGTATCTCTGTAGCTGCTGTAACTCTTCTCCACTCTCTGATTGTAGAATTAAGAGTCTGTCTTGTCTTGGGCTGGAAAAAAGCTCAGCATTCCCAGAAACTCTTTAGGGAGTGATGCCCCATCCCTGGAAGTGTCCAGGGCCAGGTTGGACAGGGATTGGAGCAACCTGGTCTATTGGGAGGTGTCCTTGCCCATGGCAGGGCTGGAGCTGGATGGGCTGTAAGGTCCCTTCCATCCCAAGCCAGTCTGTGATTCCGTGGTTATTCCTGGAGTTGGAGATTTAGCTCAATGGGCCGCAGTGCTGTGGCTGTGGAGTGTGGGCTGTTACACCTTTGTGTGGCACTCGAGGAACATGTGGGTGTAACTGTGGATGATTTTTCCCTGTGCAGATCCTGTCCCTGTTTGACCTGCTCCGATACTGTGTCAGTGTGTGCAACCAGATCGCTGCCCACCTGCACATCCACGTATTCCGCATCAAGGGCTGCCCCACGCACTCAAACCACCACTAGGGATGGGAGCTGCCACAGGGCAACGGAGAAGGAGTTTGGTTTCTACGGAATGGATGAAGACTTGTAGGAGACTAAGGCAAAAAGCAGATAAGAACAAAATAATTTATAATAATCAATGTTGTATAACTTTCCTTCTTTGTTATCAGTAACACTCCTTGAATAGTCTCCTGCCTGAGAGAGTGAATTCCAAATACACCCTAGTCAACTCTCCACATAGTCAACTCTGTTGGTTCCAAGCCCGGGAAAGCATGCAGGGAGTAATGCTCTGTCTTTGTAATTACCTTGATTACAAATTAATCTCTATATGGTGAATGGATCCCCACCAACTGAAGTTTCTAATGTAGTATAATTACAGCTGCAATCTGACTTGCTTATAATTTTAATATTTCATCATCTCTTAGTGAAATACTTGTTTAGTGTCCACTTGGAATTTATTTACTAAAGACTTGAGCTGGTAAAACCCAGAGATATCTCACTAAGTTGTGTGGCTGCAGCAGCTGCCAGGTGGGAGCCAGGCTGGGGTGGTTTTTGCTCGTGCATTGCTGACAAAGCGGTTTCATGCTGAGCAGGGTCCTGTGAGCCAAGGGGTGCCCGGCATGCAAAATAGTGTGGTATCTTTGTCAATTAATTTTATTTTTTTAAATAAACATTATCTAAAAAGACAACTTATTTCTCAATTTTCTTCAGTGGAAAAGACTATAAGAAAAAAAAATTTACTGTTTACTTTTTTATGTATAAAACTTAAGCAAAATTTCCTTTGTGCTCTTAATAAATAAGAATTCTGAGAGCAACAGTTGTCTTGAGATGTGTGTGTTGCTCTGTCCTGCTTAGACTTGAGAATGACAAACCTGCCTGTGCTTTAGAGAGTAGTTTTCCAGTGCTTTAATGTGGATCATGTTGTCATTCCCGGATCTCTGAGAACTTTGCCTACTACATAGTGCAGTAAGTTTGGGTTTCTTTTTTCTGTCATTGTTTTAATACCATTTTAACTGTGGTGAACTGCATGAGGGACACCAGGTTAGATTAATGGAGGGTTTAATTGCATGTTAATGAAGTTCACCTGGTGCCACAGGCCCTGGCACTGAGGGGAACTTCAGCCCCCGAGCAAAGGGGCTGAAGTGCAGAGCAGGGAGTGTCTCTGAGCAGGATCTGCCTTGGCTGTGGGGGAGCTGCTGGGGACAGAGCTGGAATGCTGGGATCCCATGTCTGAAATCCCAGCCCTCTGACCATGGAGCATCTCTCTGAAGATGGGAAGGAAACTTCTCTGTGCTGGGAGCCCAGGCTAAGGCAGTGCCTGTGGACAACAGCATGGCTCTGAAGGAATCAAACACAGCTCATGTTTAGAAAAAAAACAAACCAAAAACCCCCACACCTCAGTAACAAAATCAAAACCTCCCTCAGCTCCTGGAAGTGCTGACGTGGATTTCCTGTGATACCCCGGTGATTAGAAAATGTGCTCAGGAAGTGGAGAGAAAACTCAGTTCCTGCAGTGCCTGGAGAGGTTTGAAACCCTTGGTTCCCCCTCCCTGGGCAGTGCTCAGTGTCCGGCTGCCATGAACTGAGAGATTGGGCTTCCTTGTGTCCTGGCAGGGACAGGACTGGAGGGGACACAGAGGAAGGTGGCTCTGGTTTAATGGCTGGAGTGTTTGTGGGGGGAGACCAGACTGGCCCTGCTGGGCTGTGCTGGGAAGTGGAGCAGAGGTGCCGAGTCCTTCGGCTCAGCCTTGGCACAGGGATGTGCCCAGCCTTGTGTCTTCTGTGCTTGGAAGAGTCTTGGTTCCTTCCCGCAGGGCGGCACTGTGTCAGCAGGTGAGCTGGAGGTCATGTGTCAGCCTGGGGGCACTGGGGGAATCAGGAACATGCTCAGGGTGAGGAGGAGACTCTTGTAAGTCTTCCCCACTCCACCCTTGCACTCCCACTTGGAATTTTGTGAGCAGCAGCTTTACGGCAAGCGCAGCTGAGGGTTCTTTGGGCACCTGGCCCTGTGTTGGGGGTCTCCTCAGGGTCCCTGCCAAGCTGGAGCCAGGGAGGGAATTTGGTTCCTGCATCCTGACACACCTGGGGCAGCTCCCAAGTGTCCCGGAGCTCTGCTTCAAGTGCCTTGGTGCCAGGAGCATCTCCGTGTGTGAGGTGACAGCTCTAGAATGACATTTTTAGATATAAGTGGAATTCAGGGAACTCATTAATTGAGTTTTAACTGCAATGAGCTGGGAAAAGGGTTGATCTGGACAATGCAGCCTCTGCTACTGCTCTGCAAGGAGAGCAGGTAAAAATCTGCAAGGGAAGAGCCTTTTGAAAGTGCGCTTTACAAACCATGTGTTTCCTTTCATCAGCACGAAGTGGGTGCAGAACTGTTGCTTGGAAAGTCCCTCCCTGGAGTGTGAGTGGTTTCCTCAAGTCAGAATCAGTCTGGTGGTTCATCAAGTCCAATCTTTGACCAAACACCTCTGTGCCCACTTACCCATGTAAACAAGGAGATTCCTGCTCTCAGTCGTCAGGGGTTCAAGATTAGGCTACTCCAAATAATTTGTTACTGATACTTGGAAGTGGAGAAGAACGAAAGCCTTTAAAAAGCTGTATAGGACCAGACTTCTGTGTGCAAAACCTAAAGCCTGTTGCTCTTCAGGAAATGCAATAGGATACCTTTTCCTGAGCTTTTCACTCCCTGGAAGTTTGGGTGCCCCCAGCCAAGAAAAAGTTCAATTTCTCTGCTGATGCAGTTTCAGTGTTATCAGGGAACAGTCACTGCTGGCAATCCAAGCCCTCTAAAGTGCTGCTGTGGCTCTGGGTATGGTGACAGTTAATGGAATAAATGACCTTTCCACCTGCCTTGTTTGTGGCCATGGGTCACATCAGACGTGCTTGTGGGGCTGAGAAGGAGAGCAGGGGATTTGTGGGCTCAGCCTGATCTCGTGATGGGCCCTTTCACTTTCTGTTGTGTCCAGAAGACACTCAGGAGGAAGAACTTATGCAGCAGCAGCACCTGGGACTGAACATGCCCTGCTAAAAATACATAGTTCTGCTCTACAGGTTTTCCTCTCAATTTGTAAAGAGAAGGTGGAAATTTCCATTGGGTGTTGTGTTGGCTCTTTAAGAGCTGCTGAAGGAGTTCCCTTGCTCTGATAAGGGGTTTAACACAGGAAAGAGGCAGGTCAGGACACCTCAGGGCCTCTTTCTGTGTCATCCAAGCACCAGCTTTGTTTCAAAGCAGTATTTTCCTCCTCTTCCCATCCTACCCAGCTCGCCCCAGGTACCTCCAGTGGTGCTGTGGTCCAGCTGTGAGTGTGGAATGGAGCTGTAGAGGAGTTTAATCATTTCCAGAATGTGAGGACTGCAGAAGTTCAGAGGTTACAGCCAGGTGGGCCGGGAGTGGGGTGGAAGCAGGGGATGTTCCACCCTGGAGCGGTGGGAAGCACTGGGCTGTCACCCACGTGCTGGCTCCAGGAGGGTGAACCCTCCCAGGACTGTTTGCTGGCACTGAGGCTGCTGGCAGAGGGTTACACATGCCAGAGCATGAAACTTATCTTCCCCAGGGCAGCTGCATAGCAGGGATTGAGTCCCAAATCAGCAGCGGGGCTGAGCTGCCTGCCGGCCGGGCCCAGAGTTGTCTGGATGGTGTGAGTTGGCCAGTGCTCTGCTGGGAACTATGTTAACAATTTAGCAGAATAAATGAGCTCTTTCCAGTTCAGGGAAACATTTCTTGGCGCTGTTTTGTTTACTGTTGTAGGCTTGGATCAAGTGTTGGGCAAATCTCGAGCAGGAAGGATTTAAAAACATGCTGCGGGTTGTGCTGATGTGCTGCAATGTGACCCAGCCCCGGTGTCCCTGCTCCCAGCAGCCCCAGCTGAGCCTTCCCAGTGTGTCCCCAGCAAACAGTCTGTCCACTCCTTGGGCATTAAAAGGAGGGTGTTAAAGCCAGAACTTAAGAAATGCCCATAAAAAAACAGGAGAGTGACTTTTTACACAAGGAGACAGTGATAGGACAAGGAGGAATGGATTTAAACTAAAATAGGAGATTTTTAGGTGGGATATTGGGAAGAAACTCTTTTCTGTGAGGGTGGGGAGGCCCTGGCACAGGGTGCCCAGAGAAGCTGTGGCTGTCCCATGCCTGGAAGTGTCCAAGGCCAGGCAGGACGGGGCTTGGAGCAACCTGGGCTAGTGGAAGGTGTCCCTGCCTATGGCAGGGGGTGGGACTGGGTGATCATTAACATCCCTTCTAACTCAAACCGTTCTGGGATTTGGTCATGCTAAGGTTGCTCCAGCCCTTCTGCTGCTGGAGTTCACCCTAGCCTGGCAGTTGGAGCACTGACTGCATTTGAAAATGTATATATTTTTTAATTAATGGATGTGTTTTTGTATATCTGTTTTCAGCAGTTGAGGAATATCTTTCTGTCAGTTTTTTCTCCAGCAGGAATTAAACAATCACACAGTCCAGTCCCTTGGGTGATTTGTAATTGTTTCCAAAAGAACTACTCCGAAAACGATGACCACTTTCTCAATGAGATGGTGCTTGACTTCACAACCAAAAGATTTGGCATCTCTTCACAACATAATGAAGAAGCAGGAGAAAGGTGAGGCAAGTGACTCTTTCCAAAGGGATTGTTCCTGATAGGTCCCCTTCATTTTCCACACCATTTTCTGCTGTCAGTTGAACTTTGAAAAATAAATATAAGAAAAAAAAAGAAAAAAAAAAGAAAAAAAGAAAAATACCACTAACCTTTAATTTAACCCTCTACCACTCTCTCTACCCATGAGGGGGAACTTGTGGAGTCAGAGAAGACACCCCCAGTGCCAAAAATCTCCTTTTTTCCTAACAAATAATTCCTGTTCCCCCTCCAAATACATGTGAGGGCTGAACAACAGATCAACGATTTTCTTTCAGCAGGGCTGGAGACGTTCACTGCTGTTTGTGTCCTATGCCCAGCCATGTTTCTGTCACATTTGTGCCTGACTGCATGAAGGGTTCGAAAATAAATGTCCTTTATCTCTCCTGTTTGGGTGGATGTTGCCCAGCTCTGAGAGTAACAGCCAGCTGGCAGCCTGCTGGATTTCAGTGCTTGTGCAAAATCCCCCACTGGGGCTTCCAGTACCACTGCAAAAGTTGTGTTAAACTGGATTTGGAGCCAGGGGACAAAGGCACCAAGGTGGTCAGAAGGATGGAGCAGCTCTGCTGTGAGGAAGGGCTGAGAATTGGTGTTGTTCAGTCTGGAGAAGAGAAGCTTTGGGGTGACCTAATTGTGTCCTTTTGGTACCTGAAGGAACCACGAGAAGGATGGAGATAGACTGTGGACAAGGGCCTGGAGTGACAGGACAAGGGGGAATGGATGCCCACTGCCAGAGGGCAGGGTTAGATGGGATAGAGGGGAGAACTTCTTCCCTGTGAGGGTGGGGAGGCCCTGGCACAGGGTGCCCAGAGAAGCTGTGGCTGCCCCATCCCTGGAAGTGTCCAAGGCCAGGTTGGACGGGGCTTGGAGCAACCTGGGCTAGTGGAAGGTGTCCCTGCCCATGGCAGGGGTGGAATTGGCTGATCATCAACATGCCTTCCATCCCAAACCAGTCTGAGATTCCATGATTCCAGGATATTTTTGATATTTTGATGCCTGGTGGGTACCATGTGCTGTGACAGCCTGGCTGTAAGATCCCAGAGAGGAGAATGAAGCTCTGCCTTCATCTCCAGCCTTTGCTGGGAGAAGTAGCTGGCTCATGTTTCTCTGGGATGGGACCAGTCAGATCTGCAGCCCCAGTCCTGTTATTTCCTGGGTGAGTGCATTCAGAAAGGAGGAGAACGATCATTTGCTTCAATCTGCTGCTGCCATCACATTTCAGAGAGGAATTGTGAGGTTTTCAGAAAAGTTGGCACCAAGACCAGACCCAGGGAGGATGGTGACATGTTTTACTCTGGGATGAAACAAATCCTTCCTCCCTCCCCGAGGCTGTTGATCAGCTGTTTCCCCCTTGACACCCCACAGCCACGTAGCCTTCACAGTTTGCTGCAGCACAAATAAATAACCTGCTGGAAATGAGTATTTTTGTTTCCTTAGAAAGCCAAACTTGGCTCTACGTGGCACCAGTGATGTGGCAGCTGTGAGAGAGGAAACCACTAAACCCCCCGACCTGTTCCTGCTGGTGTTTAACAATGGCTCAATAAAACAATATAAAACAATTGTTAATAGCAAAACCTCAGGAATTGTTCAATGGGATGTTCCTTATTTGCAAACCCCTGGTTTGTTTTAATTAGAAGTAACACTATTTCCTACTCATCCCTTTTTTTTCTCCCTTCTAATAATTACTCTAAACCCCTGTTGTCCTGCAGTCAGCCCTGGCTGCTCTCCCTCTGCGTGAGGTGCTGGGGGGACAAGGACTGTGCAGGGCCAAGCACTGGGAGTCACAGTCTGTCCCTGGAGCGACCATGACTGGGAAGGAAATCCCAGCCTGGCACTACTTCCATACAAAGAGTTTTCCAGTGCAATGATGCCCTGAGGAAGAAAGGGTAGGACTGGTGCTTGGTGCTGCCCAGGCAGCCCAGGAGTCCCAGGTGGGCAGCAACAGAGTCCAGTGTGGTGCTGCTGGCAGGGGTGTATCAATCCCAGTCCTGCTCCTCTGCCCCCAGGCTGGACTTCAGGAGTCCCTTCGGTGCTTCTTCTGTTCATGGTACTCTGTTATTTTCTGCTGGAAATATGCTGAGGAGGAGAAAAGGTTGTGGGTGAGGTGCTGGTGTTTGGAATGGGGGATACAGGGCTGCACAGCCCAAATTCTGGGAAGTGTTTGTGCCCCAAACCGTGCTGGGTGATGGATACCTGTGCCCAGAGAGGACCCGGGGGAAATGTGGAAATGAAGTGTCCAAGGCAGGTTGGATGGGGCTTGGAGCGACCTGGGGTAGTGGAAGGTGTCCCTGCCCATGGCAGGGGGTGAAATGAGATGCCCTTTAAAGGTTCCTCCAACCCAATTTGTTGGAATTCTGGGATTCTCCAAGTCTATGAAATGGGGGTGGTGGCAATGCCACCCATCCTTCTCACCCAAAACAGGCTTTATTATGCTGGATTAGCCAGAGGTTTTAACCCACGTGTTCACTCCTGTTCAGTTTTGTGTTTCCCACCAGCAATGAAGGGAGAAAGCAGCAGACCCAGCAAAAAGCCAGGATGGTGGCATAGACTGGGAATACAACGAGAAAACAGCGATTGTGCCATCCCTCTCTCCCTCCCCAGGTCCAGGTTTGCCCTATAAGGTCTCACATAAGAGGGCAGAGAAGCAGCACCTGAGGCAGTGCCAGCCAGGACTCCCCCGGGTTGGGTGGCAGATCCCAGCCCAGGATGTCTCCATCCACCAGCACAGTTTTTGGTGGTTTCCTCCACCTCCATTGCCCATTTGTCCTCATCCCAGGCTGGGAGGAGGCTCAGCTCTGCCCTGTGCCCTGTAAATCCCCGGGAAGGGGGAAGGACCAGCCCTGCTGGCACGGAGCTGGGGGCTGAGCTGAGTCAGTCTCCCGGCAGCTGCTGCTGTGCCCAAGCCAAATGTTTGTGCTGCTGCTGCTTGTTGGCCTCAACATGGAGCTCCCAGTGAGCCGGCCCCGGCTCCAGGCAAGTGACAAGATGTAAAATGAATCATAGAATCCAGAATCCCACACTAGTTTGGGTTGGAAGGGACCTTAAAGCTCATCCAGTTCCAAACTCTGCCCTGGGCAGGGACAGCTTCCACTAGACCAGGTTGCTCCAAGCCTGGTCCAATGTGGCCTTAGACAGTTCCAGGGATGGGGAGTCACAATGAGGGGTTTTTTTGCTTGACAGGGATGTAGAAATGAGGCCATTGAGAGCAAACAGGATCTGCTCAGTGCCCTGAGCACCCTCAGCTTGGGCTGCATTCCATCCCTCACCAGGCATGAGGTGTCTCTGCCCCTAAACCAACCAGCCCAGGGTTCCACAGAGCTCACCCAGCTGGGGAGGGGAGGAGAAACGGGACCATTACCTTCCTGTGGGATCCTGCTCTTCTCTGCTTCCTCAATAAATAGGGAAAACATGTTGGTCTTCACAAACTTTTTCACGAATCTGCGGCAGCTCTTGGAGGCGATGGCCTTGCAGAAGGCTCGTTCCTGGAAGGTGCCAGAGCCGCTCCTGCCCCACTTGATGTAGGAGGCGTAGTGCCCGACCAGCCGCACAAAGAAGTGCACAAAGGTTTCGGACACGAGGGCATTCACCTGCTCCGAGGCTGGAAGGGGACACAGAGCACGAGAGGTGGGGATGGCACCTCTGAACACAGACAGGATGGGCTTATTTTAACCTGGTCTGTGTTTGCATCCCAAGGAATTACTTGCTTAGAGCCTCCCTCTGCCACTAATCAAAGATCAGACTAATTTTGCCGAGGGAACCCTGGCTGTGTTGCTTTCTAGGGGGGCAGCATCTTAATGTTCTAAATATTAGCAAAGATCAATTTTTCCAGCAGAATTATCTGTTCCTGCTCTCACGCTTCAAAGGACAGAGGAAAAGCCAAGGGATTACCCCTGCAAATAGGGGGAGAAACATCCCAGACCAGGTGCCTTTAGGAAAACCCCTTGGCTGAGGTCTCTAGCCATGGAGAGGGCAGATCAGGGCTGAAATGCCAGACATCCTTACTGTGCACGTTGTTGTTGTTGTTGTGCCTGTTCAGAGATCCCAGCATCTCGTTCTGCAGCTTCCCGGGCAGGATCTCCTCTTCATCACCCACCTGGAAGGCAATGGGGCCATGAAGCACCAGAGGGAACCCAGCTCAGGAGGCCGTGCGTGCGTTGGTGCAGCCCATTAGGGGAGCTTTCAAAGCTCATTAATTAATTATCATCACAATGTCCTGCAGAGATGTGGGTGTGGGATATCCCGTGCATGGACCCTGCTGTTCTGGCTCAAAAGCCAGGTGCAGTGACTGTAGACATTCCCACAAGGGACATTACCCCTGGGTGGGTGGCTCTGAGATGGCTCTGCCCCCAGAATCAGAACCACAAAATCCCAAATGGGTTTGGGTTGGAAGGGACCTTAAAGCTCATCCTGTTCCACCCCCTGCCATGGGCAGGGACACCTTCCACCATCCCAGGATGCTCCAAGCTCTGTCCAGCCTGGCCTTGGACACTTCCAGGGATCCAGGGGCAGCCACAGCTTCTCTGGGCACCCTGTGCCAGGGCCTCCCCACCCTCACAGGGAGGAATTCCTTCCCAAAATCCCATCCAACCCTGCCCTCTGCCAGTGGGAAGCCATTTAAAAATATGGAATCTGCCAGGTAGCTGACACTAAAGGAGAAAAGGCCCTTCCTGGGCTTACCTAGGCCACCCCCAGCCCCTCACCCACACAGGGAGGACCTACCGCCCGGATGATCTTCCCTTCACAGAGATCAACTATCAGAGCCTGAAAGAGAGCAGGGAGTGACCACGTTTAGCCCTGCCAAGGCATCTGGGCTTCCTCCCACCCATTTTGGGATGGGACTGGTGTGTCACCAGCCCGTGAGGGTGGCAGGAGAAGGATCAGCCCCTCTCTGCTGGAGGGACCCGGGCAGGGGCACCAGGACAGTTTTTGCTGCAGGTTTGGTGGCTTGTCCCAACACAGCCTTCCTCTTCTTCAAGGCTGGGATAACCCCAGCAGCAGCTTCTGGAGCCGCAGGGGCAGGGCAGCTCCCAGGGGAGTGTGGAGGTATCACCCCAGGTGCCAACAGGAGGGGACATGGAGGACGCCCTAATTTCCAGCCTCCCTGGATGGGAAAAGGGGCCTGGGGCCAAGCCAGACCTGGGGACACGGATTAACCAATGGCTCCATCCAGCTGCCCTCCCCTCCAGAAGAAATACCTCCTCCATTGGCTGCTCCAGGACCTGCTGCAAGTGCCGCATCTGGATGCCCACCATGAAGGGCGTAGGGCAGCACACGGTGTCCAGCAGGCACTCGGGGACCACGGGGATGTAGGTGTGAGCCCAGGTGAAGGGGTACAGGAGAGCAGCCACGGCGTGGATACACTGAGACAGGACACTGCGGGAGAGGGAGCCAGCGGCGATATGTGGGGAGGAGGGAACATCCCACCTCGAGTTCTGCTGTGTCCTGTGCCACTTCAAGGGCATTTTTATAGGCATTTTTATAATAAAGAGATAAGGACTCACCTCAGCTCCTCAGCCAGGAAAATGAGCCGTCGCTCCAACATGGCAGAGGCGAAGATGTGCAGGATGAGGTGAGGGCTGAGTTGCTGGAGCAGAGCCTGGAACTCCACATGCTCCAGGTGGGCATCCACAGGCCGTGTGAGCTCGATGAACTGCCAAGGAAGAGCCACGGAACCCCAGCTTAGGAGGGACAACGCTCCCCCCATCCTGCCCTGGCTCCCAGAGAAGGTGATTTGGAAGCAATTAATGATCCAGCGTTTGCAGCACCTGCACTGAGTCCACGTGCAAGGGACAAAGCCCATCTCATCCTGCCGGGAGATGCAGCCTGTGCAGCACCAAGGACTCAGGGAAGCCATCAGTGATGTGCACTGGGGGACTCTTTATTTGGGCACTGGATTTTTAACCCAAATGCCTCATTTCTCCAGTGCCCCCAAGTCCCTGGCAGGGACACGACCCATCTCAGTGTCTGACAAGTCATCTGTGAGCTGCCAGGAAGGAGGAGTGGGCAGGGCGTGACTGCTGCTACAAATGCCACAAAACCTTCCTCTAAAGCCTCTCTGGCAGGGTCAGCCTGGCAGTTCCTGGCTAGGATGTCCCAAAATTGAGGGATCGAATAGATATTTGCAGGTGGGCTGGCTACTCAGCTGCCTTTGCCCACGACAAGTCTCCCAATCCCATCAATCTCCCTGTGGCAGCCGGACACGGCAAGTACCTGAAGGGTTAACAGGACTGTGCAGCTCATGACACAGTCCTGGCCCCTCTCCCCATCCTTCAGGGGGTAAATCCCCTTTTCCATGTGACCTTCCACCAAAGCAGCATCTTCCCAGCCAGCAGCATCAGGCTTGCCTGGGCTCCACAGCCCCTTTCATGCACAAATCCTGCCCCATCCCCAGCTCTCACCCCATGCAGTACCCAGGATTTATTTCCCCTCCTTTCCTGGTCTCAGTGATCTCCTTGCCTTGCTCCAGCCCCTGCTCAGAGCCCCAGAGCGCAGCTCTTTCAAAGAACATCCTCATTCCTCCTCCCTCCAGCAGCCCAGGCCGTGCTCCCAACCATGGCCCTGAGCCAGAGCATTGAGCAACCTGCAAAGCCTTGCACAAACTCCCTGGATGAAGAAATCGTTTGGATCACCAGCTGCTAGATTGTGCTAGAGAGGAGGGATCCTGCTCTCAGGCCCTCCCTGGCAGGATACATACATGGGATGCTCAGCATTAGGGATATTTTGCCCAGTACCACAGTGGATCTTCCCCATTTTTCCAGCTCGGCTTTGCCACAAGAGAAAGAAAAAGCAAATTAAAAGGCTGTGCCCATGCGAGTCTGGGCCGTGTGTGGGCGTGATTAGATCTTCTCATCCCTGCCTGGATCAGATCTTTTCTCCACAGGGAAAGACTGGGCTTGCCACACACCTGCACCTGCCCGGGGGGCTAAACCAGGCAGGAATCAAGGCTGGGAGCTGAGCACAGTGGTATGGAGAAGAGTGGAATCCTGGAACCATGGAATCATCAGGGCTGGATGATTTTTCATGATCTCAGAAGCACTCTGAGATCACCAACTCCACGTTCACCATTAACCCCCATTCCCAAGTGCCACATTTACGTGTTTTTTGAACACTTCTAGGGATGGTGATTCCACCACTGCGCTGGGCAGGCTGTGCCAGTGCCTGACCACCTATTTTGGAAAGAAATTTGCAGCCCACGACAGTGCTGGCTGGCACCACTGTGCTCCCCTACGCTGGCTCAGGAGCAGGAGCAGCTCCCAGCCCCTGGCACGACATCCGGCTCTGGCATCAGGGAGGTGCAAGTCCCGGCACGGTGTCCTGAGGGGCTTTTGTGTAGCCGTTCCAGCTCCAGGCTGGGGGAGCTGCAGAGGATGCAAAGATGGGGCAGCATCCCCTGGGGATGGGCTCCCTCCTCATCCTCACTGCTCTCCTGGATGAGGAGGGAGATAACACCCATATTCCCAAGGGATGAGGCCCCTGGCAGCCTGACCCACCCTGCCCTGCTCCGGTGAGCTCCCCTGGGTGCTGCAGGTGTGGAGGATGCTCCCAGACACAGCCCGGGCTCCTTGTGTTGCAGCAGCCCAGGAGGTGCCCCAGAGTTCCCCACCAACCTCTGTGCCCGACTCGGGGATGAAGCTTTTGATGGTGACAGTTTTCCCTGGAGCTGGGAAGGGCGATTCCCGAAGGCCCTGCATGAAGGGGTAGATCACTGCCATGGAGATCTGGCGCCTCTTCTCCACCTCGTCCAGGATCTGGGGGAGAAAGAAGTGAGCAGGGAATGCCCAGCAGACAAAGGAGCAATGGCCAGGGCCACCACTGGGCCAGAGAGGGCCACCACGGGGCCAGAGCCACCACGTCCCTACCTTGGAGAAGAGCCCAAAGCAGCCCAGGCAGCTGATGATGCAGAAAACCTCAGGGAGACGGACACCACGCCCGGATGGCTGGAAGAGTGTGGGAAAAGGATTTGAGCATCTCCCAGCTGCCTGCACCAGCTCCACGCTCTCCAAAGGAATCCTCACTTGCTCCCCTCAAATTCCCAGTCACTCACGGGGGAATTTTCAGAGCTGGGGCCACGGCCAAGGATGCAGCTGATGTTGGAAAAGCAGAGGGTGCCCAGAGAAGGTGATTTGGGTGCTTAAGCTCTTAATTATTTTGGTGCAAAGTCCTTTGGCATATTCCCAAACTCTCCTCCCACCCAGAGATACGTTCTCTGAGACATCCTGTGCCACCATCCTTGGGGTTAATCCTGCCTCCTGCTACAACAGGGGCCTTCGGGATGAGTTCTCTGGCTTTTTTTCCCCTTTCCAACTGGACTATCCTGGGTCTCTTTGCTCTCTGCACTGTCAGCCCTCCCGACATCCAGTTCCAGCAGCCTAAGCTCAGCCCTGGATGCACCAGGATGAAGGGTGGTGGGATCCAGCCAGTCCCCAGGCTGTGGCACAGGGATGTCCTCCTGGATCTATGTCCCTGTTTAAAGCAGCAGCCAGGGAAGACCATCTCACCTCAGAGCCCCTGAGCTGGTCAAACCCGTGAGCTGAGAAACAGCCACTGCTCAGATGCGGTTTTTGGGGGGATGGGGCTGAGGGCTCCCAGCTCCTTGGCACCTGGATGGCTGCATTCACATCCCCATCCTGACCCCACGTGGGATTTGCAGCCATCCTGACCACTGCAGACAAGGGAAGGAGCCAGGGAAGCTGTGGAAACCAGTGGGGAATCACAGAACTGTTATGTTTGGAAAAGCCCTTCAAGACCTCCAAGTCCAAAAGTCAGCCCAGCACCACCACATTCACCCCTAAACCATATCCCCATGTGCCACATCCACATGTTTTGTGAACACTCATTGTTTCCTCCATCCAGCATCTGACTGACACCTCAGCAGAGAGCTCCAAAAACCCCCTCTGGGTGCCCTTTTGCTGCTTGTCATCACTTTGGTCAAGGCCATTGGCTTTCTGAGGCACGTCCCCAAGAGCTGAACTCCGGGCATGGCAGGAGGTGCCGTGTCCCACCGGGGGGAGGGGGTGACACCCCCGATGGGTGTGGGGTGGGGAGGGCTCACCAGCAGCCGCCTGCAGTAGCCTATCTTCCTGCTGCCATCCACGTTGGTCAGGACAAAAGAAAATGTTTCGCTGCAAGGAGAGAAAACACGTGCAGCTGGGCTGGGCTGGGCTGGGCTGGGCTGGGCTGGGCTGGGCTGGGATGGGCTGGG
>VWZT01004992.1:197378-215416 GCA_013397055.1 Pachycephala philippinensis | reverse complement strand
GGGTACTGGGAGCACCGGGATCTGAGAGCGCGCGGGCACGATGGTCGTGGGGGCAGCGGGAATGGGGGAGCTGGGAGCACCCCAAGTTATAAGGATGCCAGGAGGAACCGGGCATGGGGCATCCAGGAGAATCGGGCATGGGGACACCTGGAGCACCGGACACAGAGGGACTTGAGCATCCTCTCAAACGGGGCTGGGCATACGAGTGGGCAGCCGGCACAGCCTAGGCTGGAGCACAGGGCACGACTGGGCACAGGGTGAGAATCGGGGCATGGACCCTGGGAACAAGGGTTTGCCCTACACCACAGGGGACAAAACACTCATTCCCCAGTGCTACAGCATTGCCCAAACCCTGCTCCAGCCTCCCGACCTCCTCCAAGCCCTTTTCTCCCCGGGACTCCTCCAGTGCCAGGACCAGTGCCCAGCGCAGCCTCTGCGGGGTCGGAGACGACACTGACCCGTCACCTCCAGGGTACAGAGGTTTTGGGATCTCTCGCTCTGCAATGTGATGGGGAGTCAGCCCATCACCTGCTCAGGTGACTCCACCGTGCTTCATTCCCGTGGGCTGCGAGCTCGTCTTGACTCCACTCGGGAACGCCGGCCGGGTTGTGCTTTACCTCGGGCTGGCATTTCTCCACCGGTCAGAGATTTATCTTCCCTCCCGGAGATACTGAGAAGTGCTTCGTCCAGGTCTTGGGCTGGAGGCCTGTTGCCGTCCACCTTCGTTGCAGGAAGGAAGCGCTGTGTCTTGGTGCTGCGATCCGGGGGTTTCCCCAGCCGGGCACGCCGGGGCACTGCGGAGCTGCTCGGCTTTGCCGGATGGTTTCATTGCTCCACACACACCACAGGGAAAGACTCTTTAAAATCGATGATATCTTTAAAAGAAAAATCCCCCTTTTCCATTCTCAGCCTGTCTCCCAATATTTCCTCTGCTGGTTTTGGGCAGTGCTTATGCAGTAATTAAGATCCGTTCCAAACCAAACCATTCCCTGATCCGAAAATTGAAGTAATGAATACCTTCTATGATCCTAATTAAACACACGTAGGGACCTTGGGCACAGCTACCGGTTATTAGGCTCCAGGTGTGATGAGCTGTGCTCAGTTCTCAGCCTCAGTGCCAGCGTGGGGCCGTTTGCAGCTGTAGAGCAGATTCCCTACACCAAATGTCCTCATCTTTTTTGTTTTGCAGCACCTCCCATCCCTCTGCCTTTCCCGACTGTGGGCTGGAGCTCGAGGATGGGTTTGCAGCCGCTAGAAATGGCCTTCGCCAGCTTGCAGAGGTGGTGGATGTTTCCAAAATTCATCCCCACCGGGACACGTGCCTCTGATTCAGCCAGGATGCTGCCTCCTCATTTGGGTTATCAGGGAATTGCTGCTCCGGGAGTCATTTTTCTGGCTGATTTTGAGTGGGTGGGAAAGCATTTGTGCTTCCTGGAGGAGAGGGCAGAGTGTTTGTTTGCGCACAGGGCTTGTTCCCAGGACAAATTTCCTCTTGGCTCAAAGGGAAGAGAAAAAGTTAGGGGTTTTCCCGTCGATTTTGCAGGAATACGCATGCTTCCGTGGAAATTGGAGCCACCTTAGGAAAACAGCTGCTGCTTTCAGACAGAAGAAAACCCCCCAAATTCTTTGACTTCGTACCCGTAAACACAACTTTTTTTTCTGCTTTCTCTCTTTAAGGCAAGCCTCTGACTGCGATCCCGCCTCGATAACGCCGTGATTCCGCTCAGGCGGCTTCTGTGCGGGAAGAAAAGCGCCGTGTTCCAGCCACAAAACCTCCCGCTCCCGAGGAAACACTGTCGCTTTGTGCCATCGCACAATCCAGAAAACCTTGCGTTGCTGAGAGAGGTTGAACTTTTGAATATTCCCACTGAAAGCTCCTTTCTGCGGGAATCCGGCCGCCCACCGGGACAACAAACGGGCGCATTGTGGGATCCTGGGGGCCGCTGGCCACCGCGCGTCCTCCGCTCGCCCGTCACTGCTCCGCGGCCGCTGCCAAAGTCGTTTCGCTTCCCTGACCAACCCCAGGGAGTTTTGTGTTTGGCTATTTTTCCCTCCTCGAAGCCCCAGTGCTGCTGAATACGCGCTGGAATTCGGCTTTCTGCAGGCACGGTGTGCTCAGACTGCAAATACCCCTCGGCGGGAGCGGGAGGGGAGCGCTGGGAGTGCCCCGGGGCCGCCTCGCTCCGGGACCGGGATGTCCTCACCGCTGGGACCCTGCTCGCACCTCAGCTTCCTCCTCCTGCTCTGGGCTTGCAGCCCTCGCCTGACCCCGGTGCTTCTTCCCTCCCTCCCCATCCCCTCGCTGGGTGCCGGGGGAGCTCGGGTGCCGGGGGAGCTCAGGTGCCGTGTGAGCTGTTTCTGTTTTGCCCGTCGCATCTAGGCTGGGATAGGGGCTTAGTAAACGGAGGATGGAGTGCAGTCTCAGCATCCCTGGCAGGGAGGCCACCCGAGGGCAGCCCGAGGATGGGGGGGACCCCAACACCCTCTTTTCCAGCCTTTCCCATTGTCAGGGAGTTTCTCCCACTGGATGGCGGCATTAGAGCAAAGAAATCTCTCCGGGAGAGGGGACCTCCGCTGGAGAGACTTTTCCATCTGGTTTTCTGGCTCCCGGGAGGTTTGTGGTCGGGCTGAGGATGTGTGGGGTCAGTACACTGTGTTTGCACCGTTCCTGCCATTGATGCTTCTCTCTCTGCCCTGATCCGTGCTCCATGGTCCCTCCCAGCACCCCAAAACGGGGTGCCATGGAACACCCTCTGCTGGCTCCTCTTCCCTGTGGGTGCAGAGTGTTCCCCTCAGCTGGGACACTCTGAGCCATGACTAGGAGCAAAGCAGAACCAGATTGGGCAAGGAAAAGAGATGTCATCCCTCATGGTGCTCCAAGCACATCCCTTATCCTCCCAAAGCCCTCCTTGTTCCAATTGCTGGGGTGCAGAGACCCTCATGTCAAAGTCACATATCCCATATTTGCCCATTTTTGCACGGAAAAAGATTTAGAGCCCATTTTTTGCATGGTGGTTGTAGAGGAGGCTCCAAAGCTCCCAGGAACTGGAAAACAAAGCCAATCTGGCCACTTTTCCTTGCACCTCATGGTTTTAATCCCAAATATTTCAATCCACGTTTGGGATTTCACGAACGTGGTGTTGGGCAGAGGGGCCTGGGCAGTGATGGGTGGACAAGGAGGGTTCATGCTGGGCTGCAACCCCTTTGTAAATACAGTGCAGGGCAAGTGCTAAGAGGCTGTTTTCTGGCCAGGGGACATCTCAGCTTACAGGCTCCCAGATGGGCTGGCATTGCTGTTGGCACGTGGGCAAGCACAGATCACAGAATCACAGGAACCCCTGAGCTGGAAGGGACCCACAGGGATCACCAGTCCAACCCCTGACCCTGCACAGACACCCCAACAATCCCACCCTGTGCATCCTGGAGAGCATTGTCGAAACGCTCCTGGAGCTCTGGCAGCCTTGGGGCCCTGCCCATTCCCTGGGGAGCCTGGGCAGTGCCCCAGCACCCTCTGGGGGAAGAACCTTTCCCTGATCTCAGCCTGACCCTGCCCTGACACAGCTCCATGCTGGTTTTGCTGAATTCTTTTCCCTGCACTCTGAGGACAGTTCCATACAGCATCACAGGTGGGAGCAATCCCACAATGCCAATAAGCAGGAACATTATTTCTAGTATCAGCCTGTGGTGCTGCTGCACTTGACCTTGGAAACTTTTTGTTTTGTAATAGCTCCACAAGGAGCAGGAGCTCAGCTACACTGACAATGTCCTTCTGACAAGCAACTTTTTCTGCTCTCCCTGATACAAACAGGAGTGACCTTCTGTGGCCAACACAAATCTTTTGGAGAACTCAGTGACAGGAGCTCTAAGCCTGAAATAAATCAGGGTGTTCACTCAAACAGCACGGATGGAAGAACAGCAGCAGTTAGGGTTTCAGTCCCACATTCCTCCAGAACTTTGATGGAATACTGCTCTGGATGAAGTGGTTTCCTCCATGGCATTCTCAACACAGACAGCTGCATCCCAACTACAAAATGGCCTGGAAAGCGTCAAGCCACAGAACTTTCAGGTGTAGCCTGGGGTCTTCCCTAGGGCCTCCTGTGATGACCCAGTGATTTTTCCTGGGTTAAAATGCCATCTCCAGGATGTTTTGTCCTTGAGAAGGTGTTTCAGGGGTCAATCTCCTGCAGGATGCAGAGCCTGTGGTGATTTTCCATTGGGATGCACCTGGTTGGGGCTCCCAGGTACTTGATGCACCTTTTCCTGCTCAGTTCCAAGGGCTTCTCTGTTCGCTTTGTCTCACAGGCTGAATGAGCCCTCAGCTGAGCCTGGAAAACTTGTGGCATGTCTGGAAGCACCGGGGTCCCACCTCCTGGGTGGCTTTGAAGTCCTGGGCGTTCTCACCCTGAAGCACTGTGGAAAGCGCAGTGCTGCGGTGCTGGGGACTCCAGGGACACTGGGGACACTGGGGAGGGAGGGGTGGGGTGATGGTGCTGGAGGTCATGGTGACTTGTCCTGGGGGGCACAGGATGATGCTGGAAAGGGTCGGAGCTGGGTTTGTTATTTGATAAAGAAAGGGAGGAAACCGAGGGTTTTCCAAGGCAGTCCGGAAAGGAAAAGGCAAAGAAATCAGAGGGTCAGTCCTGCTTCTTGGGAGCACAGGGTGAGAATCCACAGGAGTGGGTTACAGGACCCGACACCCACTGCTGGCCCTGGACCTTGTCCCATCTCCTTCAAAAAGCAAGGACTTGCAGCTTGGTGCAATCCCTGGAAGCTGGAAGGTGTGAGGTGAGGAAGACCCCCCCAGTTACACTGGCAGGGCTCCAACCCACGACCCCAAAGTGAGCTTTAAGATTTGCTAATCTCAAAATATTGTTGGCACTCAGAGCACTGATTTACTGCGTGTTTTGCCACAGCAAGTACTCTCCAAAAGGCCATGCTAAGTTTACACTGGAGCTGCCGGGATCAGATAACTGGTCCTGGCAGCTCCTTCCTTGTCCCCCCACCCCCCCGGTTGCTGTGCTGGGGTGCAAAAGGACATCCCAGCTTCTCCTGCACCCCACAAGAAGAGCTAACCACGGTCACAAACAGCATTAAAAAAGGGATCAGCAAGGGTGTTTTCCCTTGTACAGGCAGTGGGGTGGGACTGGGTCATGGCCTGGCTTGCGGGAAGATGTGAACTTTTGGAGAGTCCCAATGCTTTACTTTGAAGTCACAGTGCCACGGACAGAAAAGAGCCACCCCTGGTGCCCAGCCTGCCCATGTCCACCTCCCCAGGGCTTTGCAGGTTGTGAAAATAAATCAGCTTCTCACCTTCAGCGCCAGCCAGGGCAGGCGACAGCCCTGCATGTCCCTTGGCATTCCTGCAACGTTTGAGCACCCCAAAAGATCCTGAGGGCTTTACAGGTGCTGAGCAGGAATGACACCTCCGGCCACCGCTGCCCGGTGGGATCCTGGGGCATTTCCAGCCTGCAGAAAGGATGGGCTTCCTCGACAAGCTGGCTGTGTCACAGAGCAAGGGGTGGGTCCCTGCATCCAGCTCACTGTGCCATGGAATCCCAGAGGGGTTTGGGATGGAAGGGACCTTAAAGATCATCCCATTCCACCCCCTGCCATGGCAGAGACACCTTCCACTATCCCACGTTGCTCCAAGCCCCATCCAACCTTGCCTTGGACACTTTCAGGGATCCAGGGGAAGCCACAGCTTCTCTGGGCACCCTGTGCCAGGGCCTCACCACCCTCACAGCCATCCAACCCTGCCTTTGGGCTGTGGGAAGCCATTCCCCTTTGTCCTGCCACTCCAGTTCCTTGTCCCAAGTCCCTCTCCAGCTCTCCTGGTGCCACTTTAGGCACTAGAAGTGGCTCTGAGCCTTCTTTTCTCCAGGTGAACACCCCCAGCTCTCCCAGCCTGGCTCCAGAGCAGAGGGGCTCCAGCCCTCAGAGCAGCTCTGTGGCCTCCTCTGGACTTGCTCCAGCAGCTCCACGTCCTTCCCGTGCTGGAACCCCAGGGCTGGAGGCAGCTCTGCAGGTGGGGTCTCAGCTGAGTGGGGCACAGAGGCAGAATCCCCCCTGCCCTGCCGCCCACGCTGGGGGCTCAGCCCAGGGCCCGGGGGGTTCTGAGGCCCAGCACACACAGCCGGCACACATTGAGCACCAACACCCCAAGCCCTTCTCCCAGGGCTGCTCTCAGATTTTGTGTGACTGAGAATTTCTCCTTCTGAAGAGTCAGCACTCGGGAGGCAGAAGACCCCCCCCATCTCTTCCTCTTGTCTCTGGATCCTTTGGGGTCTCTCCCACCTCCTAACCCCCAGGTGATGGGTAAGAGCCAAAGCCATCTCCAGCCTCATCCCTGGCTCTCAGTGTCCTTGGTCATGTCCAGCTGGAGGTTTTGGCCTTTCCCTGCAAATATCCAAGTGTCCATTTGGCATTGACTTGCACATGGACAAGGAGGATGAGATTGGAGCATCTTCCATGCCTGTTTCTATTGGGCCCACAGATCAACTCCCTTTTGTTCTCTGAGTGCCACTTCTTGGCCCAGCTGCTCTGGAGGTGTTTTGGGGAAAGGCTTCCCCCAGGGATGTCACAGGGCTGTCACGCTGTGCTGAACGGGGACAGGGCAGGGAGCAGCTCCTGGGTGCCCTGACCATGGCACTCGAGCCGCTGCACCTACAACAGGGCTGGGCCACAGCTGGCTCCGGGGACACCAGGGGCTCCAAGGACCAGGCATTCCCAAAGCTTGTCTGGGAGGATTTCACTGGAGGATTTTGGTGGGACCCAGCATGGGGACAGCTGGATTGAATGTCCCCATGATGCTCCCTGGTGGCAGCAGGGAAAGGATGCAGCTGGGTCCTGTTGGACGACCCAAACTGGTGTGTATTCCCAGTTTACTTGGACCTGGAGGAAGTCACTGAGATTTGGGGATGTTCCAACCCCTCTCATAGCCTCTCCAACCCAGCAAACTCTCCTGGGAGGAGTAAAGAGTAGGGAAGTTCTCAAATAAAGGTGTTTGGGTTAGAGAGAGTTGTGGGATGGGCCCAGGACATGCTGTCCCATCAAAGGAGCAGATCCCATTTGCTTCCAAGAATCCTGGGAAGCAACACCCCTTCCCAAACCCCCTAGACAGGGCAAAGTGCAGACAGCCCTTGTGGCCACCACACTGGCCTCAAGGACTTCCTTGGGATATCACTGTCCCATCTGAAAAGCAGCTGGTCCCAGTGCCACCAGTGTCCCCGGGGCTGGGGCGGGTCTGGCTGCAGGACATCCTGCTGGTCCTACCTGCTCTCAGCTGAACAGGGCTGCTCCAGGATGGAGCTTGGCAGAGTCCTTCAGGGACTGGGAATGGGTTGAAGGGAGCAGGGGGGGAGGAGGGGATGGGAGAGGACAGGGAATGGAGGCAGGTGAGGGTGCCAGTGAAAGCATTTAAGTTAAGGAAAGGAGGTGTTGGATGTCAGAAAATATGGGAAGAGCTGGGAGGGGAAGTGGAAACACCAGTGTTGGTCCTACAGGAGGGACTGGGTAGGAGCAATGGCCTTGAAGACACTCAAGGAGGCCTTCAGCCCTTGATGGAGGTGTAGGGACCTGGTGAAGGGGATGCCGAAGGTCAAATGAGGCCAGGAGTGTCTAACCCTGGGCTGTTACTGGCCAACGTCATGGTGCACCCTGGCAGGGGTTTCAGTCCCTCAGAGTCCTTAGGGCAGGGCTAGACATGCTCCTGGGGACTGGCAGTGCCTGGTCCTGCCTGGGACTGCAGGCGAGACGAGCAAAGCAGGCTCTGAGAAGTGCTGCCTGTCCTTGTGCAGAGCAAACACTGAGTTCCCTTCTGGTCTTAATCCACAGTGAAATTCGCCCTTGGTGCTGGTGGAGCCTGGGGCTGAGCTGTTCCCTTCCCCTTCTCCTCAGAGCCTCCCAGCTCCTTGCTCAGGAGACAGAAGCAGCTGGTGTGGCTGTGGCTCCTGGGTGCAAATGTTCAGAATAAACCAGCAAAGGGGCTTTGAAACAATTTGGGCCTTCCTGAGCTCCTGGTTTTAATGAAGAAGGAAAACCTGAGCTGCTAATTGCAGCCTCTCCCTGCCAGAGAGCAGGGCCAGCCAGGGCAGGTGGTGACAGAGCCTTATTGGCGTCTCCAGCTGCCGTCCCCAAGCCTTGGTAGAGGTGACTCTGGGCAGACTGAAGAGAGCGGGGCTGACACAGCCCTGTCCCTGTGGGTTCTCTGTCCTAGGTGAGCTCGTGCTGGCAGCCACAGAAGTAGGGCAGGGCTGGAAAAAACCCACCCAAGGCAGAGCAGTGCCCCAGGACTGGCATTGCTCCTGGGCACATGGCAGGTGACAGCTGTGGTGCCAAGGTGCGTGAGGGTTCCTGCCGGCCCGGCACGCTCAGGCCCAGCTGGCCCTGGCTGCAGCTGCTGCAGGTCACTGCCCTGGAGCTCCTGCTCAGGCTGCGCTGTCCCCTCGTGCCGTGATGGTGATTGTGGTGGCCCCACAGATAGCCTTGGGGAAACCATTTTGGCTGTGGGCAGCAGCTGATGCCTCTCTGTGGTGGTTTTTCAACTGCAGTGCTGTTGCAGGCTGGAGGGAACACGGAGCTCCCTGGCTCAGCTCCCAGCAAGTCACAGGGCAAAATCAGGACATCTCTGCATGCATTTTCTTATTTTTCCACCCCATCCATCTTGGAGGAGAACAATCCCATTACGGTCCCAAAATAACAGCCCAAAAGTTGATTCTGGGTGTTTGCATCCCCTGCCTGCATCTGGCAGCTCCTGATCCCAGCAGGGAGCGTGCAGGTCTGGGCACCCACCCTGCTGCTCCGTGAGCTGATGTTGGGGGACCTGGAGGTGGGTGAACCCCGACTGATCATGGAATTAGACAATCAATTAGGTTGGAAAAGACCCTTGAGATCATCGAGTCCAACCCTTACCCCAGCACTGCCAAGGCCACCACTAACCCATGTCTCCAGCTACCACATTCACACGACTTTTAAATCCTTCCAGGGCTGGGGACTCCACCCCTGCCCTGGGCAGCTTGTGCCAGGGCTGGACAACTCTTTCCATGAAGAAGGGGTTACTGGCGAGTCAGTGAATCAAACTGGTGCCACTGAGTGCTGCTGGGGTGAGCTGGGGTGCACCCAGCGACAGGGACAACTCTGGAGCCTGTGGCTGTTAGAACCCTGTACCAGTGCCCACCAAGGGGTGCCCACCAGGCAAGAGATTCCCCTCAGCACCTCAGAGGTGCTCCTGTTGATGTCTTTTTATTACCTGGTTGTGTTTTCTAGACCAGACAAGGATATTTTAAAGCAATACTTGCTTAAAATTCCTGTCCCAGGGTGACACCTCGACAGGCCCTTTCCTGGGGGGCTTTGGGAGGAGAACTGGGGCCGTGTCCCAGCTCAGCCCTAGAGCCCCTGCCTGCAGTCATTGCTTTGGGATGAAGTAAGTGTCCACTTGCGTGTGACAGACAAATGGAAACCTCGCCTGGTCCCAGCCCACCTGCTGCCTGCCCCGGCTTCTTGACTCAGTGCTCTGTGAATATCGTGGTGACTGCAAGGCTGGAAATGCTGCTGGGAGCCAGAGCCAGGAGCAGGGACATGGGAGGTGGGAGGTGGGAGGCAGGGCACTGAGCCCCCCAGGCTGCAGCCCTGCTGGCATTTGTGGTTAACCGCTGTGTGCTTTCCAGATGAGCTCCCTCGTTTTCTGGAGATGTGAGTTAACCCTGGAAAGGGGACAGGCAAGGGCAGGAGCAGCAGTTGAAGGGAGGGCACAGACCCACACAGGAATCAGCTCCAGTAACCACCAGCAATAGCCCCCCTGAAGGGGCTTGGGCACCTCCTTTCTGCTGAAATTCAGCAGGTTTGGGCATTTTTCTGGCCTTCTATGATGTCTCCCATGGACTTGCAGTCCACATGATGTGTGCAGGGCTGGATGTGGCCGAAGGGAGGTGGGGATGTTTCCTTCTCTGTCCTATTGGGTGACTTTGAATTTATCCCACTGGGGATGGCAACGGGGACCCTGTCAGTCCTGGGTGTCCCCTTCCTGTCCCTGATACAGGCTGTGGGTGATTCTCCTTGTTGACACACAAGGTGATCCCCTGGACCTCTGTCCTCTGCCCTGGCCAAGCCCATGGCAGTGCCAAGGACCAGATGATGCCATGCCCAGAGCCTGCGGTGGCCCAGGTGTGACATCACACCTGCTGCTTTCACAGTCCTGCTGGGGTGCAAACCCCACCAGGATCTCCAGAGATGTTCATGGGGACAGGGCTAAGAGGGGACGAGCACAGAGGATGTGGCAGCTTCAGGGAGCCCTTCCCGCCTGGATGACACGAGCTCCTTGTTTATTCCAGGCCTTTGGCATCTTGGCTTTGCTTTATGATGTGCAAGTGGGAAGGTCTCACCACCTCCTGTCTAATCCTGGAGCCCTGTTTAGGGGATGGTCCTAATCTCTGGAAGCCTACAGGATTTGTTCCAGCTGTTGGAGGCATTTTCCATCTCCCCGCACTGACACATCAGCTGTTGTGGTGGGGAAGGCGTTTCCGAGGCTTCCCCCATCCCACCTGGCAGGTGTCTGGTTTCCTGAACTGGGAGTCTGGGTCGATCTGATGTTTTGGGGCAACAAATTTACCTCTTTGCAATGGGATCCTGTCAAATAAACACAGCTGGAAAATGATCAACCACTGTGCTGCATCATCAGGGGGAGTTGGAATCACAGTGGCATGAGTAGGATCTGATCCTTTCGGGAATAAATGATACTTCCCTTATTTAGACCTATACTCACCTGGAAAATAAGTAAGGAAATGTATCAGTGACTCAGTGGGCTGGAAATGTGGGTCAAAACCAATTTCTAAAAGTACCGGCTTTTTGTAGGAAGAGATCTTTTCTCACTGGAAAATTTGGATAACCTGTATTTCAGCTGAATCCTGAAAGACTTGTAGTTTCAGGCAAAAATCTGCTGATATTTAAATTATGACTAAATTTTTAATATTTAACTCTCCCAGATGCCTGCAGGAACAGGTGTGATCTTCATTTCCATCACCAGACTCATTTGAGCTCCCTCACCCAAAACTGGGGGCTGGGACAGCCCACTCCTGTCCTGGGTGATGAAATCACCTCCTGGCAGCAGTTTCCCCGTCCCTGTTGTGAATCCACAAGTGAAGCCATCATGGTGGAAATGTCGACTCCCACATCTGGAGCCTGTGGGAAACCCTTTGACTTGGAACTGGGAACAGGGACAACCTCCCGTGGTGCCTTTCCCATCGACAGCAGCAGCTCCGCTGTTTCCCTGCTGGGCTTTGCTCAACACCCAGTGTTTGCCCAACGTGTGAATAAACAAGATGCCAATAAGCTCTAGTAACGTGGCCCAGATAAGAGTGGGTGATAAACTCTGTTGATTAATTTGCTCATAACCTATTAGTCATCCCCTGACTCAACACAGCAAAAGCATCCAAACGTCATGGAACACATTGACAGACCCAAGCTTCTTTCAAATTGAGAAATTCAGGTGAAATTATTGCATTGATGTTCTTAATTTTTCCTGGGGAAAGTGTTTAGTTTTCAGCTGCACTCCCCCAAGTTGAAATCAGAGAGAAATCTGAGTGCTCATTTCCCTATGAACTAGAGTTTTGTTATTGATGTATTTTTCTTTCTGAGCTCTTTAAATTGCTTCTCTTAACATGTAATCAAAACAAGCCCACTTTTTTTGCAATGAAGTGGTTTTTTGTTCAGATTAGACATCGTGATTGAGAAAGACACAGGGAAGATGCCTGAGCAGATGTTTCTGGGAGTCTGGAGCTGGCCACGTGTGAGCTGATGGAAAGAGCCATCAAGGCATGGGACATGTGGGGGGGTCAAGTGGAAGAGTCAAGGAGGGGCCAAGGTCATCCAAGGCAGGATGAAATCCTGGTGGGCCAAGGTATGGAGAAACCAGAGCTTCTCCAATTCTGCCCCCGGGAGCCAAAGACACCTGGAGCAGGATGGACGGATGATCCTCTCCAGCCCTTCCTTGCCGTGCTGGGCAGCAGGACTTGTCCTCTCTCTGACCAGAGCATCTGCAGGGAATTTTCTGGTTCATGACCCGCTTGGCAAGTTTGAGCCACTCCAGGATGCTCTGGGCAGGAAAGGAACTGCCAGTACCTGTCCATGCAGGCAGCAGAAATTCCTGGGTGCCCCATATCACCCTCTCCTGCCTCAAGTACCTCATCCCTCAGGCATTCCAAGGGTATTTTGGGGAAGGTGGAACTTTTATTAGTCATTCTTCCTCACTGGGGAAGTAATCAAGGAATGTCTGGGTTATCACATAGTTTGGGGCAAACAGACCCTCCCTGAGGCACCAACATCATCTCATGGTATCCTAACTTTGTCCTGCTGCCAAATAACCAGGAGAGAAAAAATATCCCTCCTGGAGCAGGAGAGTCATGCTGCTCCAGCTGGGGTGCACCCCTCAGGCTCTTTTTTGGGATGTCACCATCCCTTTAAGGACCAGCCTGGCCAATGGGGCTTTGCTCTTTCTTCTCTCCCTCCCATTCCTGGGTGACCACAGCTCCCCCTACCCGGAAAACCACCCCCTTGTTAGCAAAGCTGGGATCATCCGGCCCCGACAGAGAACGTGTCTCATGCTCTGGCTGTCTTGGAGATGCCTCTTGACCCTGATGTCCACGTCTGGAGGTGCTTCCTGGGGACCGCAGAACTGCGAGCCTGTGAACCAGCAGCCAGGAGAGCCAGACTTGCTTGGCTGATCCATAGCAGCATCTCTGTAGACAGGGAATTAGTTGGGGAATGGAGAAAACACTCTCTCAACCCAAATTGCAGGAAGATTAAGGATACAGAGACACTTTTAGTAGTGTCTCATGCACAGCATGAGGGCAAGTAAAGGAACAGGAGCAAGCAGGGGGTGAGTGGTTTATGACCCACAGGATTAATGGGGCTTTCCTGGTTCATTGGGGGGATTTGGGGTGAATCTGAGTTTGGGGGTCACAGTAGGGTGGCTGGTCATGAGTTCTGGGGTGGCCAGTCTCTATGGATGAGGATGGTTGATTGGGCAGAGCAGAGGCTGGAGAACAGAGCATAGGGCTGGTGAGCGATTTGTCTTCTCCAGAAATGTGGGTCAGGTGTATGGGCAGCTGGGTTGGTCCAGATGAGCTCAAAGGTTGTCGTCCAACCTCAACAATTGTGGGATTGAGGATGAGGCTAGGGAAGGACAGAGGGAGCAGAGGGGTCTGGGGTTGCAGGGACTGTGGGAGGACATGAGGGGGAGCAGGTGGGTTGGGGGATCAGTGGATTAACAGGGAGGGCTGGGGTGGGGGTCTGGTGTTAATGAAGGGGCTAAGGAAGGCAAGGGGGATGAGGGGGCTGGGAGGCAGTGGGTGGCTGAGGACTCGGCAGTGGGGGTGGGGAAGCCCTTAGCCAGAGGGGTGCTGGTGCTGGGCACAGGAGCCATGTCCCCAAAGAAAGGTGACCTGGCCCTGGCCTACCCAGTCCTGGGTGAGGCCAGGGGGGCCGCTGAGGGGGCCGGGCCGTGTGCTGCCATCCCATAGGAGGGGGCAGTGGGGGCTGCTGAATGTGCAGGTCCCGGGTGGCTATTCCTGGCAGTCCCGCCTGCACAGGCAGATTGGTTTGCAGGGAGGTGACAAGTGCCAGCCAAAGCCTATAAAAGTCACCCAGCCCCTGTTCTGGCTCAGTGACCCAGATCCCCCCTCCCAGCACAGCCATCCCAGAGCAGAGACCATCGGGTCCAGAGTGGAGACACCTGGCCCTGAGCAGGGCCCCCAACCTCAGAGTCCAGACCCCAGATCCAGAGGAGAGATCTTTTGTCTGGAGCAGGAACCCCAAAACAGAGCAGAGACCCCGGAGCAGAGACCCCAGAACGTCCCCTTCCCCAGCCCCCAGGCTTTGCAGCAATGACCGGCAAAACTGCACCTCCAGCCAAAAAACCGGCTCCGGCAGCGGCCAAGAAAAAGGTAGCACCAGCCCTGAAGGAAGAAGCAGCCCCAGCTGCTGGAGAGCCCCCAGTCCCTGAGCAGCCCCCAGCCCCCACAGAAGGACCCGCTCCCATCCCCACAGAAGCTGGAGCAGAAGCGACTCCAGCATCTGCAGAAGGTTCCCCAGCTCCCCCAGCTGAACCCCCAGCCCCAGAACCTAAACTGGAGAAACCAAAGGAAGGTGAGTGGGGAACACTGGAGTGGGGAGGGGAGATAAGCAAGGCTTGGAGGGGACATGTGCTGGGGAGAAGGGACAGAGGAATGAAGTCATCAAGGGTATTTTTGCAGTGGGATAGGGCTGGGGATTAGGAGGATGGGTGGACTGAAGACAGACCTGGTTGCTGAGCGATTGCCCTCCAAAAGCCCTGGTACTTGAGCCCTGCCCTCACCACTGCGGATTTGTTACAGAGCCACCCAGCTGCCCCTTGTCCTTGGCCGTGGAAGAAGTGAGTGAAAACTCATTCACGCTGATCTGGAAAGCCCCAGAGCAGACGGGCCGGGCAGGCCTGGATGGATACGTGGTGGAGATCTGCAAAGAAGGAAGTACGTTTGGTCTTTCCTGCCTCGCGAGCATGGAGAGATGGTGTGTGGCTGTGGGATGGGATGGAGTTGGGTGGAACCCAGCAGAGCATTTCCCCCAGCAACAATTCCCTTTCTTTGCCCAGATGGATCCATTCTGAATGGTTATTTCTTTTCCATGGAGGAACAGGGCATCCCATTGGCTTCAGACAGTAGCGATGTCTTTAGCAGGGGCTTGGAGCAGGCTTAGTGTCACTGCTATGTCCAGCTCGAGTGTGGGGCAGAGACCAACACACCCTCTGGGGATGGTCTCTGATGAACTCTGCAGAGACCTGGGGCTGGGATGGTAATCCAAGAAAACAGGAGGGAAAAAAGTTCAATTCTCCCATGTTTGCCCAAAATGAAGCATAAAAGGAATGGGGATAAGGAGCATGAGGAAGGAAAGGGTCCTGGGCATGTATCAGCAGACTTGATGACATCTGGAAAGAGGGTGGCTGTGGTGGATGGAGGTGGGCTGGGAGGTGGCAGCTATTGTCCAGCGATTGTCCATGGTTCTCCAGTTGCATCGTTGGGTGGTGGAATGGAGTGGGTGGATAAGATTTGTGTTTTGGGCACTCTCTTGAAACCCTGCTGGGCTTTGGAGTGAGAGTGAAGGGTCTGTGTGGCTGGGGGGATCCACAAGGGGTGGCTGGACTGGAGTGGTTTGGGAGACACAGGTGGCCTGTGGAGCTCAGGGAACTTGATCCCCGGGTGTTTAGCTTGTGGCACACACGACGGACACATTCTTGGCTGTGGGAGGCTTCCATCCTTGGGCTGGGGGTGGAGAGGTTACCATGACTGGGTGGGATGCGTGAGGAGGGCCTTGCATGGAACAAGGAAAGATGCAGTCATTCCTGGAGGGATCTGTCTGACAGCCACCCAAAGGGCTCAGTCTGGATGCTCTCCTGGCTTGCTTTGGGTCTGCTGGAGGACAGGAGAACTCCAGTCCCTTAGTCATCATGCAGGGGCCACGGGACCGCTGTATTTGGGCTGGTATGAGACTCTGGTTGGCTAAAATATGGTGAGATTTGAGTGAGTGCTGATTTGAGCAATGCCAGTGGTGAAGGGAAAGAGGATCTGGTGGGATTTGGCTGCTCCAATGGCATTGACAGAAAAACCTTCTTGTTCTGAAGGTGCACACAGGGGCTTGGCACACCCTGGCACGTGTGGGTCACTCTCATTGCCCACCTGGGACACCCAGTCCTTGGGGGACTGGGACAGTTTATTTTCTAAGTGAGAAACATCTTGAGAGGTTTGGCACATGGCAAGGCCATGTTAGCTGGGGCTGGGGGAGAGCTGGTCTCTGGGTTGAGTTTGAGATGACCCTTCCAAAGCAGGAAGAACATTTGGAGAGGTCCATCCAGCTGGGGGCAGGTCCTGAGCAGACCTTGCCCAGTGTGGAGGATTTTGTGGGGGCCATGGTGAGCCCCAGTGTTGTCCTGGGGCAGTGAGAGGAGCAGAGGGGCTGGCAGGGAGCTCCAAGGATCTTTTCTTTCAGAAATGCACCTGGTCAGCAGGGACGTGAGGGACGTGTTCACTGGCCCGATGCCTTTTCTTGCTTGCAAACGTCCTTGTGCTCCAGTGCTGAGCTCCTGCCAGCACTTCATACCCCACGCTCCTTGGCAGGGGGGCCCACCTCCCCTCCAAGGTCCCTTTTTCTGTTGATGCCCCAAAAACCATTCCACCTTTCCAAGAAAGAGGTTCTTTGCCTCTGAGTCTCACCCCCTGGGCCTTGATCCTGCTGCTCGGGGTGTGTCTGTCTGTCCCTGGCACACCCAAAGTGCTGTGCCGGGTCTGTTGCAGGTTCAGACTGGAAAGCTGTGAACCAGGAGCCTTTTCTTTCCACACGCTACACAATCCCAAACCTCCACTCCGGGGACAAGATCCATGTGCGGGTAGTGGCTGTCAGTGCCAGCGGAGCCAGCGTCCCGGCCACTCTGGAGCAGCCAGTGCTCATCAGGGAGATCCTCCGTGAGTACCGCTCCTGAGGGCAGAATTCCTGTGTGAAATCTCCATCCACCCCTGCAGCCTGAGCAGCCTCTCATAGGTCCCGTCCAGCCTTTGACGGATGTTATTCTCAATGACTGTGTTCAGTTCCCTCAGGAGAAGCTTCCTGACCTCACCAATCTTGCTGATGGTGAAGCTTTGGGGGTGAAGGATTCAAAGGGCAGAGCCACATTTTCCCATTTCATGGCAAGAGCTCAGAATCCACCTCCCCCTGAGCACTCTCCTCCCCTTGGCCGTGTCACATCCCAAATATGCCACGGCACACATTGGACAGCTTTGTTTATCAAGCTCAGGGAAGTCAAGAGCTGGTTGTCTGGAGCATGGGAACTTTAATCATGCTGAACTCGCTAATGAATGAGTTGCTTCCATGCTTAGCAAGACTCACATTCCTCCCGGGGTGCTGCCAATTTGCTGAGGCTGATGCAGGAGGGCAGGGCCGGTTTGCACTCAGCAAACAGCAAATACAGACTCCTTTAGAAGGAATTATTAATGCTCAAGTTTTCCTGTTATTCAACACATCAGATTTTTCAGCTGCTTAAAAATAGTAATACTAACAAAAGTTATTCCAGGAACCACCAGCTTTTCATAGGAAAAGGCTTGAAGAATATCAGCCTGTGGAAAGGGTCCTGCAGGGTCCATCTTCTCAGTGTGCTCGGAGGAGGTGGATGTGCCTTAGGGGTGCTGGCTGTGCCTGTTCACCTCTGACAGCAAAACCATCCCACCAAATCTCACAGAACTGGGAAAACTAGGGTGTGAGGGACTGACGTGAGATGCCAAATGCCCAGCTCATGCTTCCCACACCCCGTCCCTGCTGCCTGAGCTTTGTCCCAGCCACATGTACAGGTGTAAAATCCAAAGAGCTGAGAGACCCACACACAACTTGATCTACTGGGTTTCTTTTTTCTTTTTTCTTTTTTCTTTTTTCTTTTTTCTTTTTTCTTTTTTCTTTTTTCTTTTTTCTTTTTTCTTTTTTCTTTTTTCTTTTTTCTTTTTTCTTTTTTCTTTTTTCTTTTTTCTTTTTTCTTTTTTCTTTTTTCTTTTTTCTTTTTTCTTTTTTCTTTTTTCTTTTTTCTTTTTTCTTTTTTCTTTTTTCTTTTTTCTTTTTTCTTTTTTCTTTTTTCTTTTTTCTTTTTTCTTTTTTCTTTTTTCTTTTTTCTTTTTTCTTTTTTCTTTTTTCTTTTTTCTTTTTTCTTTTTTCTTTTTTCTTTTTTCTTTTTTCTTTTTTCTTTTTTCTTTTTTCTTTTTTCTTTTTTCTTTTTTCTTTTTTCTTTTTTCTTTTTTCTTTTTTCTTTTTTCTTTTTTCTTTTTTCTTTTTTCTTTTTTCTTTTTTCTTTTTTCTTTTTTCTTTTTTCTTTTTTCTTTTTTCTTTTTTCTTTTTTCTTTTTTCTTTTTTCTTTTTTCTTTTTTCTTTTTTCTTTTTTCTTTTTTCTTTTTTCTTTTTTCTTTTTTCTTTTTTCTTTTTTCTTTTTTCTTTTTTCTTTTTTCTTTTTTCTTTTTTCTTTTTTCTTTTTTCTT
>VWZT01004992.1:163714-197234 GCA_013397055.1 Pachycephala philippinensis | reverse complement strand
CTGTTGCCTCCTGGCTTTCACATTTTCTCCAGGCCTGCATTTTGTGCGTCTCACCAGTTCATTTATAGCACCCCAGGGGATTTTAAATAGCAGCAATCGGACAGCACAGAGCTTAACAACAGGTGGGATGAGTGGGCTTGGGAGGTGGAGAGGGACAAGGAGAAACCAGATGAAGGATCAGGCTGGGAGTCACATTTTGCAGGGAACAAGGGCAGGAAAAAGCCTTCTCACCATGACACTGTGTCACCTGGACCACCGACCTTGTCCAGTCCTGTGGCTCTGAGCGAGGCACAGGGAGCTGGGGAAAACACCCATGAATTAACATTCCTCCCTGATGTCAGGTTTCCCTGCCTTGCTGAGACTGATGAGCCCAAGTGGCAGCGCTGGGGGATGGATCCCCGCAGAAATTGCAGCACGAGCACAGCAGGACCGTCTCAGCTGTCAGAGGGGCCATGTGGGACCGCTGGGCCTGTCCCTGTGCTCCCCAGCCCTCACAGCTGTTAGGCTCAGGCCTGGTTCATTCTGGCCGGGCCCCTCCCCAGGGTTAAGCTCGTGCACATTTAACCCAGGCAGACTCCCAGCGCCTTTACGAGGGGCTCCAGAGGGATCCCTGGGTGGCACTGAGCCAGCAGAGTTACACGGCTTCCATTCCACCCTGGGAAGGGGACATGCTCCACGAGCATTCTCCAGTGGGGTTTTTGCTTGTCTTTGTTATGTTCCCTTGGGGACGTTTGCCTTTGTCATGAGCCTGGGGCTTCCACAGCTGTGGTGTGACCAGGCACCTCCTTGGTGTCTCAGCAGCCTGGAGCACACAGGGAAGGTGGAGGTCAAGCCTTGTCCTTGCTGGAAGTTGGGCTGTGTTCCTCTGGAAAGTTGAGGGAGGAATATTTCCCAGCTGGGAGTTGTTCCCTGCCTTGTTACCACATAGGTTGTGCTGTGGCTCCTCTGGTTAAGCCCACGCTGTCTCCATGGCCTGGCTGTAATGAAGGGGGGTGAATGATCTGTCAGAATGCTGCCCTTGGGTCAGTGACCTGGGATCTTAGGGACGGATATCACTGTGGGGTACAGGCAATGGGATAGGCCAGCACAGCCCTGCAGGGGAGCAGCACCGCCCAGGAGATGAGAGGGAGAAGGTGGCCAAGCAGGGGTGTGTATGGCGGGGGGTCAGCCAGCTGAGGAATGGTAGTTCCTTGTCTCACAACGTGAATTCCTGGTCCCCAGAGCTCCCGAAGATCCGCATGCCTCGGCACCTGCGGGAGACTTACATCAGGCGTGTGGGGGATGCTGTGAACATCATGATCCCCTTTCAGGTAGGTGGGTGATTTGGGCTTTAATCCCCTGGGCATTTCACTCCAGGTTAGCTCCTGCAGGTTAACTCCTGGGTCCAGCTGTGCTCTGACTTGGCCTGGTCCCTGTGTCTTATGGGCCAAGGGTGGGTGATGGGGTGGGAATCTCTCTCCTCTTCCTGCCCAGATCCCAATTTTCCCCTGGTACATCTTTATTGATGATGCTGCATTGGGACAACCCCAAACACATCAGGACATGGGCTGGCTGTTGCTGCTGTCTCAGCCAGTGAGTCCAGTTCAGCTGGTGCTCCTGGCCAGGATCTGGCCACATCCCTTGGGACCCCACAGCACAGCATTGGGGTCCCTTGAGCGGGCCAGCTGCCTTTGAAGCAGGGCAGCCTCAGGGCTGTGTGATGGGGGAGCAGTGCTGACACTGGTACGCTAGGCTGGAGGTCATCTCCTCAGCTGATCTCTCTCATCCTGTCTGGGACATCACCAGAGCATCTCCACTGTGGCAGCTGGCTCTGAAATGTGTTGGCCAAGCAGGGGCAGTGAGAGGCCCCTGAGCTGAGGGACTTGTCTATGCCATGTCTCACAGACCGTTGGGACTCTGTGCTGGCCATGCTCCAGGCATGAATTTTCCCTCTATGCTGAGTTCAAGCCCTGCTGCTAAGCTGGAGCCTGGGCTCAGCACCTGGGCCGTGAGAGCATGGCTCTGCCCTGGCAAGTAAAGTTGGGCTTGCTCCATGAGGACCTTGGGGACCCAGCATGTTCCAGCCTCATCCCTGGAGCCTGAGGGCTTCCCATCAGTGAGTCTGACAGGAATCAGCTGTAGCTTCTTTCCCGAGGACTGCTGGATGGGAGAGGTGGCACCCAGGCTGCTGCTGCCTGGAGCAGGGTGGCTCTGCCACCCGTCCTTCCCAGCAGGACCTGCTGGGACCATGTGCCCGAGTGGCTCCTGACCTGCCTGTTGCTCCAGGGAAAGCCTCAGCCCGAGGTGAGCTGGACCAAGGAAGGGCAGCCCCTGGACACCAGCCGCATCAACATCCGCAACACAGCTCGGGACACCATCTTCTACATCCGCCAGGCCCAGCGCGGGGACTCGGGCAAGTACGAGCTCACCGTGCAGATCAACGGAGCCGAGGACAAGGCTACCCTGGACATCCAGGTCGTTGGTATGCTGAGGGTGGGGCCCTGCAGAGTCACTCTGGGGCTCATTTCTCCTCCTTAGTTGGGTAGGTCTTGTTCTGGGTGGGATGTGATGGGACAGCAACAAGGCAAGGGACTCTGGAGTCTGTATTCCAGTGGGATCCTCAACAGGATTGTGCATGTGAACTCCTCTGTCTGGGGGTGCAGAGTTTCTGCCAGCCCTTGTCCCGTGCAGCTTCTCATCCCCTGTGTACTGCAGCAGGGTGAGAAGACATTAAAAGCGAGGTCAAGAGATGGTCAAGGTACAGAATGTGGGGGGAGCAAACTGGGATGTCACCCTGAGGGCATTTGTGTTTGCAGAGCCACCCGGCCCTCCCCAGAACCTGAAGCTGGTGGATGTGTGGGGCTTTAATGTGGCCCTGGAGTGGACCCCCCCTGCGGACAATGGGAACTCCGAGATCAAGGGCTACAGGGTGCAGAAGTCAGACAAGAAAAGTGGGGTGAGCTTGGGCACTCCTGCTGCTGGGGATGCCCTGATAAAAGAGGGGCACCTGCACTCCTTGCCTCCCCCCACACCTTCTCCATCCTTGTCACAACCTGTCTGTCCTCACTACTTCCTTTTTTCCTCCTTTTTTCCTCCCAGAAATGGTTCACGGTGCTGGAGCGCTGCACCCGCACCAGCTGCACCATCTCCGACCTCATCATTGGCAACACCTACTCCTTCCGAGTGTTCTCCGAGAACATCTGCGGGCTCAGTGACAGCGCTGCCGTCGCCTCTGGGGTGGCCCACATCGAGAAGACAAGTGGGGACATATCCCTGGCTGAGGGGCTGGGGAGGGTGGTGGCCAGGAGGGGTCCTGACCAGTGGGCCAATGGGGCTTCCTCGGAGTTGTGCTGATGCTGCTGGACTGGTCCCCAGGAGAAGACCAGCAGGGGTGAAGCTGAGCACCCCCAGGGTCCAGAAGTCCCCTGCCCCTCTTCTGCACCTCATTTCTCCTTTGGGGAAAGCTTGTGCCATGCTCAGCCCCCTGGGAGGAACCAAGGCATGGACATCCTTGGGATGAGATGGAAGCAGGAGCTGGGAAGGGTCATAACAGCCCTGGCTTTGGCCCCGCTCCCCTCCATCTATTTCCATCCTGCTCCCTGGTAGCACACAGTGACCTGGGGTCTCTGCTACCTGCAGATATTCCTTCCAGCTCTTATTTCTGTGCACTGAGATTTGCGGATGGAGTCGGAGACCTGGAGTGTGCCTGGCCTGGGTCTGACCTGCTGTACACAGGATGTGTCACAATGGGTTTGGGCATTGGCATCCCCCCTGTTCCTTGCAGGGCCTGGGCACTACCATGTCATAACTGGATGAGGAAACAGGGCTGCTCTGAGCTGAGTGCAGGTCCTCGGGTCAGGCCAGGTGACATCTGGCTTCTTACATGAGGGAACAGAAGTGATTTTGGGTACCTTGTGCTGAATCCCTCTGTTGGTCAGCCTGGCAGCCTGAGCTCTGCCTCAGCTAGAATTAATTATTTCCTTAGAAACCACTTACCAGCCAGAGAAGATCCCCCAGCGGGACATGATGGAGCCTCCAAAGTTCACGCAGCCCCTGACAGACCGAACGACCACGCGGGGCTACAGCACTCACCTCTTCTGCTCCGTCCGGGGCTTCCCCCAGGTCCGTGGTTCCTCCACGGACAGCATCACCTTGGCCTGGGGACACCCAGGGGTTTTTTGCAAGGTGGCTGGAGGTGTCTGGGAGATGGTTGGTGCTGTTGGATTAGGGTTGGGTGAGGTTAAGGGGATGCAGCTACCCTCTGAGTCAAACTGGGGCATGTTTGGGGTGTTTCTGCATGGAGATGGGAGACTTGTCTTAAACCAAGCCATGCCCTGTTTCCTCTGTGCTGGGGGAGGAAGGGTGGAGCAGTGGTTAGGGCTCACAAGTGGGAGATTTGATCTTCAAAATACTTCTGATTGTGAATCCCACCATGGCCCCAAACTTCAGGCAGGGCAAGGCAAAGGCAGAGAGAGGTGGCTGCATTTTGGGGCCAGTTAGATTTCTCATTTCTCTCTCTGCTTTAAACTTTCAGCCCAAAATAATCTGGTTGAAAAATCAGATGGAGATCCGGGAAGACCCTAAATACATAGCACTGATTGATCAGGGCGTGTGCTCGCTGGAAATCCGCAAGCCTGGCCCTTTTGATGGGGGTGTCTACACCTGCAAGGCTGTGAACCCCCTGGGGGAAGCCTCAGTAGACTGCAGACTGGATGTGAAAGGTGAGACTGGCTGAGGGGAAGGAGGAGCAGGAGGCCTTGCCTGCCTTTTCCTGGTCTAACTTTCCCAGGGCTCTGTTTTGTCCCTGTTTTGTGTTGATCCTGGTTGTGAGGGAGTCTGAGGACACTGGGCAGCCCCGGGGAGCTGCAGCTTTGGGCTTCTTGGGTTTATGGTCTTGAAGCATCTTGAAATCACCTTTCCTTATTCATGGGAAAAAGAATGGGGAAGAAACCAGAAATGGCAGAGCCAGGGGAGCTGCTGAAGGCCTGGCCCAGCACTGGCTGCCCCTGCTCCTGTCCCAGGCGTGGGGGGAGTGTCAGCCTCCTCCCCTGCACCTGGGCTGCTACGATTTATGTCTCGGGATCCTGCCCATACTTCCCAGCTCTCATTTCCCTGCCTCAGCAGAGCATCCAGAGCAGCCCTTACACAGACCTGCCCCACGTTGCTCCCCATGGCCCCTCCTTGGCCTGTGGGAGGGTCACTGCCCACAAACCCTCTGCGTGTTCCTGTGCCGGCCAGGTGTCCTTAAACAATTCTCTTTCCCCTCCCGTGGCTTCCGAGCACACTCGTGCCCCCAGACACACTCTGCCCCACTTCCCACGCAGGCAGGGTTCCAATCTGGCAGCCCCAGCACCTCAGTCCCTGTGGAAGCTCCAGGGCTGTTGGTATGGCACGGGGGGTGTGGCACAGGGAGTCCCTGAGCAGATGTGTGGCATGGGATGTGTGGCACGGGGTCAGTGCTCAGCTCTGTGGGAGCTGCTGCTGGACCCTCCAGGAGTGCTGACCCAGCCGGCCCCAGTCCTGTGGCCCCACAGGCACATCCCCAGTGCAGCCATGCAGGACTCTGTCGAGTCACAGAACCATGGAATGGTCTGGGTGGGAAGGGACCTCAAAGCTGATCGCATTCCACCCCCTGCCACGGGCAGGGACACCTTCCACTATCCCAGGTTGCTTCAAGCCCTGCCCAGCCTGGCCTTGGACACTTCCAGGGATCCAGGGGCAGCCACAGCTTCTCTGGGCACCCTGTGCCAGGGCCTCCCCACCCTCACAGGGAAGAATTTCTTCCCAATATCCTATCCAGCCCTGCCCTCTAGCAGTGGGAAGCCATTCCCTGTGTCCTGTCCCTCCATTGCTTGTCCCCAGTAACTCTCCATCTCTCTTGGAGCCCCTTTAAGCACTCCTTGGAGCCTTCTCCAGGCTGGACACCCCCAGCTCTCCCAGTCTGGCTCCAGAGCAGAGGGGCTCCAGCCCTCGGAGCAGCTCTGTGGCCTCCTCTGGACTCGCTCCAGCAGCTCCACGTCCTTCCTGTGCTGGAACCCCAGGGCTGGAGGCAGCTCTGCAGGTGGGGTCTCAGCTGAGGGGGGCACAGGGGCAGAATTCCTCTTCCCCTGCTGCCCACGCTGGGGGCTCAGCCCAGTTGGCCAAGGAGGATGAGCTGGGCATTGTGCTGGGGACACAGAGCACCTTGAAGTCACCCAGGCTGGAGTCTCGAGGGACACTGGCCAGGCACATGCAGTGATGGTGGTGTGTGGGATTGCTTGGAGCAGGTGTGTGCAGGGATGGGATGTGCAGGTGCACGTTGGGGTGAGCACACAGGCACTTTTGGGAGTCAAAAGGGGAGTAAGACAAGGGGAGTTCAGGGGGTTTTTGTCTCCTGTGCTCTCCTGCAGTGCCCAAGTGAGGACAGATTGGAGAACAAGATAAAGAGCAAGGTAGGTCTGGGTTGGGGCACCAGCATGGAGGGCGGGTGGATCACTTCAGGGGGCTGGAGTGGGCTGAGTGTCCTGGATTAGCCCTTGTCACCTGCTGATGGGGTCCCAGCTCGGGTCTTCCTTGTCCCATGGCTGGAGATGCATGGGTGGGGTGGGATGATGAACCTGAGGGAAACCTGTCCCTTGGTGAGGTGGAGGGAGGGCTGTAAATGTGGCTGGGTTTGTCCTGCATCAGAGCCGTGGCAGGGACATGTTTCCCACCCATCCCTGACCAGGGCTCTCTTGGTGCCCTCGCAGGACTCGGATCTCGTTTCTTTTCCCAGGTGGATCCTGCAGCTGCTGGGCAGTGGCGGGGCAGGTGCTGATACCCCTGGCCATGGTCTCTGCTGCCTGCTGGGCTGTCCCTCCCTGGCAGTGCTTTGGGGGCTGCACCACAGCCTGCCATGGCATGGCCCTCTCTGAACCTGTCATTAGCTGTGACAATAAAACAAACCCAGCTGAGGGGCTTTGGTCCTAATAAAAGTCATCAAACCCCTTTGTCCTGCTTATTGTGGGGTTGGCTTGGGTGGCGGGAGGTGGAGAGCTGCCAGGGCTGCTGTGGGGTCGCATAGGATCCCACCCAACCAAGGAGGAGGAGATGGGGTGGAGGAGATGGATTTTGAGCTTGGAAAGGAAGGACCAGCTTTATGAAACACATATAGAGATTGCTGAACCAGAAGGAGTCCGACAAGGAGAAGGAGGATGTGGAAAGATTTCTTTCTGGAGCAGGGGGATGATTCTGGCTGGGGAAAAAGAAATGCCACATCAATGCTGTGGCATCTTAATGCTTCTTTATTGAAGCACAGGTTTTTTATCCACACCAGTGAGGCAGTGATCCAGCCAGGAGCTGTCACATCCCCACGGTGGGTGCAGGACATGTTGATGTGTTATCCAGAGGAGGAGATTTGTCCCTGTGAGCTGGTGGCTCATGTGCAGGATGAGTCATCACTTGAGCAGACACCGGGTGTTACCAGAGCCCAGAGGGACCCCCGGAGCTCAGGGTTACCCGCGGTTGGCAGCATGGGGTGACCTCTCCACCACCACCGCCTCCCCTCGGTCCGGGGGCACGAGGACAGGAGCTCTCCCAGCTGCGCGGCAGCTCCGTCATGGGGCCAGATCCACATCCTGCCCACGTCCTGGCTGGCCCTGGCACTGCCAGTGTAGATGCAAATCCAGCCTGGCATCCGCAGATTGGAGCCCATCCCACCCTTGGTGCCATGAAGAGCAAAGCCGGGCAGTGCCTGCCATTAAGCAGACCCCTCTCTGCACCATCTCTCCTGCAGCCCCTCTGCTTTGTCCCCATCTGTCCCCAGGCACCTTCAGCCCAAGCTGAAGTCCAGGGGGTGTTGCTGTTCCCAGGAGCTCAGCACTAGCACAGCACCCTCCACACCAGGGTTGTTTCCACCATCAGAGGGCATTGTAGTATTAATTTTATCACACTGCTGGTCGGGATGGATTTTTGAGGTGGTTGGGAGTGGTGGTAATGCCACAGGGTGGAGGTTGCAGTCCCAGCTGGCAGGTGGCGAGCTTGTTTTCCCTGGCATGCTCACACCTGGCCCTGGACACTGCTGGGGGTGTCCTGCCCCCCTTGGTGTTCCTGGCACCTGGGCACGTGGCTCTGGCCAGTGGGATTCTTTCAGGGCCAGGGTCTGGAAACAGGCTGTGAGCTGGTCTCCGGGAGTCTGTCGCGCTGCACACTGTGCCCTTTCCAGTCCCTTATTTCAGTCCTACAGGGCACAGACTGTGTTTGTAACCCCACAGGGGACTGAGGTGGGCGACATACACTTTTAGTGAGGGCTCCCCGGGAAAGGTCTGGAGAGCACAGAGTGGAAAAATCCACTGAATGTTATTTTTAATGGAGCAACCATTCACGTGCCCTTTAATTTATGAGCATCCCAGTCACCAGGTTCCTGGGCACCTTAGCAAGGATCAGGCCAAAGCATCAGTTCCAGGAAAGCAGCAGAAATAAGATGCAAGTGGGAGCCATAGCCAGGCAAAGAGCAGCACTAACCTGAGGGCAAGGTGCTGCTGTACCAAGGGACCACGGCCTTGGCCTGTGCCGTCCTCTCTGTACTCACCTAGGGTTGCAGCGTCCTCAGACACCACTGATGTTGGTGCTCCAGGAGATCTGGGGAACTTCCCTCTGCCCTTTCCAGGAGACTCTGGCCCTGGCCAGAGTCGGCACAGGACATGGCAAGGTGAGGGCATGTGAGTCACTTCACTGGGCAGAGGAGCCATCGGGTAGATTTGGGATGAGCCAAAGCCTCACCCTCGAGAGGCTCAGTGTTGGCCCCAGGACATCTGGTGATGCCTGGGAGGGGTGTGTGGGCGGAAGTCCATGGGGATTGCTGTTCCCAGGGGCTCAGCACCAGCACAGAACCATCCACACCATGGGAAGGCTGGGAGGGTGTTCAGGACTCCTCCACTGTTATGAGGACTAAGGGAAGGATTTTCTCCTCTCCTTGCCGTTTTTTTTCTCTCTGCTCCCGTTTTTCCCAGTGTGATCTGAGCCAGGAGTCTGGAAATACATCAAGGCCCCTGCAAAATGTGGGAGGCTGAGCCTTTCATCTCCTCTCTTCCTTGCTGCCCTCCTCATTCCCCAAGCTAAACAGAGCTGGATGCAGCAGTGGGAGAAGGAACAACCAACTCCCCCAATGCCTGTGCTACACACTCCCAACACTGCTAAAAATCACCCATAAATCTCACCCATCCAAGGTCCTTTTCCTCTTTGCATCCCCAGTCTCTGTGGGAACTTGCTGCAGTCACTTTGCCCATTGCTGACGTCCCCTCTGACGGGCACGACCCTGCTGGGGCAGGGGCAGGGTCACAGGACCTGTGTTTCCAATGGGAGCCTGGTGAACAAGGGATGCTGATAAGAAAAGAATCCCAATCAACTCAGATTAACTCTTCCTACCACCGCTTCAGCCCTGGAGGAGATCTTACTGCAGAGCGGGGACTGGCACTTCCAGCACCCAGAGGGTCCATCTCCAGCCACCCCCTCCTCAAATCTACCCACAGCTGAACTTCAGGGGTGGCAAAGTGCCCTGTGGCAGCATCAGGACCCACACGGTGGCCTGTAGCTGTCCCCCACTTGCCCCCAGAGGGACCCAGGTACCCCTCTACCCCCTGGACCATGGAAGTGGCTGCATTAANGGCATGGAGGTGTGAGTTGAACAGCCTAGGAGAGATTTGCTACTGCTTTTCACAGAAAACAGCCAGGAGAAAAGAGGGAAAATGACTCAAAGCCAGAGTAAAGTGAGAGAAGAAGACAATTGCAGAGGACACACTCCCTGGGTGCAGCTCGCAGGGGTAGTGGGTGCTGCTGGGACCTGTGGGGAGCCATTGGGGTAGCAGAAGGTGTTTCTGCAGAGTTCTCTGGGGTTATGCTTAAGGGTTTCACCTCTACCCACCTCTGCCCACCTCTATCTACCAACACCCACCCTCCCTACCAACACCCACCTCTGCCTACCTCTCTGGTAGTGCTGAGAGCTGGGGACTGACCCTCTGCTCTGTGGGGCGGTGGGTTCACCACCCTGTGGGTGCTGGTAATGCCATGGGAGGCCTTTTCCTATCTCTCCCCACATCTCAGCCCAGCTCACCTCTCCCTGGTTACAGAAGGGAAAGAAAGGGCTTTCAAACTTAATTTCTGCAGAAATCTCACTGCCCTGGACTCTCCTGGTTCTCAGCATCTTCAGTCCCACAGGGCACCCCTTTGTCCCACTGCCCAGGCACCCCTCTGGGCATGGGGCCAGAGCGTGAGGTGCCCCCAGCACCACCAACACCGTGGAGCCAAGGGTCTCCATCAATGGCAGGGCACCTCCTGGGTGGTTTGGATCACTGGACTTTATTTGCATGAAGATAAACTGCTTGTTTGTCTGTACAATTTCTCCTTAAATACTTGGCAACCCTTAAAAAAATGAAAAACAAAAACAAAAAGGGAGGAAAAAACCTAAACCAGAAAGGAACAGTGCAGGCTACAATATCCAAACAGTACAATGCTTGTGAATAAATAACTCCCGGTGTGGCTGTGGGGACTGCAGGGGGCTGCTGAACTCAGAACCCCTCAGGTCCTCGCTACCCCTTCCTGGGACAGCAGGAACAGCGGCCGGCTGGGGACTGGGTGGGCACAGATGCCCCTCTCTGCCCTCTCCCAGTTCCTAGTTCCCCATCTCAGCCGTGGTGGTGCTGGTGGCGTTTTTGTCGGTTTTGCAGCAGAAGTACTGGTTCCAGATCTGCAGGAAGGCTGTCCGGAACTTCTTTATGCGGAAGGCGTAGACGATGGGGTTCATAGCCGAATTGCCGTGCGTGAGGAAGATGGCGATGTAGGTGAGGATGGGCGGGGTCTGGCAGGACGGGCAGAACAGGGTGATGCAGTTGAGGACATGCAGAGGCAGCCAGCTGAGCACGAACAGGAAGAGGACCAGCGCCAAGGACTTGGCAATCTTCAGCTCCTTCCCGTAGTACTTCTGGGGGTCGTTGGAGCTGGAGGACACCTTCTTGTTGAGCTGCTTGCGGATGAGGTTGAAGACCTCCAGGTAGATGAGCAGCATCAGCAGCAGGGGAGGCAGGACCCAGACGAAGAAGTTGAAGTAGACCATGTACTCCATGCTGATGACTGTCTCAAACTGGCACGTGATGACAAAATCCATGTGGCTGCCGTTCAGCTCCTGAGTCCTCCGCATCTTGTTGAGGTTGTTCCAGCCAAACATGGGGGTGAGTCCCACCAGAAGAGAGACTATCCAACAGCAGGCAATGGCCACGGCTGCCCGCCGTGGCGTCACCACACTCTTATACCTGTGGGAGGGACAACAGCCACAGGAAGGAGTTAGACATGGGTGGGATGCTCTGCTTGGGGGTTGTGTAGCCCGAGGTGGAGTGGCAGTGGTGGGGTGGCAGTGCCTGTGCTGAGACAGGAGGATGCTCCTCCCTCCCTCCCCTGGAATGGGTAACAGCCTGTGCTGGTAATTGTGTTAACAGCCTGGTTTCCCTGCCTGTGTCCTGGGATGGCAGAGACCCCAGACATGATCCGTGACCTCTGGGGGATGGTGCCAAGCCAGGGAATGCATTAGCACCTGGAATGTGCCTGAGTGCCCAACCCTCATGCCTTGGAGGGGGTTCATGTGCTCTGGAGCCCAGCTCCCACCCAAGCACCAGCACCCAGAGCAGCAGATCACCCTCTCCTCCCGCCACGAACCAACCCTCCCAGCCTACTGTTCCAGACAATTGCCCTGTGCCTGGGGAGGAAACGGCCAGCAAAAGCATCCCCTGGGATGAGCTGGGATGGTGGAAGGATCTGCGGGTGCTAATGGACCCCTGGGGAAGCTCCTGGGCACAGCCTGTTTCATCTCCTAATGCGCTCGGATTGACAAAACCGTCTTTCTTGATGGGCTGATGCCAGGGGCAGGAGGAGGAGGAGGAGGAGCAGAGCTGTGTTCTGGCTAGGCTCTGCTCCCTCCCTGATGCCCCTGGGGAGCCACTGGGGCTGGGCTCATCTCTCCAGAGCTCTCCAAGCAGGAAGTGCAGTTTGCTGGATTGATTTTTCCCCCTGGCCCTCCAGAAAGCTTTTCCTTGGAGGCCGAGAAGATTCTCAGCCCAAGAGTTATTGCTTTCCACTGAAGGCAATTGAACAAAGAACATTTTCCTGGCTGTTTGCTGGATCTCTCAGTGCTGCTGGTGTTAACCCAGCCATGGGGACAAAGTGGAGGTGGCTGGCAAACCCAGATTCCCAATCCTGCTGCTCAGAGCTCCCTGCTGCAGGTCTGCAGCCTTTACCTGTGATGAAAATTGAACATTTTGGGCCTTTTTTATAAAGTCGAGGACCCAAACCCATTCTCCCTTCTCAAGACCTCTCTCTTGGGCAAGGCATCAAGGTTGGAGCTTGGAGTGGCACAGGCTGGAGGAAGGGACATCAGTCCCTGTGAGTCCAGAGGGTCCAGAGCCACTAGTCCCCAACAGCTTTCCTGAACAAACCTCCTGTGCTCTGGGAAAAGCTGCACAACATCCTGGTGGCAGCCAGGTCCCATGGGAAGGAGGTGACAATGTGGGCAGCTGTTTCCGCTGAGAGCCAAGGCTGGATTTGGAGAGTGATTTATTCCTCGTGGGGAGGAGAGAGGGCAGGAGACCCTGAGAAAGGCTCAGGGCAGAGAGAGCTGGAGCACAGGGAGGGCAAAGGGTGGTGGGAGAGAACCGGCACTGGGGGTCAAGTGAAGGGAATGGCAAGGAGGGTCCATGGGAGCAGGGGGTGGCAGAGGGATGCCAGGGGCTCCCGTGGGGCCGTGTGCTGACCCCTGCACCCCATGTCTGATAGCAGGTCCTTGGGGAGGGCTGATGTGCCCTCCAGCTGTGACACCCCACTGCCACCTCCCCACGCTTGAGCAGCTTGGGGGGTGACATCAGAAATAGCAGCACCATCCCCCTGCCCCAGCTCCTTCCCTCTTTGCAACCCCTGCAAGCTGTGTCCCGTATCTCACTCCTGGGGGTTTCTAGGGTCTTGTACTGATTTTGCTGGACATGCTCCCATCCCAGGTGCTCCCTGACCTGCAGAGCTGTGTGGGAGCCATTGCCCAACAGACAAAGATGCTGAGCAGCACTGGTGTCACCGTGGTCCCAAACAAGGTCCCAGGGCTTGCAGCCACCACCCAGACACCAGGGTGGGTCCATCCCTCCTCCTTGCACACACATTCCTCTCCATGGTCCATATCCATCTTTACCCCTTGCTGCAGTGCCTGGCCTGACACTGTTTGGGAGCAGGACCTGGCTCTCCCTGCTCCTCCCTTCACTTTTCCCCACGAGGTTTGAGGGTGGATCTGCAGAAGCAGCCAGGGCAAACCTGGACATCATCCTCCAGCCCGTGACATGGTCACAGGAAAAGTGGGTGAACCAAAAAACCCACAGAAAACAGCAACATTTGCAGCTCATTGCTCCAAGCAACGAGCCAAGGGCAGAGGCAGCTGTAGGAATTGTGCTCCTGGGGACCTGTGCCCACTGTACCCATCAGCCCCCATGGGGAATGACAAAAGCTATAAAATTGCTCCAAGTTCCTCCTCCCTCCAGCCCACCAGGTCCATCCATCCACTGGGTCTGACTATAGAGCTCTCATGGGGCTCAGATGCTCTGAAGGGCACAAGTCCAACCTCAATTCCTTTTACACTTTATTTTCCTTGGAGGTGTCCAAGGAATGCCTGGACGTGGCACTCAGTGCTCTGGGCTGGGTGACAGGGTGGGGATCAGTTACAGGTTGGAATTGATGGCCTCATAGGGCTTTTCCAGCCTGATTGATTCTGTGATTCTGTAAAGGGTGGAAACGCAAGATCCCGCCTAATTCTCAACCCCTGCCACATGGTGGGAGGAGTTAGCAGAGGGGCAGGGACAGACTTTGCTGTTCCCAAAGTTATCCTTGGTTATGCCATAAAAGAAAATATTTTCTCATTTGTCTCACTTTGCATTAATATGATAGGGCTGGAGTTTGGGATGGGCTGGGAGGCAGAAACACTAGAAAATGCTGATAATGGCTCACAGTTAATAAATAATCTTATTATTTTCATCAGAACCAGAGCAATTACCAGCATCATTGCAATTTTATTACTGCTATTATTTTTATAAACAGCTGTGACTGAAACATCCATGGTAATCATCACCCCCATCCTCATCCACTTCGGGTTGGTTTCCTCTGCCTGTGGGGGTTTGAGCCTGACCATAATTGGTAGATGTTCGCCCTGCCCTCCCTGAGTGGTGGTTTTTGCACCATCCCTTCCCCACAGAGATGGGCATGGACCCAAGTCCTCCTGGGTGCCAAGTCTAGGAGAAAGGACCAATGACCACCCAGCCTCATCATGAGATGGGATGGGCAGGAACTGTGGCGTGGAACAAAATTGCCTTTGAGGGTTTGGAAGACAATGCCAAGAGGCAACATGGCAATTATTGATAGAGCTGTTTGCTCCCCAGGGGAGTGGAGGGGGAGGCCAACAAAAAAATTGTCCCCAAGGGCTGCACAGAGCTGACAGGGAGCAACTCTGCAGAGAAAGATGCTGTCTCCAGGAGCGGCTGAGGATGGAGCAGAAATTGAGGCCCCTTTTCTCAAGGAGATCATAGGATCCTAGAATGATTTGGGTTGGAAGAGACTTAAAATCCCATCTCCTTCCACCCCCTGCCATGGGCAGGGACACCTTCCACTAGCCCAGGTTGCTCCAAGCCCCGTCCAGCCTGGCCTTGGACACTCCCAGGGATGGGGCAGCCACGGCCTCTCTGGGCACCCTGTGCCAGGGCCCCCCCACCTTCACAGCCAGGAATTCCTTCCCAATATCCCGTCTATCCCTGCCCTCTGGCTGTGGGTTCCATTCCCCCTTATCCTGTCCCTCCAGATCTTTGTAATGGCTCCCCGACCATCCCTCTGAAGACACCACCCCCCCTCCTTTCCCTTTGGTCCTCATTCCCAGACTAAATTCAACTTCTTCTGCCACATCTTGATGTGTCCAGACCTCCACAACCCTCTCTGCTGCAGCCCAGGGAGCCCAGCTCAGCCCAGGCCCTGCTCTAGAGGTGTCTGGCCCCAGGCGGGCAAAGCCCCTGTGATAATTTCAGATATCAGGGCATGCCTGAAAGCACCTGGAGAACAGAGCATTCATTGCTTTCATGGATTTCACCTTTGCCTTGGGGTCTATTCCCCGAGAGAGATGAGGGCTCATTTCCAAGATCCAGACCCAGAGGTCAATCCAAACCCAACACTCACCAAACATCTTTTGTTTTGTTTGAAAAAGATTCAAAGACTCTAGGTCTGGTTTGAATAAAATGTGGAGGTTTTTAGCAGTTCTGTGATTAGTTTTTCTCTCCACAAAACACTTGCTGTTGTCCAGCCAGTGCCAAGATGTGGCTTTGCTGGTCTTTGCTCTGGAGAGTTTATTGCAGTGCAATTCCTGGGGAATTAATTCACTAATGAAGACAGACCATTAGTAATGAAAAGAAGCTGAAGCCAACGTGGCAGGAGGAAAGGAGGCCAAGCTGACATGAAGCTCATCTGCACAATGAACACAGCAAGAAAAAGCAGCCAGACCATGTCCTGATCTAATTGAAAGTCTCTAGACAAAAGTGCTTTGATCACAGAGGATTTGGATTCCTGCTCCTTTCCCCTGGCTGTATCTTCCCTTCAGATCTTTCCTGGAGGCTGTTAGGTGGGAAAACGCAGATTGTTGGTGTTCAAAGCTGCTCAGAAATGAGAACCTGAGAAATGCAAAGTGGTGTCTGGGTTCTGCGAGGACGAGGTCGGCTACAGATCAGGGCAGGGACAAGGAGGTCCCTGCGTACTCACACAAGGTCAGAAGTGCTGCAGAAGGAACCCTGATCATAGAGCCTTTGTCACCTATGATCCTGGAAGTGAAAGGTTGGCTCCTTCTTCATAGAATCACAGAATGGTAGCAAATGTGTGTTTGTGGCCACTGGTGGGTGTGTCACCATGTGAGTGGTGGCCTTGGGAGGGACAGAGGTCAACCAGCATCAGTCAAAGCTGGTATTTGGATGGACATGGCAGCTTGTTCCTACAAAGGCTTGGAATGGAGGGACTGGTCCTATCAGCACTCCCTTGGGATACATGGGGGATTGTCCTGATCCCCAGATCCCAGACTGGTTGCTTGTCAAAAGCCAGCTGGTGAGTAAAGGCATAAAAAGCTGGTCTGGTCTTTCAGGCGAGACAGAAGAGCCACATCCAACAAGGACATTGGTGTTGGTTGGTGCCGGAGCCCCTGTCCTGCACCAAAGTAGCTCAGCAGTCTCCATCAGCACAGCATTTCCAGCCTGACACCTGCATCCTACCACAGAGCCACTTCCCAGTGCTCCAAAGGGACCTGGAGGACCCTGTGTGTGTCCCCTCCCAGGACCTCTGGCTGGTTGGTCTGCAAGAGATTTGAGCTGTGGGAGAAACCTGAGAAGTGCCACCAGATCCCTGGGACAAGAGGGAGTGGGGACAGGCCAGATGGTCGTGACACAAAATCCTGGCCTCAGGCCCTTGGGGACCAGATTTAAAAGGAGCTGAGGAGGAAAATCTCTTCCTGGTACCTCACCCACGTCTGTCTGCTCAGGGTGAGGGACAGCTGGATGAGGACAATGGTGGCTTTTCTACAGGTCTCACTTTTGGAGGGTTCCCAGGGCAGGAAAGACACCAATGGGGACAGGCACCTTTTACCCACCGCTCACATGGGCAGGGCTGCATCCCAAATCTCCACCTGGAACCTCTCTGGCAGCCACTGAGCCCAGGTCAGGGCTGCCCTGCTCCCATCACCACCAGCTGCCCCAGTCTGGAGCTGGCACTGGGACAGCCCAGGGGGCCATGGGTTCCTGGTGCTCCCTGGGCCATGTGCTACAAGGAGAGGAGGGCACAGGAGGTCCAAAGCTGAGAAGGGGTCCAGGGAGGGATGTTCCCCATGGTTGCTGTGTCCTCCCACGCACACCTCTGTAAGTGTCCCTGTGTGCTCTGAGCTGTGATTCCAGGGGTCACGGCTGTCACTGGAGCACTCTTGGCTGTCACTCTGCCCTACAGAGCATCCAGGCAGGGCTAGGACCATCCCACTGAGAGACACGGAAGGATTTCCTCACCATATGGTGTCTTTCCTGCTTGGCCCAGCTCTGAGAGCAGCTGGCACCTTCCTAACCTGGCAGCTCGGCCCACATGTGGTGACCTGGAGCTGCAGCCACTCCCGGCTCCCCAGAGAGGACCTGGGCATGAGCAGCCTCTTCTTTGAGGATCTCTGCTCCCAAAACACTTTGGGTCTCCTCCACTGCAGCATGAGGAGATGGTTCCTCCACGCCAGGAGGCTTCTTGGTGCAAACATCCCCCAAAAGCCACAAGGAGAGACCCTGAAAGCATGGCGGGGAGGGTGGATGTGTGCATCCCACTGCCATCCACCCTGGTCCATCTGTGTCCAGGGTTTGGTTTTACCATCCCAAAATGGTGACTCTGTATAGGAATCATTCTGCAACGAGTGCCTGCAAAGCTAAAAAACAACTCTGGCCGGGCAGAGCGTCTGGCAAGACCCCTGGATGTTTGCATTCTCCTCTAATAGCCAGTAATTCTCTAATGGATGTGGGCGAGGGTGATTATGAGGCTGAGGAGAACAAATTCATGCTGCCAGAATTGACTGGTCCCCACACACTGAAACACGGCCTCCCCAGGGCTTTGGTGAGAGCTTCATTCAGTGGTGGAAGAAGATGGACCTGGTCACAGCTCCAGCAAATGGCAAGAGAATAACACAAAAAGGAGGTTTTGTGCTTTGGGCTTTGCCAGAGAAGATTGTGGAGGGACCTGGTGCATTTGCAGATGTCCTGGGCTCCAAACAGGGCCTGGGGAAATGCTGCTGCCTTGGTGTGGGTTCAGCCTTGGTGTGGGTTCAGCCTGCCCTGACACATCTCTCAGGACCTTGGAGGCATCCTAAAGTTCCTGAGGACTGCAGAGGGATGTGGGCACAGCCAAAAGAAGCCCCAGGGACACAAACATCCCCACAAGAAGCTGAGGAAATAAGGTAAAAAAGAGCTTTATGTGCTAAAATGGCTGGAAGTGGGAATAATGCCTCCATGGGGCAGCCTGGCCATGCCAGGTTATCTTCAGCCCAGAGTGGCAGTACCAATATGAGGGTCCATCAGGGATGTCCATCCAGATGGTGGTTACAGGTGTGGGAAAAGGTGACCCCCCCAGCTCCAGCAGTGCCTGGACCAACCCAGAGCCCGGCCACGTCCCCCCAACTCTGCCACTCTACTGATGCCACCAGTCCCAGTGGGACCAAACCTCCAAGCACAGCACACCCCAGAGATCAGCCCACCCTGAGCTTGGCACCTGCCGTGTGGGCATCACCCAGAGCCTCAGGAGGTTTCCCTGCTCCTCCATATCCCCACATACCCCCCCAGGTCCGCCAGGCTCTGAGCTTAACCTGCCATATTTCAGGTTCCCATGACGGGATTAAGTCTTTTCCTGCAGAGCCAAGGAGCCTTGTCCTGTTACACCTCTGGTCCCTGGGAGCTGGGAGCAGCCACAACATCCCTGAGCTCCCCACACCTTCCTGGGGCTGGATCCCTGCCTCATGCCAGGTGTCTGAGCCGCTGGGCTGCCCCGGCTCTGGCAGTGAATCACAGCCTTTGGGAACAAACCACCGGCTTCCAGGAACTGCAGGGCTCCTTTCAGATCCCTTGCCCAGCCGCCCACAGCTCGGAGGTGGGGGGTGAGTAACCACGGCGGCTCCACCACGGACCGGTACTGACAGCTCCCCGGGGCATCCTGGGGCTCCCACCGTGACCAGGGGCTGCTGGGGAAGGGGGAGCACGGGAGGGCTGGAAATCTCAGGAGAGAGGATGGAAAGCACAGAGACCTCACACTGAAGGATCCTTCCTCCAGGCTCTGCCCGGGTGTGCAGGAGATGCGGCTGCTGTCCAAGGAAGGTGAAGCAGTGCGAGTCGCCCACTCTACTCGGAGAGGATTTTCCTCCAGCAGCATGCCTCACCCCAACAGCCAATATCAGTCCTTTCTGCTCAAAAAACTAATCTTGTTTCCAAACTGAACTTGGTTTTCAGCCTGAGGCTACACCCTGATGTGGACTCTGTCACTGCACAAGCAGATTCTCAGCAAGGACCCCTCACCCCATGCTCAGCCCCTCATCCCAAATGTCTGTGTGGAGGCTAAGCAGGGAGCTGGGGATGCCCAGGCCATCCAGTGCCTGAGGGAAATGACAATTTAATTTGTGCCTATCAGTGAGCACTGCCCAGACAGACCCTTCATGCCCCAAAGGGAGCTGTGAGACCCCTGACGCCATGGGCAGCACTGAGTCCATCCAAGGGTGCTGAGTGGGTGGGCCTGCTCTGGACCCTCGTGCTGCCATGTGACAGTGAGAGGGTGCACCCGATGGCCCTGGTCAATGGGGCACAAGTCCCACTGAGCCATAATTTTGCACCCAGGCAGCTCCAGGGCTCCCTCCCATCTCTACCATGTGTGGTCAGGGTCCTGCAGACCCCCTGGATTTTCCTGGACCTTTGGCTTCTTCCTCCAGTACTGTGAGGAAGGTAGGAGGGAAGTGATTTAACACTGTTGGCAATGGCTGCAAAACCACGAAACGAGCTGCAGAATCTCAAAACTGGTGATGTTCTCTGAAAAAATGTGGTGCTCTCGTCTTTTGGCTGCTGCTTTCAGGCAACAACATTTTGAGCAAAGCAAAGTGTGAGAAATGCTGCTTTAAAAGAGAAAAGAAGCAGAAGCTGAAATTCTTTTATAGCCCCAGGACTTTGGGAATTAGGACACACAGAGAAGGACAGCTTGGTCCCCAAGAAATGGGGGTGAGGTTGTGAAAGCTGCAGGACAGCTTGATAAGCACCATGGACTTGTCTCCAGTGCTGCCCCTGTGCAATATATTTCCTGGACATTTTTAGTGTCTGAAGAGTTTTGTTGCCAAAAATAGGAATTTGCTGTGTGAGCATCTCCTTGGAGAGGGGTCTGAGTCTGAGGGTGGCTCCCACACAACCACATCACAGGGATGAGCCCACCGTGCTGGGGGAGCAACCCCACCTCCAGCAGAAGACAATTTCAGGAGGAGCCACTGAAACCCCACATGCATCTCTCTCTGGCCAGGCCGGACGGGGCTTGGATCAACCTGGCCCAGGGAAGGTGCCCCTGCCCATGGCAGGGGATGGAACGGGATGAGCTTTTCGGCCCCTTCCCACCCAAACCATTCCATGATTCTATGACAGTGCTGGAGGTGTTTCTCACTATGCTAGGACATTGACCTGCTTGGCCAGGTCATCTTCCCTGGCCGTGCTGGGCCATCACCCTATGGATTTGGCCACCTCCAGGGGTGTCACACACCAGCCCTTCCCTGCAACAGCAATAAGCCAGGAGCTGATTGTCTAGACCCAATTAAGCAGTGTATCTGTGTGATTGGATAAGTGAGGGCGAGGTATTCCCTAAGTACAAAGGAGAGGGGATAAAAGGCAGCTTTCGCCAATCTTCAGTGCAAATCCAGGGCTTGGCTGGATAAAAGCTGTGGTTTTTCAATTATTGCTTGTATTGCACTTGATTTTTCTATGTGTTGCATATTTTGGTTCTTTATGCAAAAGAACATCTTTGAAATGAGGACTCTGAAAGCCCTCAAAATTTAGAAGGGAGGGGGAAGAGGGGAGGACGAAGAAAGAAAGTAGTTCTAAAAGCCACTTAAAATGCCAAATGTGACAAATGCGGCTGTGAGAAATGGAAATGGGACAGCAGATATCAAGTGCCTGATGTGACCGGGCTCCCAGAGCTTCTGTGGCACAGAGTCCATCCCACAAAATGCTGTGCTGGGAGGGGGGTGCCAGCTGAGGAAGTGCCCAGTGCCACCACCCTTCCCTGCCTGTCACCACCACACTGCTACAGCAAAGGCCAGCGTGGTCTCCAGGGGAGGCCTCTGGCCGGGGCAGTCTGGAAAGCATCAAGAGCCATTAAAAGGTAGGAGCAGATCAGGGACCCCAAGGACAAGGGAAATGAGGGGGATCTTGAGAGCTGCTGTTGTTGTATCTGCATTCAAGAGGACATCGAGATCTGCTCCCCAGATAAATGGGAAGCAGGAAACTGGAGATAGAATCTCCATTAAGAGGCATCAACCAAACCTCAGAGCAGGGTTGAGGTAGGTCTTTATCTCTCCAATGCAGAAGGACTCATCAGAAAAAGAGAGCTATCCTAAATTACAGCTGGAACAAGAGATTGGTATTGGCTGCCTTTTAATTTCTTGGGTTTTACACTGCTCTTGCTAACCTGACACCTGATTTTGCAGTCAACAACTAAACTCCTCGGTTTCTTAGGCTACAACTTGTTATTGGATCAGGATCCTCACAGGACAATTTGCCACTGCAAAGGGAACATTTCCCTTCTTGCACTTAACCCAGTTTAAAGATTACGACATTCAAGACTGAAAAATTGGCTGGAGGTTCCCAAAACGAGGGAGATTGTTTTCTCCACCCAATGCTGAGAGGAGAATTAGCAGTGCTGATGAGATCTACTGTTTCTAAACCTCAGAGGACACAGTAACCCAAAACAACCAGTCCAGCACCTTCTGTCCAATGCTTATTTCCCCTGATTAAAAGATCAATTTCAAATGCAGAAACAGGTGGATTCATTTAAGTTTTTGTTAATGGGTTGGCTATATGTGGTTTCAACTGGTGAAAATAATTTTGGAGGTAACAATTTGGGCTGCAGCTGGCTTCCAACTTCTGTCCAAACACAACTCCCCACAAAGCTTGAGTAAAACCTGTGTAATTCCCCCCTTCACACACCATAAAAATGGGAGAAGTAACGATCAGAAGACATGTGTGTAAAGCCATTGAGTTGTTTATGTTCGGATGAGTCTCAACAGTGAATCCATATCTCAGTCAGTCAAATGAAATGTCAAACTGGAAGTGAAGGCTCCAGTTAACACCACAATTAAATGTTCCCTCACCTCTGAGAATCTGTCACCAGGAAAACAAATAAAAAGTGCAAATGCAAAGCAAACCTGAAGTTTATTTGCAGAAAAGATTATTTATTCCCTTGGAAGAAAACTGAGGGGCCTTGTTCCCTGGGAGGAAGCAGCTCGGTATTTCCATCAGGATGGTGGAGAGATCTGAGACCCAAGACCAGGAATTGCAGTGAAATGCCTCACCTGGGCCTAAATTACAGCCTGTGCATGTTCCTAATTACTCTGGTCTTAACTCCAGGCAAGGAACAATGGGCAGACACAGCCTGAGGCTGCCCAGGCAGCCTGGCTGGCTCAGGTTGTGGAGATGAGGGACACACAGAGCAGGCAGGATGGAGGTCATGGATATGCTCTGAGGGCTGGAGCCCCTCTGCTCTGGAGCCAGGCTGGGAGAGCTGGGGGTGCTCAGCTGGAGAAGAGACGGCTCCAGGGAGACCTTAAAGCCCCTTCCAGTGCCTAAAGGGGCTCCAGGAGAGCTGGAGAGGGACTTTGAACAAGGGATGGCGGGACAGGACAAGGGGCAATGGCTTCCCACTGCCAGAGGGCAGGGTTACATGGGAAGGAATTGTTCCCTGTGAGGGTGGGGAGGCCCTGGCACAGGGTGCGCAGAGAGGCTGTGGCTGCCCCTGGATCCCTGGAAGTGTCCAAGGCCAGGCTGGACAGGGCTTGGAGCCACCTGGGACAGTGGAAGGTGTTCTTGCCCATGGCAGGGGGTGGAACCGGGTCAGCTTTGAGGTCCCTTCCCACTCAAACCACTCTGGGATTCCGAGATTCTATGAAATGCATTTCCCTCTCCCTGAGCTTCAGCACAGCCAGGGCTGCCTGTGGGTGGGGAGCAGGGCTGGAATGTGGGGGATCTCCACAAGACCCCTTCAGTCACGTGGGGGTCACACGGGGTGGAACAAGATGATCTTTAAGGTCCCTTCCAACCCAAACCAGTCTAGGATTCCATGATCCCCTGGAGAAAAGGGGCCTCAGTGACTGCTCCATCCTCAACCCAAGAAACCTTGACTGTGGCAGCTCCTGGATTCTGGGATTCCAGGTCTTCTGCTATTGGAGCACTTTGAGCTCCCTTGAAGAAAACAAAGCTCCCTAAGCCCATAAGGAACCTGTGCCCCAGCAGTGCTGAATATGGGGAATGATCTCCCTGAAAATAGACCCATCTGAGCTGCACCCATGCAGGGCTTCGCTGGCTCTGCTCAGGCTTTGCCAGGTCCATCTGGACGGAGGCTGAGCCCTTGGCTCTCCCAGTCGGGATCACTTAGTGGAGAAGAGCCTTTGCACCCAGAGAAACGAGTGTTTTATTCATGTATTGCATGGGAAAAGGCACAGAGTGTTGTTACCAGAGCAGAAAAGAAAGAGGAATAATTTAATCCGTAGGACTGTGCTAATTCTGGCGGTGTCTGAGACAGCATTTCTCAGCATTGGCTCCTCGCTGTTGTCACAGAGAGAGCATCACTCCCTGTGTGAACAGATGGGGAGACTGAGTCGCAGAGGGGAGCTGTGATCTGCCAAGATGGACCAAGCTGAATGAGAAAACATCCCTGGTTCCAGGAGCTGGCACTTCCCTTGTTTGAAGGAGGCCAAAAAAAATCATCCCCATCTCTGGCTGCAGGGAGAGAAATGGCCTGGAGAAGGTGGATAAATAGCCATAGCAGCAATGTCCTGGCTTTCTGTGCCCCAGCCTTCCTTAGAGGAATGATAGAGAGGTGATATTGCCACCTCAGGCAGAGAGATGTCATCTCTGCGTCCCCACAGTCGTGCTGGGCATGGCTGGTACCTGGGATCTGTGTGCAAGAGCACCACAGCCGGTGCCAGGGACACCACAGAGGGAGGCTGGCAAGGGACACGCAGGAACGGGGTTGGGGAAGAAATCCCTTGTCCTCCTCCAGCTCCTTTTTGCGATCAGAGACGTTTGCACCTGACAAAAACCCAACCAAACCACCCAAGACTGTGACAGCTGCTGGTCATGGTTGCCTGCTCAGTGCTGGGGGGCAAAGCCCAGGGGAGGAAGGGATGGGGGAACAATGGTAAATGCAGTGAGAGGGAGGGTGAGGGTGCAAAGGGGAGGTGCTGGGTCCCACAGTGCAGAGAAGGGCAAACCCAGATGCTCCAAATCTTTCCAGTGGCTGATCCTGCTCTGCTCTTCCCTACATCACCAAACACGGCCCTTCCTCCCCTATTTGCCCCCGTCACCCACCAGCCCTCAGCCCACAGGACTCTGTAAGAGGGAGGATCTCAGTCTTTCAGGGTTATTTCATCCTCTCTCACTGGTGGCATTCCCAGTGATGTCTTCCCTTCCCCCCGCCCCTGCCCGTCCAGCCCCCCTTGGGAACGGCAGCTCTGCAGGGCCAGAGGTGCCTGGGGGTGGATGGCCGGGGTGCCCAGCTCGTTGCTATTCTGTGAGACCGCCGCTGCCTCTGGGGGCTTTTTGGGGCCGCCTTAGAGAGCAGCAATTGTTCTTTCTTGCCACTGGGCACCCTGTGCAGGAGCCGGTCCAGCAGCTGGGCGGCTGCACTGCCAGAGCAGGAGCTCCCTGCCAGGAGCTCAGGCAGCCTCTGGGACAGCACCTTTCCCATTCCACGGCCTTGAGAATTCAGGTCACCTTGGGTGAGATGTGTCCCAAGAGGACCAGCTCCTTGGGATGCTCCTCCCAACCCACGGGCAGCCCCAGCCCTGGGCTCTTCCGGCTCTCAGTCCATCCCTGATGCTTTGGCAGGATCACTGGGAAAAATCATTCGTCTCCTGAATAATCCAGTGCTGTTCTATCAGCTCAGCTGTGCTGGCTGTCATTTCCCCAGGCTGAGACAGTGCTGTTGTCCCCAAGGGGATGAGCCTCTTGAGCTGTCCCCATCCCTCCCAGCAGTCTCTCTCTCCTGTGGTCCCTTCCACGCTCCATGTCCTGCTGTCTGAAGAGACCACAACCCCCCCGAGCTGTGTCTGGGCTTTCCTCACACCCCCGTGGGCAAGATCCTTCAGGGCTTTTCCCTGTCTTTCCAGACAGAGGTTTTCTTCCAGCCCATCAGTTCCTCTCCAGTCTGAAATGACTCCGGTGTGTGTCACAATGAAACTCATCTCCCAGGTTCTTTCACCGTGGTGCCTCCCACACGTTTTCCTCTTTTTTTCCATCTTTGTTTATGTTGCCACGACCTTTCTCTCTCCCCTGCCTCCACCCCAAGACACAGACCTGCCAACGCACTGCTGTGACCCCTTGGATGAGCCATTCCCTGCTGTCAGGCTGATTTCAAGCACAGTCGTTTGGATGCAGGAGCTCTGTTGTCTCCATCCCTGATCCTTTGTCCAGCCCTGCCTGTTCTGCCTTGGAGACCCAAGAACCTGCCCATCCCAGGCCACGCACACAGGTCCCCTCAGAGCAGATCCCCAGGGCCAACAGTCCCTTGTGTTTGGTACAAGCTGCTTTGAGGTGTCCCAGACAGGAGATTTCATTGGGTTTGGCCTCACAGGGGTCCCTCCAGGTCTGAATTTGGAAGTGGAGGCTGGTGGGCTTTGTCCCAGCTGTCTCCCACCCAAGCTCATGGCCAAAATCCCCTTCCTGGTCAACAGAGCCAATCTGGTCCTTTTAAGACACAGTTAAGCTTATTCTGACACCATGAATGGACTAAAAAACCCTGCTGTGATTGAGTTGGGGGTGGAAGAGGAGCTGGGGGTGGTTTGGCTGTTGGTGGCCACATGGCATACTCCCAACAAAAGGCCACATGCCTGTGCCAGGGGCTGGGCAATGACACAGAGACCAGCCCAGACCCCAGAGCTGCTCACTGGGAAGGTTTCCATGTCAAGAGGAGCATCTGAGCCCCTCTGCACCACCGGCCCAGACCCCAGAGCAGTGTCTGGGCCCCTCTGCACCCCCTGTGAGTCACTTATTCCTGCTCCATCACCTGCCCTGGCTGATGTGGAGCACAGGTGAGACCAGAGGTGGGACTGTCTAGGTAAAGGCCGGTTGATGATGGCACCTCCCCTGGATGGAGTCACATTCCTACCTCTTGGGGGTGGAGGAAGACCTGGTACCCCATCAAAGGGCTCCTGCGTGCCCTGAGCCAGCTCAGCACAGACCATGGTGAGCTGGGCCTGACTCACGCCAACACCCAGCCTGCAGGGCCGGGCTGGGCTGGCAGGGGCTGGGACAGCTGAATCAGCAGCTTTTGCTTTGGCAGAGCCTCCTTCCTGGGGTGTTTCCCTTGTCTCTGTGCCAGCAGCTGCACAGGGCCCTTGGACACCCAGCCCAGAGGGGCATCACTGTCACCTCCACCAGCCCAGTGCCCTGGGACACAGCCCAGTCACTCCAGGAAAGGGAAAACCATGTCCTGGAAGCGTGACAGTCTGTCTGGGTGTTCCCATGCGGTTCTGGGGCCCTGCACCTCAGCCGTAGGTCTGTGCCCTGGACGCAGGAGCGTCTCTCAGCCCCAGTGAGGGACCTGCTGTCTGTCCCACCGTGCCTGGGTGGCCCTGGCTGTGGGTGTTCCTCGCTTTCTGCTCAGTGGGGGCTTCATGGACCCCCTATGCTGCCATGGGATGAGGGAACACAGGCTGGCTGTGTCCCACCTGCTTGGCAGAGTGGATCCTCTTGGATTGATGGTACCACACCTGAACCATGGCCATGGAGGTGGCAGAGCCTTGCGGGGTTCCATCCACACATCCCCACCTGGTTTGGTGTCTGATCCCTGCAGGACGAAGTCATGGGGAGCCATAGAATCCCAAAATTCCCAGGATGGTTTGGGCCAGAAGGGACCTTAAAGCTCATCCCATTCCATCCCTTGCCATGGGCAGGGACACCTTCCACTGTCCCAGGTGGCTCCAAGCCCCATCCAACCTGGCCTGGGACACTTCTAGGGATGGAGTAGCCACAGCTCCTCTGGGCACCCTGTGCCAGGGCCTCCCCACCCTCACAGGGAACAATTCATTCCCAGTACCGAACCTAAATTTCCTTTTTTTCAGTTTGAACATATTGCTCCTTGTCCTGTCCTACAGATGAGCCAACCTGGCTCTTTTAAGACACGTTCAGTCTATTTTAATACCACAAATGGCTACAAACCCTTGCTGTGATGCACCCTGGGCTGTGAAAGAGAAACAATTTAATTTCATGGAATTCCTCCTGCAGGGATCACCAGGGCTGGGACTGGATGCTGGAGCAGCCTGGCTCCAGAGCCCTGGGCACAGTCACGGCAGGACTCCAGTGCAGGAACAGAGAGGCCATGTTGTCCCAGCAGATCTCAGCTTCCACACCTTCTGTGTCCCCAGCCTCCATCCCTCACCTGTGAGGTCACCCTGAGCCAGCCACGGTGCAGCTCAGTGCCTCAGTTTCCCTGTCTGCAGATGTGCCCTGGCTGGGAGCATGCCCTCTAATTTACTGGTGAGACATTGCCAAGGATCGATGCCTTACTCTGAAAATCAGTAGAAATGGGTAAAAAGCCCAATGAAAACATTCCCAGAGCAGGGGTTTGGGGTGCAGCAGCAGGAAGGAACAGGTTTTCATTCCTGGCCCAGCAGCACAGCCCTGGCAGATGTGAGCTCTGCTAAGGGACAGATGTGACACCACTATCGGGGTCAGGGTGATTACCCAGCACAGGCACCACGCCTTGCCCTACTGGGATACACAAGGACCAGGAGGGGACAGGGTCCTGCTGCTCAGGAAGCCCATACAGGGTGTCTTGAGGCCATTCATCTCCTCTTGCCCTTTTAATTCCGAGAATTTGGGAATAACTCCAAATATCAGCAAGTCTGGAGCAGCCCCGCACAGGATTCAGGGCTCTCCTCCCCTTCCCTCCGCACTGCTGGAGATGGAGCATCCCACACTCAGCCCCTCACTGCATCCCGAGGGGACACCCCCAAGCCCCAGCATTTTCCCTGCCATTCCAGGAGCTGGGAATGCTGCTGACAGCCCCACTCACCTCCCTGCAGCCACGTCTGGAGCATTTGGGAGTGACCTGATTTTGCGTCTGCCGGCGAAGGTCTCGTGGCGCCGCTGCAGCAGCTGTGTGAGCTCCCAGCGAGCCTAATCCAGGCATTCCCTCGCCAAGGGAAGAGCCCTCATGGCTTTGATCCCTGACTTAGCCTATTCTTGGCTGAAAATTATTCTGTGGAGCAGAGAGTAGGGCTGAAAACCAGCTCGCCTGGGTATTTACAGGTCTTTACCAGGATCTCAGACCAACATAACCTGCTGGTAAATCCCTGCCCATCTCAAGGGCTCTGGGATTTTGGTGATACTGGAATTAAGCTGCTGGTGCTGGACCAGCACAGCTCGTCCGTGTAGCTGGATCTGGTTGGAGCAGAGCTCAGTGGGAAGTGCTGGCTCTGATGTAGCACCCACACGCTGAGCTGGTGCACTGTGCTGAAAACTGCGGCTTGGAAACAGCCTCAAGTCTGCAGAAACCTCCCTGGACTGTAATTCCTGCCTTTTAATCTCCATCTGTGGTTCAGAGCTGCCTGTTCCACGGAATGAAGGTCTCCACAGATCACTCTCACTTGCTAAAAATATACCTGGAGGAGGGCAGCGAGGGAAGAAACAAAAGAGGCGGCTGCAAAGACCTGCCAGTCCCTGAAATTCCTCCAGGTTAGGGAAAATGGGAGTGTTCTCCTTGGAAATGAAATGTGCTTTCTCAGGGACGGGGCCTGTATGGATGGATGGCATCTTTTCACTGACTAATGGAGGTTGAAAGAAAATAGATGAGCTCCCAGGTGAGAGCTCTGAGTCACCTGGACACTTTTGAAATTCCTCTGAATTTAAAACAGGCCCTGGAAGAGCCACAGTTTCATTTGTTCACTGGCCTGGCTGGACAGGAAGGTTTCCTGGTACTAAGTGTAGGGAGCACTGGAAAGATGTCCCATGAGACCGTGGGTGTTTTGGGAGCTGGGAATTTGGGCCAAACCATCCCAAATGTCCTCCTCCCTGTCCATCCCATGGCAGCGGGCACCCATCACTCTCCTGCCAAGACCCTCCATGAACTCTTGGTGGAGGAATCATGGAATCATGGAATGGTTTGGGTTGGAAAAGACCTTAAAGCTCATCCCATTCCACTCACGGGCAGAGGCACCTTCCACTATGCCAGGTGGCTCCAAGCCCCGTCCAACCCGGCCTTGGACACTTCCAGGGATCCAGGGGCAGCCACAGCTTCCCTGAGACACCTGGAATGGGAAAAGCCACCTCAGACATGTGTCCTGCTCCACGACCCAGCTGGCTGAGGGCACCGAGACTTCCCAGGCTTCCCATGACCCAGCCCTAGCTGGCCCCATGCCTGTGGCCCTTGGCAGGGCTGGAGAGAAGGGGAAAGAGCGCTGCAATCCCAGCAAGAGCCTGAGCTCAGGCAGGAACCTGGAAAACAGGGAGTCCAGGGGGGAAGCTTCCCCCTTTCCCCTCTCTGTCCATCCAGGAGCTCAGCACTGTGGCACTGCAGTCCAGGACTGAGGGTTGTTCCTGCCATGCCTGAGCTGTTCTATCTCCTGACATTCCAGACTGGGCACTCCTGAACCACTGGACAAAGCCAGCGCTGTCCACAGAGCCACTCCCTAACCCTGCCTCACCCTGGGGTCTGCCCCTGCTGTGCTCCAGCCTCCTGCCTCCCATTTCCTGGAGAGTTCCAACCATTCTCATCTAATATCCATGGCTCTGCAGCCTCACAGCTGTGCCTTCCAAACCTTCAGCAACACCAAATGCGGCTCTCCCTGGCGGGATGCTCCTTGGAATGCTGCAGGGTGGGAAGGGCAGGGCTGGGAGGATACCCCGGTGCTGAGGCCCAGGCGCAGAGGGTGGAGGTCCCAACTGTGGATGGAGAGACCCCAATACGAGGGCTCCTGCAAACAGCAGGTTCCCTCAGGTTTTCCCTTCCTGGCATGTTTCAAAGTGTTTGAAGTGAGGTCACAAGGTGAGGACCTCAGGGACACTCCAAGATAGGCTCGGGCTGCATCCATGCATTTGGCATCCCCAGCCAAGGGGTGGCCTGGCACATCCCAAGGACAGCAGCTCCTTTTCTACGGCCCTTTCCAAAAGGCCCAACGCACTCTCAGAGCAGAGACAGGGCCCCGAGGCAGCAGGGGCTGGCGCTGAGGGAGCTGCATCACTCCAGACAAACATCCCTCCAACACCATGCCTCCCCAAACGTCCCTCCGACACCATCCCCCCAAACATCCCTCCGACACCATCCCCCCAAACATCCCTCCGACACCATCCCCCCAAACATCCCTCCGACACCATCCCCCCAAACGTCCCTCCAACACCATCCCCCCAAACATCCCTCCGGTCCCATCTCCTCCAGCATCCTGCCTCCACCGGGATGCCGAGGGGCGGGTTCCTGCCGGACACCCCCAGCCAGCTGCTTCTCCTCCCTTTGAACTCGTTTCATCTTCCCCAAGCCCGGCTGTGAGAGGGAAGTTTGGACTGGGCTGGGGGATCCCGCTGTGCCCGGATGGGGGGGATCACAGGCCGGGGGTCTTGCCTGGCTGCTGGGCGGGGAGGAAGGATGCGAGAGGGGAGTGGGTGTTTTCCACCAGCAAATCTATTTTAGGTCGTTTCCAGCTCTTCCTGTGGGGGCTGGGAAGTGGGGGACCCTCTGCTCTAGCCTGCTCAGCCCAAGTGATGCTCCTGCATCTCTCCACAGTCAAGGAAAGGTTCCTCGGAGGGGGGGAGGCAGCATCACTCACGTCCCAGCAGCCAAGAGGGATCATACTCAGGGGCTGGAGCAGAGGGAGAGGGTTTGGTGGGATATCTCAGTCCCTCGACCATGCTGGGTGTGTGCTGGGTGGAGGAGGAAGAGGAGGAGGTGCCAACTCAAAGCCAAACAAGACCCCTCTCCATCTCATAAAATCTGCCTCCACCTTGCAGGAGTGGCCCACGTCCCTCTGTGCTTCTGTGCCCATGGGAAGCGGCCACGGGAGCGAAGGAGCATTGGATGCTGCTTTGGCATCTCTCATTGCCATGTAGAGACACCCCAAATGTCTCAGGGCACCATTTCTTCCAGGAGACACCAACCCCTGGGGCCACCAAACTCCCAGTGTCCCCCCAGGGCTCAGGTCTCCAGCAGTGGATCCATGTGCTTCCTGGAAGGGGGATCAGATCTGCAGGTTGTCCGCCAAACTTGCAGCCCAAGGGCCAGGGTGTCCATGGGGAGCCTGGAGCTGGAACCAGGCTGCCACGCACCATGTTCCCATTCCTCCCCCTGAGGAAGGCACAGAGTGCCCGGAGCAGCTGTGGCTGCCCCACCGCTGAAAGAGTCCAAGGCCAGGCTGGACAGAGCTTGGAGCACCCTGGGCTAGTGGGAGGTGTCCCTGCCATGGCACGGTAAGGTCCCTTCACACCCAAACCACTCTGGGATTCTGGGGTTTTATGAAATGCATTTCCCTCTCCCTGAGCCTCGGCAGTGCCAGGGCTTCCTGTGGGTGGTGGCAAGGCTGGAATGTGGGGGATCCCCACAAGATCCCCTCAGCCTCGTGTGGGTCACACTGGTGAGGATGCACCTGCGCCAGGCTTGCCTGAGGAATCCCGCTGGCACAGGAACGGGCTGCAGGAGGAATGGGCTGCAGGAGCACACTGTCCACGCCTGTGCCAGAGGGGACATCCCTGGTCCGTGTCCTGGCTGCCCTAGGGATGAGCCTGAGGCAGATATTCCCTGCATCCCTCCCCACCTGCCTGGGAATCTCTGCTCAGGTCTGGCTGCCATCACTGCCTGTGGCCCTCCGGGGATGCTCAGAGCTCTCCCGGAGCTCTCCCAGGCACAGTAGGCACATGTGTGCCCCCAGGACCCCAAGTCCTGCCAGGTGTCCCAGGCTCTCAGCACTCAGTTTGCCACTGCTGGGTTCGGTGTCACAGTCAGGACTGGCACCACAAGAGCCGTCAGCACTAAAAGTTCTGTCACTGTCATCCTCAGCATCCTGCAACAGGTGGGGACAAATTCAAGGCATTTCAGATTCAGGGAATATTCCTTAGTGGTGTTCCCTGTTCTGTGTGCTGTATGTAGGGTGCTACATCCCCTAAAATCACCACATATACCAACTGCCTGGAATTCATGGAGTTGTAGGATCTTTAAGGTTGGGAAAGACCTCTGAGATACTCGAGTGCAACCATTAAGTTGATGAGGTTACAAAGCTTTTCAATATTAAAGTAGGCTCTGAAAAGACAGAGGAAAATCTCCTGCTGCTGTGTGCTTGGGCACACAACGGGATCACAAAATTCAGGGTGGAAATTGCATGAGAAAAACCCACTCTAACTGCAGAGCACAATATTAATATTGCTCCCAGGAAAGCTCCTGGGATCAGGGCAAGAATCTCCCCCGAAATGCCCATCTGATGCTCAGAGGCAGCCAAGGAGTTAAAGATGGACTGGTTTGTTAGGAAAATGCCTGACAGGCTGTGCTGCTCCTGTGGAGCCGCAGAACTCCCACACCGGAGCCTTCCCCGCACGCAGGGGACGCGCAAAGCCCAAAAAAGCTCCAAGAGCAGTGACAGGGTGGGAATCACTCTGGTGACACCGGCACGCTGGGAGACAGGGATTGGGAAAATCACACCTAGGGAGGAAGTCGGGAACAGTCTGTGAAATTGTGTGTGGCAGGGATGGGGTGGGCAGGAATTGTGGATTTATCCTGCGCCCCCTCCTCTGTCTTACACTCCCTCTCCAAGCAGCGTCTGCTGGTGGTGGCTGTGGGAAAATCCCAAAGGAACACATCTCTGGCCTGATTCCATGGATCTGGGAACACTGAGCACTCTAGAGCAGTCAGGTGATCCTACGCAGGTGCCTCCTGTCCCTGTCTCCCTGTATGGGAGGGCAATTCCTGCCCCAGGGAAGGTCCTACACCCGCTGGGGTCTGGGCAGCACCAACACAAAAGGGTTAAAAATGGCCTGGTGCCTTTTTGGGGTGTTTGTGCTGATGAAGAGTCGAGGACCCCTCCAGCGAACTGCCTGAACTGCAAAGGGGTCACTGGGGTGACACGAGTGCCCAGCTGGGCTGGGCTGTTTTACAGCAATGCTCCCACAGCCGGAGCCTTCTGAGGCCCACGAGCCTGGCAAAGGTGTCCCCACAGAGCGAGGGGCACTCACAGCGAGGGGCTGAGCCTGGCTGTGCTCGGGGGCTCCGAGGTCGGGTGTCACGTCCCCTTCCAGCCCTGTTCACAGCCCCTGGTCTCACCATGGCACTCCAGAACTGCTTCCCCAGCCCAGCGCGGCCCCGGCAGGGAGGGAGCGGGGCATAAAGGGTTAAATAGCTCTTCCTGGAGCGGCAGAGTTCGAATAAAGTGCTCAGATAAAGTGTCCCGCTCCTTTACGTCCCGAGGCACTTGCCCTGGGCTTGGAATGGCAACAGATACAGACGGGGAAAAACAGGGAACGGAGTTATTTGTGGGGCATCCCATAACAGGGATCTCTCCTGGGTGAGGCTGCCGCATGAAACGTGCCAGGCTGTCACCTCTGGTCCCTCAGACCCCCAAAGCTGTGTCCCCCAGCAAGCCACCCCTGGGCTCCCCATGGCAAGGGGAAACCTGGCCTGAAAGCCAAACCTGTCGTCCTCTTTCCTCCTGGAGCACCCGGCTGGGGCTCTCCCATGTGTGGGGACACACTTTGTCCTGGCCAGGGGGATCCCGTGAGGGACTGTCCCTCACTGCCAGCCGGCTGCCACAATG
>VWZT01004992.1:147394-162894 GCA_013397055.1 Pachycephala philippinensis | reverse complement strand
GCACCCAACCTCCATCCCGCACCCACCTCCATCCCGCACCCATCTCCATCCGGCACCCATCTCCATCCCGCACCCATCTCCATCCCGCACCCATCTCCATCCGGCACCCATCTCCATCCCGCAGCGCCACCGCTCCCGGCGCCGCGGAGGGAGCTGGAGCCACCGGCCAGTCCTGGGAGAGCGGCGGAGCCCCCCGCCCCTCGGGCCGCCCCAGGGCCCTCTGTCGGAGCCCTTCGGGGCCGACGGAGCTCAGCGGGACCCCCGCTGTCCCCGCGCTGGATCCCCTCCCTGCTCTGCGCTGCTTCCTGCAGCCGCCCGAGCCCCGAGCCCCGGCAGCCGCCGCCCGCCCGCTCCCGACTCCTCTCACCTTGTCCTGCAAACCCAGGGCTTGTTTTGGGGTGCTCTCCCCCCCGGAGAGCCAGAGCTGATCCCCCGCAGGGCAACGCAGGGCTCATGCTGGGGGCGGCCGGGGGGACGCTGCGGCCGGCGGGGACCGGGCTGGCCGCGGCCGCCGGGGCTGCGCTCGGTCCCCGGTGCCCGGCACCGCTCGGCTCCCGCAGGCGCTGCCCGCTCCCCGCCGGAGCCGGAGCATCACATGGTGCCGCCTTCCAGCCTTTAAAGAGCGACTGACCCGATTCGGGGCTCGCCGGCACCGGGANGGTGGCAGCGGGGGGAGCAGCGGAGCCGGTCCCACCCAAACGCTGCGGACACGAGACGGGCGCCGATTTTAACGCTAAAACCTGTTTTTGAGGTCGGGTGTGAGCAGAGGATCGGGGCGGAGAGGGGAGGGCGGAGGCAGAGCCTGAGCTGGGGTGGGCGAGGAGCCGGCCCGTCCCCGGCACGGGCAGCGCTGCTCGGGGCTGTGCCCCAGGACGGCGTCGGGACCCCAAGTCAGACCTGACCGGCCCCAAGGAGCTCTCGGTGCTCACCCGGGCTCTGGCTGGCAGTGCCTCACCCAAAATCACTGCTGGGGTGGGCAGGGGGTGAGACCCCCAAAACACTCTTCATCCTCTGAACGGCAGTCGCCGGGCTGGGGAGGGGCTGTGTCCCTGGGGCAGGGGAAGGGTCTGTCCACACAAGGCGTGTGGAGAAATGGTGGCCCCGAACTGCTGCTGAGACTGGTCCAGACACACTTTAAGGTTCTCAGAGAAGTTTGGGGGAATACAGTCACCCCCCAATTCCCCTTCCCGGGAGGGGCAGCACAAAGAAAATGGGTCTGGGGGCTCCATCTCACTGACGGAGTTGAACCAGCCAGTCCCTCCAAGGACCCCTGGATGTGGACCAGGTACCTGCAAAGCTCAGCTTACATAAATCACTTCCCAGGAGTGGGGCTGGTTTAAGTTCAGGGAACAGAACCTCAGACGTGGGGCAAGGAGACTCTCCCAACCTCCATCTGCGCCCCGTCCTTTGTCCCTCCTCTGGTGAGACTCGGGACTGGAGTTGTCCACTGCTCTGCTCTGCCTCGTGAGAGATGTCCCAACCCTTGGATCTGCCCCTTGGGGCTGCCCCTCATCCCTCTCCACAGCAGAGCCTGCACACCCCACAGCAGGGATGGGATCAGCTGTGGGACCATCCCAACCCAGGGCTGATTTTCCATCAGCCAGTGTCCCACGGGGTCCCTGCTCTCCCCCTTGGGCAAGTGGCCAGCAAAGAGCTGGGGGTCCCAGCCTCCGAGGGCTATCTAGGGACTGTGGCATTGTGCCACCTCTGGGCACTGGGCTGTGCCAGCAGCAGGGCGAGGTGAGTGTAGTTTGCTCTGAACGATCTTTTTGCTCTGCAGAGAGAGAAATAAAATGAGGCTCGAGGGCTCCTGTAAACACAGCGCTATTTATGGAGCGCTCGCATCCCGCAGCATCTCCTCACACCTCCTCCACTGCAGGGAAAAGCCATGCCCCCTGTGGCTGAGCCCCTAAATCCAGAAGCAGGGCATGGGATGGGGGCCCTCAGGATGGGGTACTGAGAGTGGAAAGGGCATTCCCAGAGAGCCCAAAACCCCTCACCCACCACCTTCCCAGGGTGAGTGTCCTTGCAATCAACCTCTGGCTGGGAGCAGGGCAGGAAAACCGGCAGGTTCCTCACGGGAGTGCAATGCGGAAGCAAATGCAGGCAGGCCCTGGCCTAATTGTATGCAAATCTCCCAAACAGAGATTAAAACCACTCCTTTTCCTTTATGGATTTGCAGTTTGTTCTCCCTCCCTGGATTCGTGCCCCTGAATGCTCAATTTTAGCAGCACCCCTAAAACCCCCCATGTTATGCCAGAAAGGAGCTGCTGGCTGCGAACCTGCCAGAGGGGGTCCCAGCTCTCTCACCAGCCCAAGCCAAGTGTCCCAGGGCTCGGGCAAAGGCTGCAGAGGTTGGATGACCAAATTGATACAGCTGGTTGCACAGAGCCCATTCCTGATAGACAGGGATCATCTGTTCATTCTCCTGACACCAAGCTGGGGATGTGACCAAAGAGTGTCGGGGATTCCTTAAAAACCCACGAAAAGGATTTTTCTCGTGAGCATCAAACACTGAGAAAGTTATTCAGGTCTTCCAGGCTCTTTCTGGGGTTTGTAAGGAGAAAATATCCTGAGAGCTGCAATGGGTTGTGAAGATCCCAAAGTGCTGGATGATGCTGCTATGGACAAACCTGGTGCCATCCTTGGCACACAGGGAGAGATGGGATGAAGTGGGACAAACAGGGACCTGGTGTGGCTTCCTGCACCAGCTCCCAAGAGCTGGGGACAGGAGCAGCCCGTGGCTGTGGCAGGAGGGGACGGTTGGTGTCTGGCTCAATGCCAGCAGGATGCACCCAAGGCTGTGGCATGTCTGGGCTGGCTGATGAGACCAAACCCTGACTGAACCCCCAGGGCTCGGCAGCAGCCAAGAAATACTTTTCCAGGGAGACAAGTCAAGGCGTGGGGAGCTCATTTCTGCCCATCTTTCTTCAGCTTTTCTCCGGGGTGTGAGTTTCCCCCTCCTGCCTCTACACAAAGAGCGGCTCCATAGTGCTGTTTTGGGCGCTCAGGGCAGCAGAAGTTGAGGATTTCTCTACTTCTTCCATCATGGCAACCATCCCACAGCACTTCTGGTCATGGAAAGGGGCCTCTTAATTAGGAAAGTTAATTAGGAGCATGGTTGGTGCCAGCAGCATGGGGATGTGTGCTTGGAGGGCTGATGGCTCTGAGAGATATTAATTAGGACAAGTGACCCCCTGAGTGCCACGGTCTGGTGGGTCCACACAGGATGGCACAAGGCAAAGAAAGAAGCAGCAAACAAAGGGAAACCCCGGAGCTTTTCCAAGGAGGCCTCCACTGTGCTGAGACATTTTGGAGTGATGCTCACCCCACAGAGCTGGGGCCACCAGGCTGTGTGTGCCAGTGACACAGAGCCCTGGGGACCTCACTCAGGACACGGCTGCTCTATGACTTGTGCTCAGTTTCTCTCCCATTTAATGGGATACACGGCCCTGGGAAGCTGTCTGGGGAGCAAAGAGCACCAGACTTCTGTAGGGTGGTGCATCCCCATCTGGGCTTGGCAGCCCAGATGCTCAGCAGCAATGACACAGCACAGAAAATATCCCAGGAGATAATCCCAGAGAGTGGATGAAGGAAAGGCTGTTTCCCTGTGGACTGCCTGTTCCCAATGAGCACATCCCACTGGTCACTCAGAGCAGGTTGGGAAAGGGGTTGGCAGCGCTGCCCGTGCGCCAAGGGAGAAACGGAGTCACAGGAGGTGCCTGTGATCCCTCAGCCCTGTGCTGGCACAAGGATGTGCCCCAGTTCCCTCTAGCCTGGGTAGATGCCACATCTACGATGCTACAGATTCCCACAGTAGCCAAATGGGTCAGGCCCCACTCGGATCCCTGCCAGATGCCAGCCAGATGTTGCCCACAGGCAGCTGGGTCACTGTGCTGGGTGCCTTGGCACAGCAGGATATTGCCAGGCGTTTGTGCTTCCCTGTCAGGGAGGAACTGCTGAGACATCACTGGGTGGAAGAGAAAACTCCTCCGAGCCCAGGGAGCTCTGGCAGCGCCGTCCCTGGCAGGGCAGCGGGGTAGGGCAGAGGTCTGTCCCGAGGTCTGCCCCCACACCCCGATCCGGGCCCTTTGCGTCCGCACTGCTGCCTCTTCCTCACCACACCGGGATTATTTTATTCCCCAGGGAGCCCCGGGAGTGTTATCGAGCCAGGCTGAGGGCCAGGAGCTATTCCTGGCACCGCTTCCAGCCAGCTCTGTGGGGCAGGAGGGGGTTAAACCTTTCCAACCCTGCCAAGCAGGTTAGAGGACGGTTCAAACCCTTTGCCCTCTCTCCAGGGCCACCCCTCGAACAAACCCAGCGCTGTTTGGCCTCGGGTTTCAGCTGCAGTGGCCCATGGAAGGCAAGACGGTCCCTGCTGCCTCCAGCCCCGCTGTGCCGTGGGGAGGGAGGAGGGAGCCCGGTGCTGTGAGGGCTCTGGAACACCCAGCAGGGATGACAGATCCTTCTGGGACAAAGACTGGTGTGAAACAGTGCTCAGGAAAGGGAAAAAAATGTCTGCGAGAGGAAAATGTAAAAGGAAAGATGTAGTTCAGGTTTGCTACAAGGGATAAACGAGGGGAACTGCTTCCCTTGATGGATCTTGGAGATGCTAAAATAATTTTCTAATTGATCTTTGGGGAAATACTGGGGAGAGCTGAAGAGCTGAGTGGGTGTTGTGGATGGAAGAGCCCAGGGCCAGCCCCAGACCTGGGGCTGTTATGGCCTCGGGACACCTGAGAACACCATAGGGGTGGTGGAAAATGAGGATTTTCCACTGGGATGAAGGAGCGACAGCGACAGAGGGAAATGTCCGAGGAGGACCAGGCTGGGCTGGATCGATGCCTCTGGGTGAGGATAGAGAGGTGGCAAAAAGGAAACCATGGCTGCTGCTCCCCAAGCCCGTATCTCTCACTTTAGTATTATGTCCCATATTTCTATTTTTAAATTCCCTGCTTTTAGCTTCCAGCTGTCACTTACAGCTCTTGGGTTCGGTAACAGAGCTTTTCCCCCCACTCAGACTCTCACAGACTGTAACCACCTCACCACCCTCCAAGAGGAAAGCTCTTCTTCCACCCAGCTCCTGCAGCCTCTGAGCCCTGCACTCGGCTGCTGCCGAAATGATTGCCTTCCAACCAATTTAAGGCGAATTCTTTTATATCCAGAAATTAATTCAGGACAGCAATTCTCTGGGCAGGTTCTCTGTTGTAGGAAAAGCTGTTCAAACCCTTCCCCTATGGAAGACATGGAAAATTCCTTATCAGCAGAGGGGATCCGCCTCCTGCCCTGTTCCACTTCTCCTCTTCCAGCTGGAATCGTTTCCCCCGTGGCCCTAGAGCAGCACAAACACCGCTGGAACTGTCCGAGCGCCGGCCAAAGCAGCGTCCCAGCCGATTCCTGGGGAATGGGTTGTCCAGAATGGTGACATGTGACATTCCGCAGGGCTCTCAGCAGCCCCGGGACGATCAGGGAGACGTTCCCACAGCTGGGCGCCCTCCTCGGGGACGCGGGGCCAGAAGTCCCTGCCACGAGCTCGGAGCGCGTCAGATCCGTCGGACGCGGAGGCTCCTGCTGCCTTTGCACCCCCTCCTCCCACGGACTGGGGGTCTGGGGGGCAGGGTCTGGAGGGGTCACCCAGCCTCGCACTGTGGAACCCCGGAGGAATCTGTGCCCGGGATGTGACTCGGTGATGCCCCCGGACCTGCTGCCACAGCGGTGCCGCACGGCTCCCGGGGTTGGAGAGGAGAGAAAAGGGGGATCCATCAGTGCTGCACAGGCCAAGGGGTGTCAGCTGGGCGGCTGCAGTTTTGGGGGGCTGACACCCCCCAGATTCTCTCTGAGCTCTCGGGGAGCAGAGAGGGAATGCAGGCCCCCCATTCCCTTGCTGGGAAAGGCTGGGAAAAGCACCAGGTTGAAGGGCAGAAACCCCAGACAGGCGTTGTGAAGGCAGAAACCCCAAATTTCCTCTCCTCACCCCCGGAGTGGCCCTTTCCACGACAAGCCTTGGCTGGAGCAGCGTTCGCCATCCATGTCCATCTCCTCCATCCAGGCTGGACACGTGGGGATGGAGCGGGGATGGAGCAGGGAAGGAGACGTATCCCCATGACACTCACACCTGCTCACCCTTCCCAAAATATTATAGGGAGCAGGAGCTCGGGTGTTGCACCTCTAGGGATCCCCTGGGATTAAAAGGTACCCAGGCACTGGAAACTGGGAAACTAGGAAAGAAGCCCAGGGCCCCCTCCTGGGGACAAAGGACCTGCCCAGCCCTAGGGGCAACTGGGGCTCCCAGTTTCACATGCCTAAATAAATGCTCTTGAAAGGGCAGAGACCAAAGTGAACTCCGGTGGCTGAGGGGTTCCCCCCTCCCCCAGGCACTGCACTCCCCAAAAGCAACTAAATCCATGGGGCCAAAGGGACCAGATGGGACATGGACACTGGGAAAGAGGAGGGACAGAGGAGAAAGAGAATAAATAGNATTTATTAATCACTGATGGTTTATTATTAATATTATTAATATTATTTTATATTTCTGCTGCAGAAGAAATAGAGAGGGGAACCCCTCAAATCACATTCCTGTCCCTCCCTATGGGATGAAAGCCGGCTGCTCCCCAAAACAGATTTGGGGGCAAATGTGTCTGCTACAGCTGAGGCCAAAAATTCCTTCTCCAGGACAATTTCATCTCCAGATGAACAGGAAAACGCGACAGAAAATGTTTCCGGGAAGTCCTCCCAGTTCCCTGGAGCCTCCCCTCCCCGGATTAGGATGTTTTGGCCCAAAAGATGAACGAGGGAACTGGGACTGGGGCAGGAACCGCAGGAAGCCAAACCCTGGGAACTATTTTCGGCCGTCGGGCAGGAAAAGCACCTGTTGGGGTCATTACGCCGCGGGAAAAAACAAACCTCCAGATTTTCTCCCATATGGAGGTCAGAAATAAATAGCTGGGATCATCCCTGCTGGAGAACTGGAGCTGGATACAAAGGGAACAACCCACGGGTTTCCAGATCCTGACCCCCCTCTCAGCCCCCAGGCAAAGGGCGGGGGCCCCACCCTGGATCCTGCGGGGAGAAGGGCGGGTTCCCCCTAAAAAAGGGGAATTCAAAGGGGTCTGAGATGCTTTTGGGCTCTGACTCGCTCTGCGCATCCCTAAATCCGGACTCGGCTGTGGATAACCGGGCTGCTGGTGCCCTCTCCCGTCCAGCTGCGGTGGCTGATGGCTCCTGCATCCGTCCTGCCATCCCTCTTTCGTCCCTCCTCTGTCCCTTCTGCCATCCCTTCTCTAGCCTTCTTTCATCCCTCCTCTATCCCTCCTGCATCCCTCCTGCCTCCCTCTGCCCTTCTCCTTCGCGGAGCCGGAGACCTTGACCCTCCCTGGTCCCCTGGGACCCTCCAGTGACCTGACCAAGGAATGGAGGGTTTTTCCTTGGCCACAACCTCATGGCTCCACGAATTTGCCTTTCAAGGCATTTTTCCTCGAGGGCAGCCAGGGGTTGCATTTCTTCAGTGGCTGAGATGGGCTGGGAGGAGCTTGACCCCCTGAAATGGGGCACGGGGAGCACCCCAAAAACACCTACCCCGTTTCCGTTCCCTACACCAAAACCCTGGAGGCCTTCTCACCCTTCCCAGCCCCCCCTCATTCTCCTGGCTCTCCTCTCCCCTGCCTATGCTCCAGCTCCATCGGCTCTTTGGGAGCAGGACATCCCCGGGAGGGGCTGGCCCCGGGACCCCCATGGGGTGCAGCTCTGCCCGGCCCCGGGCCGGGATTCTCCTCCAGCCCCTGGAGCGGTGCCGGAGCGGTGACAGCTGGGAATGCGAGTGGGGGTCGGGGTTNGGCGCGTCCGGCATCACTGCTGGCATGTCGGGGGGGGGGGAATCTGCTGTCCCTTGTCCCCCCGGGAATCCCACGCTAAAGCCACAAAATCGTTACAACCCTCCCTCCCTGTCTCTCTGAGTTACCACGCGGGGCCCTCCGTGGGGGGAGAGGAGGCCGAGTGTCACAACTCCTTGTGCCAAAATTTGCTGTCACTTGGGGTGGGAGCAGGAAAATACAGGAGTCACCGGTTCATGTCCTGAAAGCTCCACATAAGCATCACAAGCTCCTTCTTCCTCTATTCACCAGACCTTGGTCCTGCAGCATCAGCCCCAGTCAGGCCATGGAGGGAATGGAGCATCCCCACCACTGGGACAAGCTGATGGTCACCCACCCAGGACACCTGGCTGGCAGCCACCCAGATCCCTCCCGGCCCTCACTGCTGGTTCCAGGCATCCCGTGTCAGGGCTGTCCCTGCCGAGGGATGCTGCTGTCCCCAGGTCCCGTCCCCGGGCATCACGCCCTCCCCTGCCTAGACAGCTGTCCCCTCTCGGGGTCAAACAGTCACCACATGTCACTACTGAATCCCTCACATTCATGGGTCTTCCTCCAAACACCCACCTGTCCTGCAGCTCGCTCCTGCCACACTGTCCCACTCCGGGGAAAACAACCCCTTGTTGACAACCCGAGTCCCCCCCACTCCCTCGGTGACACATGTGGGGACAGCCCGGCCGGAGCCACCATGTGGGGGATGGAGCAGCCGGGGACGCCCCTGGCATGGGGGGGTGGGAGGTGCAGAAGGGAAACCCCACTGTGGGGTTCATTAGTGGGGGTCCTGCTGGGTGAATCCCTGCTCCAGCTGTAATTTGGGGCTAGGGAGTGGAAGGGGAAGGGTCGCATCCAGGCCATGGGGTTATGGAGCAAGGGAGGCCATGGAGGGGCAGAAACACAGGAGGGTTAGTGCTGCAGTGGGGCAGAGCATCCGCTGATCAGTGTGGGCAAGGAGGGAGGTTGGGGCACCCAGTGTGTCCCTGGGCTGGGAACCAGCAGAGTCGTGGGTCAGGGCACCTGGTTTGATCCCCAAACGGGGATCCTGGTGGGTCAGAGCACACAGGGTGATTGCAGCAGGGCACCCACTAAAATCCCCAGATTGGGCTCAGTGGGTTGGTATGTTGGAGCACCCAGTATTGTCCCCAAACTGGGATCCAATGCACTGGGGGCTGCTCAGCCACCAGCACCTCTCTGTTGATCCCTCACCTCCCTCCCAAGTCAAACCTGCAAAGACAGTTAATAAACAAAATAAAACTGTTCTCCAGACGGATTTTAGACCTCCATGATGATCCCTGATTTCCTGATGGGGAAACTGGGGCACCTGGATGGGAGTGAGAGGGCACCAAAGGTGCTGAGCCCCATGGGGACACAAGAGTTGCCGGAGCAGCCCTGTCCCACCTCCCTCCCAGCCCACCAGGGAACCCAAACTGGACGAATTGGCACTTATGGGTGAGGCAGGGGTTGTCTGCTGGTGCTATCACTGCTGCTCCCATCCCTGCCGGGTCAGACAGCAGGACATCATCCCCCATTGCTCCCCACAGGCTGGACCCCAAGCTAACCCCAAATCCCCAGCAGGACAAAACGTGGATGTGCAAAGCCTCGGGCTGGGGCTGAGCGGGGAGGCTCTGCTGAGCCCCGGCCAAGCAGCTGTCGCCGTCCCAAATCTCTGGCGAGCAGGCACGTCGGAAATCCCGGGTGTCGGAGGAGAGGTCTGCTCCACATTCCTGGGCCGAGAGCGGGGACAGGGCCAAGCATCTCCCCGCCGCCTGCAGCTGCTCCCAAATATGTTACGACTTGTCACGGCGGCAGGAAGGGATGTCCGTGAGCCTGGAAAGCAAGAGGGGATGTGGGACTGNTTTCCTGTGCTGAAATCCCAGCGGGCTGATCTCTGCTGGGCCCTGGCTTTTCCCACCTTCTCCCCATCAGCGGGATGCTCCTGGCACCCCGAGGTGTAGATGCTGCTTTGGGCACCCAAATCTCCTCACCAGCCCCTAAAGCCAGGTTTTTCTGCCCTTCCCAGTGGGAGCAGGCCGGCATCATCCCCACCATCGCCTCTCCAGCGCGGGCACGGCGCAGCTCCATGCGCCAGGCAGGGATGTGCAACCCGTGTGTGCAGCTCCGAGCAGGGAGCAGGGACATGCACGGGTTAAGGCCCTGTGCACCGGGAGGGACACTCACGTGTATCCCCAAAACTCAGCAAATCCAGACCATCAGATGTGGTGGGAAAGCAGAACAGCCGAGGCAGCCCCCGGGTGTCTCTCCGTGACCCCGCTCCGCGGATCTGGCCACCGGCTTGGGAAGCTGCCCCGGAGGAGCAGGGACAAACCCTCCTGGCTGGGATTTTCTCAATGGACGGGTATTTTTAGCTCTGGGCTCGTGGCTGCCCTCCCCGCCAGCTGCGTCGGGGTGAGCCGTCCCCGCGAGGCCCCCGCCGGCCGGGGAAGGTCACCCTGTGACGGATCGCAGCACGTTCGGCCCGGGGCTCACACAGCGTGGCTTTGTGCTGCCTCCCAGCCGCCACCATCCATCACGGGATAACCTGACAGCCGGCAGCAGAGCCCTAATCCCCCCTCGGGTCCGAATTACGCGGGGCGCAGCCTCGGCCGGCGTGGGCACCCACGGGACCGGGAAAAGCCGCCACGCTCGCCCGTCCCCCAGCAGGTGCCTTTGTGGGGTGGGGGGGAGTCACGACGGGAGCTTCCCTGTAGCCCAGACACGGGGTCCCTTGACGATGGCTACTTGCCCAACGGGATTAATTATCCTTGATTTGATATTCACTGGGATGAGCTCGCTGGACCCACAGACCCCAGACGCCCCCGTGTCCCTCCGCCATGTTCAGGGTTAGGGTCATCCATGGCATGGAGGGGCTGAAGGAGCTGCAGAGCTGCAGTTGGGTGGGCACAGCGTTATCCCTGCTCCCTCATCACTGGATGAGACCCCCAAATGGAGCTGGATCAAGTGCAGGTGCTGGGGCTGCCACCCTGGTGAGATCCCTCTTCCCAGTGCCCACCCCACGCTGCCACTGAGTGCCCTTTCCTCCCCATCTCCGTGAGCTGCCTTCTGTCTCCCCTGCCCACTCAGCCGTGGGGACACAGTGGCCTTGGCCTGTTGGGGCTGGCTTGTCCCACTTCTCCAGCTGGGGACATGCAGCTGGCGCTGCCCCACTGGTGCTGCCCCTGTTTATGAACTGCCAAATGCTTGACCTCTCCCTTGTGCGGATCGGCCACGTGCCCGTGGAGCCCATTATGTCAGCACCATGCCTCTCACTCTCCAAACACGCTCCTGCAATTCCAAAAAGCTCATTTATACAGTGAGCCAGGGTGGTCCTGACACCTCTCACCCAGGGGTGCGGCTGCAGCTCAAGGGGCTCACCGGGGTCATGCCCACCAAGTGCCACTGATAAAGGTGCCCATGAGTGACTCAATCTGCTTGATGTGATGGTGTGGAGCTGATGTGAAGCCCTTAGGCTCACTCTTAAAGCCTTCACTCCTGCCATGGGCACCTCTGCACATCTGAGGGATGAATCCTGCCTCTCCCCAACCCTTTTAGTGCTTTTTCCTTAGGCAAGGGCCAAGATGATGCTCTGATTTCTTTCCTTCTTGAGTATTTTGGAGTTTGACTGACTGTGGGGAGCACAGGGGCTGTGCTGAGGGTGAACTTGCAGGTCCTGCTTTTCTTGGTGAAGACTTTCATAGATGTTAACACCATGGGGACAGCAAATCCCCAGGGCTGGAACCCTGAGTGAGCAGGAATTGGGGTGAGGAGGTGTTGGAAAAATCCTGGCCCCAAAGAAATCACAAGAAGGAGAGAAGAGCAACATGGCAGGTTCCAGAAAGGCCAGAAATCAGCCCCAAGTGAGCAAGGGTGCTGATAGTGGGCACAGGGAATGTGCCACAGCACAGCCTCTCTGAGGCGGGGGAATTTGGGGAAGGAAAATCCCGGCAAGGTTGGCCCTGCACTTTGCTGACATTCTTTCCACTGACCGATCCCTCAGCTGGAATCTGGCCTGGAGCAGGAATAGGAGGAGATGGGACATGGTTTCTGATGTTCCAGATGGAAAAAAAAAATCCCCTCTGAATTAAAGACAAAGCTGGAGAGATGTGGCCAAGCCATTGGAGTCAGCAGGGAACGGCTGGGGATGAGTTAAAATCCCCCTCATGTTGCTGCTGCTGGGTGTGCCTCAGTTTCCCTATCAGGAATGCACGAGCAATGTGTCTTTTCTGGGAGAGGGGTGCATTAGGATGGCATTGGGGCATTGGTTATCCACAGGTACAGGGGCCAGCACAGGAGAGTGGGTGGGATCTGGCAGTGCCAGCTGGGAGAGGGTCAGTCCCAGCCTGGCTCTGCTGGAACCTGGAGACACGTGGGAGAAGGTCTCCTTTGGGTTTGGTGCATGGGAGAAGCCACCAACGTGGGTTTTGTGCCAAAAATGTGATAAGGGACTTGGCTGGGCACCTTCAAGAGGCCCATGGCAGAGGAAAGGTTGGGCTTGGCTCTGTCCTACCTGCTCCCGCCTGCTCTGTTCCAGCGGGACAGACAGCAGGCACAGCACGGAGAGGGGTGTCCACAGGGATGGGACTGGAGCCCGGGGTGCTCCCTGCATTGGGATATCCCTCCCAGGGCTGGATTCCGAGGCTTCCCCGGTCTTCAGCAGAAGGGGGATCAGTGTAACATGGAGAGGCAGGAGGAGGCCATGCGGAATATGGGGCAGAGTGGGATCGGGAGGTGGGAGGGGCTGAGAAGAGGAGGATGCTGTGCTGGTGTTGGGTCCCACTGCAGGGAAGGCACAGATTTGGGGTGCCGTGGGATCCAGGGGGGCAGCGTGAAGGGATGGGGGTGCCCTGGTCAGGCAGATTGGCCACGAGGCCATCACGGCTCCCCCAGCCCAGCCGTAACTGAAGGGACCAGATGACGCAGGAATGCCGGGGGGAGCTGGCAGCCACCCGCTGTCCCCAGCGCCACCTCGGGGCTTACACAAAGCCCTTGTTCGGGTTCAGCCGAGCTGTCCCCCCGCCGTGCCAGCCCCCCCAGCCCCGCCAGGCCGGGCACTGTAATCCCCGTGGGGAGAGCACATGGAATCAGACGGACAAGTTTTGATGTGAGGCAGCAGCTTAGGGTGGGCTCAGGTTTCCTTTGGGTTTTCTATATTTATCTCTGTGATTTAATGCCAGCGCCGGGGTTTAAATGGCACCAAGCAGTTGGCGCGGGGAGAGGGAGCAGCCGTCCCCGAGCCGCGCGCACGTCCCCGAGCCGCCCATGGAGCTCTTCGAGACCAACCCCTACTTTTTCGCGGAGCAGAGGTTTTACGATGGGGAAAACTTTCTGGGCTCCCGCTTGCAGGCCTACGAGCCCGCGGCGTTCCCCGAGCGCGCCGAGGTGGCCCTGTGTGCCGAGGGCAGGGTGGCTCTGGAGGACAAGGAGGCGCTGGCCGAGCACTGCCCCGGGCAGTGCCTGCCCTGGGCCTGCAAGGTGTGCAAGAGGAAATCGGTGTCCATGGACCGGCGGCGCGCGGCCACACTGCGGGAGAAGCGACGGCTCAAGAAGGTGAACGAGGCGTTCGAGGCTCTGAAGCGCAGCACCCTCCTGAACCCCAACCAGCGGCTGCCCAAGGTGGAGATCCTGCGCAGCGCCATCCAGTACATCGAACGGCTGCAGAGCCTGCTCAGCTCGCTCAACCAGCAGGAGCGGGACCAGCGGGACCTGCGCTTCCGACCCGCTGCGCCCCCGTCCGCCGTGAGTGTCCCGGGCTGTCCCCCGGGTCCCCAGCCTGGGCGGGGAACGGCGTGCGGGGGTGGTGCCCCATGGGGTGATGCCTATGGGGGTGACGCTCTATGGGGTGATGCCTTGGGGATGACAATCTATGAGGTGATGCCTATGGGCGTGGTGCCCCATGGGGTGATGCCTATGGGGGTGTTGCCATGGGAGCATGGCCATGTGGGAGTGATGCTCTGTGGGGACAATGCCCGATGGAGGTGACACTCTATGGGGTAGCAATGCTCTGTGGGCGTGATGCCCTGTGCCGGTGACTTTCTATGGGGTGATACTCTATGGGACGATGCTCTATAGGGGGATGTGATGCCTGATGTGGGTGGGGTCATTTCAGGGAGCCATTCTATGGCGGTGATGCTCTATGGGGACAATGCCCTATGGAGGTTATGTCCTATGGGGGTGACACTCCATGGGGTTGATGCCATATGGGAATGATGTTCTATGGGGGTGATGTCATTTTGGTGTGCCATTCTATGTGGGTGACGCTCTATGGGACGATGCTTTAAGCGGTTGATGCCATTTCAGGGTGAAGCCCTTCGGGGGTGATGCTGGGGGAGTGATTCTCTATGGGGACATTGCTCTGTGGGGACATTGCTCTACAGGGGTGATGCTCTATGGGGGTAACCTCAAGCAGAGGCACTGCAGAAGCTCTGCGGCACTGGGTCCTGCTGGGGGGGAGCAGGACCCCAGCTCTGGGGCGAGGCAGAGGCTGCTGTCTGGGGACACTGGTGGCTGTGTGAGTGTGTCCTGCACGGGGGCACGGACACAATGATCCAACCCTGCTGACCACTCACATCCCTGAGGAACATGGGCTGCTGCCGCTCTGTCGCTGTGAATGGGGGTACTGGGGCCGTGCATGCGAGTGACGCGTGACCCTGGGCTGGGCAGAGGTGGGAAAGGTGGAAATGAAGTAAATAACATAGAACTAAACTAAATGAAAATATAGTATGATATGATATGATACAATATAAAAATTAAATTAATAAAATTAAATACTAAACAAAAAATAGAACTGAAAATATGAAATATAAAAATAAAATATTAAGCATCAAATATAAAATAAAATTAACAGTCCCTGCTCACACCCAGGCAGAGGAAGGGATGAGAGGGGTGGCACAGGAACACCTCTGGTTTCTAGGACTGAAGTGGCTGAGGACACTCAGTAGTTGTGTCCTGCCACAGCCCCCAGAGAGCCAGGACCTGTTGCACCACAAGATTTTGGTCATTTAACCAAGTTTTTGAGAAGTATTTTCATCTGCTCCCTGGTTCCTGTGGATGGCTGGGCATGTGCTTCCCTGCTGCTCTGAGGTTTGTATCTGGGAATGCACAGAGAGCTGAAACTACAGCTACAGGTGCAGGGAGAAGTGATGGATACAGATGGGATAGACAGATGTAGGTGTATGTGTTGGTACAGGCATTGCTGGTACAGGTTCTATAGATATAGAGATCATATAGATAAATTAGATAGAGATGAAATTGATATGGTATGATAGCTATAGAGATAGATACAAATGATAGAGATAGATGATATATCTAGATAATATAGATAGTGATAAAGATTATACAGATTATCTATAGATATATAATACATAAATGACATACAGGTATATCTATATATATAGATCATGGAGATATAAATATGTAGGTATGGGTGGTATAGATACAGAAATAAGTAATGTAGATATGGATATAAATATGACATATAGATATACGGAGACACAGATATGGATATAGATAGAGATAGAGATAGAGATAGAGATAGAGATAGAGATACAGGTGTATATATAGATATAGGTAGAAATAGAGATAGAGATATAGATATAGAGAGAGAGATAGAGATAGAGATAGAGATAGCCAGAAGAGGGAATC
>VWZT01004992.1:123046-141381 GCA_013397055.1 Pachycephala philippinensis | reverse complement strand
CTGGTGACACGGAAGCCCGCGGGGAGGGTCTCAGCAGAGCCGCTGAGGAGGTTGATGCTGTGCACGTCCCGTGGGCGGAAACGCTTGCGCCAGGACGGCGTCCGACGGAAGGTCTTGTCATCGCCCTGTGGGGACAGCATGTCACAGCCCCGGGGCAGTGCCAGCAGCACCTCCTGCCCCTGGGAGACACCAGCTAACAAGGGCGGGCCTGTCCTTGGTGACCAGCTCTAGCAAAGCGTGGGATCAAACCGGGCCAAGGACATGGGACACCTTGCTGGGATCCCATGGCATTGGCTTTACCCTTCCGAGCTCATCTCTCTCTTCTCCGCAGCCTGCCTGCAAAGATGCCTTGGAGACATCAACACAAAAGTCCCAGCAAAGACTCCAAGTGATGCCGGGCTCATGGTAGAGGGGCTCCAGCCCTTGGACCACCTCCTCTGGGCTCACTCCAGCAGCTCCAGGTCCTTCCCGTGCTGGAACCCCAGGGCTGGAGGCAGCTCTGCAGGTGGGGTCTCAGCTGAGGGGGCACAGGGGCAGAATCCCCCCTGCCCTGCTGCCCACACTGGGGGCTCAGCCCAGCACACGGGGGGATTCTGGGCTGCCACAGCACATGGCCAGGGCACGCTGAGCTTCTCATCCACCAACACCCCCATGTCCCTCCCCAGTCACACAGGCCATGGAGACGTTTGGCACTCACATCATCCAGCCTCCGGTCCGTGCCCAAGGCGAGCAGGTTGTTGAACTCCCTCTCCAGCACTTGTCGAGCCTGCAATTAACCAAAAAATGATGATCCCCCATCAATGGGGAATGTGCTTCCAGCCCAAACTCCCATCCTAGGAAAGTCTGAGTGTGACAGAAAGAGCCCCTGTGCCATAGGAGAGCTCTGCTTTGAAAGGCAGAGCTGGGTTGGTGACACTGGTGGGGTCACACCACAGCCATGTCCCACACTGGCCACTCTCTTCCAAAATCCCCCAAGGACGCTGCTCCTACCTGGGTGTTCTGGGTGGGGATCTGCAGCACAAGGGCCAGGCTGTTGTGGTCAAAGTTCTCGTCGAGGGCCAGCAGGGCCCCGTGCACGCCGCTCTCCACCAGGTTGTTCCCATACTCGCGCAGCCCGATGGACTGGATCCAGTGAATGACCTGGTCATTGGTCCACACCAACACATCTGCATGACAGCAAGGGCACAGCTCAGGGCCACACCACAGCACACTCATGGCTCTGAGGAGAGCTGGGGATGTCCTGAGGCCCTTTCCCTTTGCCCCAGGCTGATCCTGGGACTCTCCTTCCCAAGCCAGCAGCAAAACCGGGAGCTCAAGTGCCAGGAACAGCTCTGTTCAATTTACCAAGCTCAAAGCTGAAATAACAGGCAGAAAACGACTGTGAAAATTAATCCTAAGAACCCACGGCTGCTGGTTTAATTAGGGGCATTATCAATAATGAGATGTAATCCAAGCAGCAGCCAGATGCGCAGGGAATCTCAGGACAGCAAAGAGGAAGGGGAGGCTGAGCAAGCTGGGGGTGTCCTGAGCAGTGAAATGGGCAGAGAAGATCATGGGATGCTCAGGCTGCATCTTTGCTTTCCCCTTCTCCCTCCTCATGCCTGCCTGGGGTCAGCTGATAAAGGCACTTGGAGCAGCAGGGAGGTGCCCCCAGAAAACAGCCCTGTGGGCTCAGAAATAATGGGTTAAAAATAAGGGATAGGAGAGAGACCAGCCCTGGGTATCTCCTGGGAGGTTTCTCTTCTGTTCTGGAGCTGGATGGGGCGTGCTGACCTTTGATTTCGTGTTGGGTCTCCTCTCGCCTCCTCTCGAGCTCTTTGCGGTCGTAGTTGAGCCTCTTGAGGCACATGATGCCGTACTGGAGGCTGGTGCTGCAGGGACACGAGGGGACATGAGGGGTCACCCAGCCCTCCAGGACATGTGGCTGGGAGGGACCCGGGTAGGGACCCCCCTCTCTGAGTGCTCCCCACGTGCCCAAAGGATGCTTCAGACCAGGGGTGGGTTAGGGCAGACACAACCCAAAGCTGTAAAACGGGGAATGTCCCTCCCTTCCATGGCAATTCCCCACTCCATCAGTTTGAACCTGTTCCAGCTGCCTGAGAGTGCACGGATCCAAACGATCCTCACACTTGGTGGCTGGAGAGGGAAGGGGGAACCAGCCCATGAGGGCTGCTCCAGGCTGAAGGGCTCAGCCCTGGAGGTGACCCTGGCAGGCCCATGGGTCAGGGTGGGCACTGGAGCCCTACGGCAGGGTTGGATCGTGGTGCTGGAGCCATGGCTGGGATGGCACAAGCCTTCTCCCACTGGGCTGCTGGCAGACAGCAGTGGAGCACCAGGTGGGATGAGCCTGAAGTTTTGCCCATGGTTTGCTTCGCAGCCAGGGGAAGGCCTGGTCCTCTGGAATTCTGCAGCAGCGAGTGAGGTGAAGGAGAACTTCTGCCCGTAAGAGCTGCCCCAGCCCAGGGCAGTGAGTCCAGCCTGGAAGAGCCATCCAGGGCTGCCCAAGATGGGAGAATCCCTCAAATCCCCCCCTCCTCTGCTCCGTGTGCAGGTCAGGGAGCTCCGGGAGCCAGGACTCACCGGTGGAAGCTGTCCACCATCTTCAGGTGCACCCGCAGGTCCTTCTTGGTGAGGTGGTCCAGCATGCGCGCATCCACCAAGCACTCCATGAAGTAGCTGCGGTACTGGGGAAGACCCAGGCTGGGAAGCCACTCATTCCCAATCCACTCGTGGTTCATGTCCCCATAGGCCAATGTCTGCAGAGAAGCACATGGAGAAGCTGGGGAGAAGCCAGGGCCTGGTGCAGCTGCAGAATGCCAGGAGATCGGTGACAGCCCAGGAGGGTCACTCTCCTGAGGCCAAACCCAGGCCAAAGGAGTCAGCCCTGGGTGGCACTGAAGCAGCTGGAGGGAACAGTCCTGTTGGCCATGGTCTGTGTCCTACTCATATCCCCCCCGGGAGACAAAGCAGTAGCCAAAAATAAGGGCAAGGGATAACTGGACTTTATGAGCAGCTGCCTCTGGAAAAAGCACATGCATTGAAAGATGAAACAACTGAGAAACAGGTTCCAGTGCATTCCCAACTGATTTTTAATAATCTCTATTTTAAGAATGTCTATTTTATGACTTCAAAACAAAAAAAAAAAGGTCAGTTTTGGGGAAAAAAACCCACCCATTTACTTCCACTGCAAACTGATTTTGGGTCCAAAGATGAATTAAAATCCACCAGAAGAAAAGTAAAACACTTGAGAGGGATAAAACCAGAAGAGATGGATCCAAGCAGGACTCTTTCTTCCCACCTTTTTGGTTCATAAAAATGGTCGTTATGGATTTGGGGCTACAAAATAGGTGAAAAGCAAATGTCTGTGCAGATGGAATCCTGCCCCCGTGCAGGGTGCTCACGCAGCTGGGGGTTCTTAACACAGGCTCTGGATCCCACAGAGCAGGTCCCAGGAAAAGCCACTGCCCGGAGCAGAGAGGGGCCCAGGAGGACACCCTGTACCTGAGAGACGGCCCAGAGAAGCAGCCAGGGGTGCAGGTAAAGCCTCCAAGGCCTCGGTGAACATCAATGCCCCAAGCATCCCCTGGGATGTCCAGCCCCAGCCCCTCCCGACCACCCCATGCACCGCCCATGGACAAGGGTGGCCCAGGGACCTCACCTGTGCCCAGCTGCCTTCCTCTGTGTCCTACGTGACACGCAGCATGTCAACAGAAAGGACAGTGAAGTCAGTACCCACCACGTGCACCGAGCGTGGGACCCCTCAGGACCGAGGGACATGGAGGGGACAGGGCTCACTCTCATGGCCTGGGGACCTCAGCCTTGTCCCCAGGGTGCTGAGGACACTCCGACCCCGCTGGGCTTGGTTCCCACCCCATCTCTAACCAAGAATACAGGATGGAGAAGGAGAAGGAGAAGGAGAAGGAGGAGGAGAAGGAGAAGGAGAAGGACAAGGAGAAGGAGAAGGAGAAGGAGAAGGAGAAGGAGAAGGAGAAGGAGAAGGAGAAGGAGAAGGAGAAGGAGAAGGAGAAGGAGAAGGAGAAGGAGAAGGAGAAGGAGGATATAGAATGAGGCTTGGGCTGGAGATGGCACTGACCCTGGGGCTTGTTCATCTTCCCTAGGAAACATGGAGAGTTCTTGGGTTCCCCCAGGTCAGGTGGATGAAAGAGAATTAAGCTTCAGTTCATGTGTCACAACCCCCAGGGGGCTGCCCAAGCCAATTTGCTGATTTTGTAGCTATTTCCTCCTTTGCCAACCTGTGCTGGTTTTCCTCAGTCTCACAGAACCTGCCAAGGGACAGTGGCACATCCCTGCTACTCAACTCAATAAAATGCCTATTTCAGAGAACCCCAAACTTGTTTGGATTGGAAGGGACCTTAGAGCTCATCCAGTTCCACCCCTGCCATGGGCAGGGACACCTTCCACTATCCCAGGGTGCTCTAACTTGGCCTTGGACACACAATTCCAACACAAATCCAAAATGCTGCCCTGCTCTGAGACACAGATGGGGTGATCAGGTTGCACAGAAGGGAGTGTGGCTCCTTCTCTCCAAAGGAGCCAGAGCTTTTGGGAGCATGGACACATCCCTGCAAGGGACCCCAAGCTGTCAGCTAGTGGCAGGCACAGGCGGTGGGGACAATATTTGGGTGTGCTGAGGTCAGTGGGGGATTAGGCCGTGACTTGGGTGCAGAATGACTCGGGGATCCCACTTGTCTGTCTTGAGATCACTCCTGGATTTTGTCTTTAACTCCCAACAACAGCCAGGCTGCTCTGGAAATCCAGTGAAATCCACGAGGGAAAATAAATCTGATGGGGTTTAAGCTACTTTCAGAAATTGCTGGGACATTAAAGGTTGAAAGAGGGTTTCTAAAGAGCTCCAGGGTGCTGGCCAAGGGCTGACACGTGAGGGATCCCCTTCCCTCTGCGTTAACATGCCTGCAGCTGCTCAGACCCTGACACCCCAGGGGCTGCCCAGCCTCACCGTCTTGGTGGAAGGTGCCATGGTCTCCATCTCCTCATGGGTGACCCAGACATTTCCAGAGGACTGCAGGGAAAAGAGCAGAGGGGTCAGAGCAAACCACCACAGAAACATGGCCTCAGTTCACAACCACCACAGTCATGGAACCATACAACTGTTAAGGTTGGAAAAGACCTTTAATATCATCAAGTCCAACCCTCAACCCAGCACCACCACTGTGTTCAGCACTAAACCACATCCTCAAGTGCAACATCCACTCATCTTTTGAACACCACCAGGGATGGTGACCCCACCACTGCCCTGAGCAGCTGTGCCAGGGCCTGACCACCCTTTCCAGGAAGAAATTTCCCTCAATATCCAACCTGAACCTCCCCTGGCAGAGCTTGAGGCCATTTCCTCTTGTCCTGTCCCTGTTCCCTGGGAGCAGAGCCCGACCCCCCCAGCTGCCCCCTCCTGTCAGGGAGTTGTGCAGAGCCACAAGGTCCCCCCTGAGCCTCCTTTGCTCCAGGCTGAGCCCCTTTCCCAGCTCCCTCAGCTGCTCCTGCTGCTCCAGCCCCTTCCCCAGCTCTGTTCCCTTCCCTGAGCACACTGCCCTCCAGGTCTCTCTTGTCATAAGGTGCCCAGAACTCCCCCAGGATTCTGGGTGTGACCCCAGCAGTGCCAGCAGAGGGGACGGGGACTGCCCTGGGCCTGCTGCCACCACAGTGTTGGGACAGGCCAGGTGCCCTCGGCGTTTTTGCCCACCTGAGCACACCCGGGCTCATGTCCAGCCACTGTCAGCACCAACCATGCTGGAACCGAGCCTGGCTCAGGATCAGAACACCCTGTGCTTGGAGCTGTCCTGGGGACACCCCACATCCTTACAGCTCAACCTGGTGATACCCCACTGCCTGAGGGGGCCCTGGGCTGTCCATGCAGCCACAGAGAGCAAAGCAAGGACCTTCATTTATCTCCCTTTCCACTTCAGTGTGAAGCTCAAGGAGCCTGCAGGCCTGTCCCCATCAGCTGTGACCCCACACAACCCTCTGAGGGGGACATAGCACCTTCCCTTCTGTCAGCTGCACGTCTACAGATGTGTCTTGGCATTACTGGGCCACTATTAACCCCTCGAGGCCTCTGGGGAGCAGCAAGAGACATAATCCCTCCATCCTACCAAGGGCAGGGATGTGCAGTTGCTCCGAGTTGCCCCAGGAATTTCAGATGGAAAAGGCTTGTGTTGAAATGATTGGGAGAGAGGCTGTGTGTAACCGAGCTGGCCCTGGACGTCAGGAACATCTGGATTTCTGCTCTTTGGATGGAATTTTATCCTCTCCACGGCAGCCAGGCCCTGAGCTCTGCTCTTTGCAGGGTTGGCCTCCTGCTGACCCCATGTGAGGGGCAGGAGCCTTGAAACTGGAAAGAGCTTCATGCCTCCAGCTGGGAATGACCTTTGTGCTGGGGGATGAATGTCCGGTGGTTTTACCAGTCCATGAGGGGACATCACCTCATCCATGGCCACGCTGGCCACAGTGGTGCCGAGGGAAAGGAGGGCAAGGAGCACATTGTCTGGCACGTGGAGGGCCCGGGCGGGCAGGGAGCACTCACCGTGCGGGACGTGGGCGGTGCCGAGGGGCTGGTGAGGGACACCATCTCCTGGATGGCCAGGCGCAGCTTGAGGCGGTGCAGGGCGTTGCTGATGCCGATCTCCCGCTGGATCTCGGTGTCCGACAGGGCCGACATGATGGCCCCACTCTTGACGTTGGCCCGGCATGCGGCCACGTACCAGGCTGGCATCCCCACCCAGAGCTGGGGACAGGGACAGTGGTGACTGCCTGGCACTGCCACCCTGGCTCCCGTGCCAGGGGCAAGGCTGTCCTCTCTAGAGCCCAGGATCAAAGCTGAATGTCCACATGGGATTCTGGGCTTGGCTGAACCTTGCAGAGGGGGCCTGTGGGCTGCCCAGCATCCCCGTGCCTGATGGCCACAGCACAGGGAAGGAGCACCCACGGAGCTTTTCATAGAATCATTAAGGTTGGAAAAGCCCTCTGTGATCAGCTCCAACCATTCCCCAAGCAATGCCATGGTCACCACTAACCCATGTCCCAAGTGCCACAACCACGCATCTTTTGAACATTTCCATGGATGGTGACCCCACCTCTGGCCAGGGCAGCTGTGCCAGGGCCTGACCACCCTTTCCAGGAAGAAATTTCCCTCAATATCCAGCCTAAACCTCCCCTGGCACAGCTCGAGGCCATTCCCTCTCATCATGTCCCTGTCCCCTGGGAGCAGAGCCCAACCCCCCCTGGCTGCCCCCTCCTGTCAGGGAGTTGTGCAGAGCCACAAGGTCCCCCCTGAGCCTCCTTTTCTCCAGGCTGAGCCCCTTTCCCAGCTCCCTCAGCTGCTCCTCATCAGACTTGTGCTCAAACCCAAAGCTTTACTCAAACCACAACTCCACAGGCTCTGTGAGGGATCCACGGATCTCCTCTGCTCTCCCAGGATTTGCAGCCCCCAGCTTGCCCCAGCTCCCCATGGAGCAAGCATGGTGGGACGTGGTGGCACACACAGACGGGTGGGGACAGCATGGGGACAACCCACAGGCACGCTCTGCCTCACCTCCAGCCAGGACACAACAGTGGGGCCGTCCCAGTGGGCAAAGGGCAATCCTTTCCTCCGAGCTTCTTCCAGGAGTTCGTGCCTGGCAGGAACAGAAGCAGAAGAGTGATTTATGGGAGGACTGTGGGGAAGGGAGAGTTCTTGGAAGGGAACAGACCCCGGGCAGTAGGAAGCAGCTGGAGACAAAGCAGTGAAGGAGGCAACAAGGCCCAAGGGAAGGCAAAGATGAGATTTCCCAGCAATTCCTAGTCCTGTGCCATGGCTTCCCAGCACATCAGTTTCTTGCTGGGGTAGGGAAGGAAGTTCACTCACTTCTTCCGTAGGCGCCGATCCTTCTCGGCCTGAGCCCCCAGCTTGCCCAGTCCCAGGGGGTCCTGAATGCCTCCTTCCAGATCCGTCAGCAGCACTGTTGGGCAAGCAAGACACCCTCAGGTCAGTGTGATGTCCCCAGGTCAGTGTGACCTCCCCTAGGGCCAGTGTGGGCATTGTCACTGTCCCCACGCCAGAGGGACACACAGTGACAGCACAGGAGGTGACAGCGTCGCTTTGCAACCCACCCCCATGGCCCCCTGCATCGCTGGGAAGCCCACATTCTGGGATTTTCAAATCCCAGAATCCCAAAGTCACAGAATAGTCCCTTCTGGAAGGGCCCCAGAGAGATCATTGAGTCCAACAATGCCCAGCATGGAAGCAGTAAAGGATTTAGGAGTGCAAAAGCAGCTCCTACCAAAGGGCTCTGCAAAATCCAGAAGGTCCCATGGGGAGGGAAGTAGATTTGGGGACATTAAAGATGAGATACAGTGACAGGGGGTCACTACTCACATCCCCGTTCTGACAGAACATTAGGGTGACACCATGCTCAGGCCAGAGAGGCCAAGGGGTGAAAACACCAAGCTCCAACTTCCCTGAAGCTGCCATGGCCCCAACGTCCCCAAACCAGAAGGCATGTCCCTGCCCCTCCCTGTCACCCCAAGAGCACCCCAACGGCAGACAGAGCCAGAGGGTGTGGAGAGCCTGGCACAGACAGGGACAGGGCTGCTCACAGACCCTGCCCCGTGGCCCCTTCTCTGCTCAGCTGGATCAAGCGACCCTTCTCTTTCTTCCCAAACAGGCGCCCGATGGAGGATTTGATCCCCTTCCTCTTGGAGCCCTTGTGCAAAGAGTCCTGGCTGCTGCTGGGATTGCTGCCCTGGTCCTCCAGTGAGCTGGGGATGGAGGAGGGAGAGGAAGGGCAAAGCCTTTAGGTTATTCCTGAGCAGGGCACAAGCCATGGCAAAGCCCAGCCCACCCCACATCCCACATGTGCCCCAGGTATACCCTCAAAACAACAGGGATCCCAAGGGTCTCCACATACCTCTTGCCATCCTCCTGGCTCAGGGCAGGGTGGCCCAGCTTCTCCAGCCGCAGTGTCCTGGGTGAGGACGGTGGGGACGTCTCACACTTGATGGTGGTTTTGTCCTCCCGGCTCTCATCCCGAGCTGCGGGCGACTGAACAAGCAGAGAGGCCGTGAGGGCGGGAGGCCAGAGCCCAGCTCCATCCTTGCCCTGCTGCCTGCCTCTCTCTTGCTCCGTGGAGGCATGGCCAAAAGAGCCACCAGAGCCCTGGGGCTTTGCCATGCTCCAGGAATGGCCTGAATGAGAGCTCTGGCAATAGTTCCAGATGCCCAAGCAGATGGGGAGGATGTGGCCGCATGGCTGAGATCCTGGGGATAGGGAGGTGAGAGGATGCAGCCCCATGGTCCAGGTCAGGGCGTGGGGACAGAAGCTGCTGGCCCTCATCAGAGGGCTCTGAGGAGCACAGACGGGAATGTCCCAAGGACACCCTGTCGCCAGAGGGGACACAATGTTTGAGGACCCAGTGGCTTTCAGAACCTCCCCATGTCCTGCCAGACCCCCCAGGCTGCCGGCGGGAACATGTCCAAGCACCTTTCGGGATCCCCATGATCCTCCTGCTGAATCCCTGGGGTCCCCAGCTCCATCCCGCGCCTGCTGCACCCTGACCTGGTGTGGACAAAGCCAGGAGCAGGCTGGAAAAAGGGCTTGGACAAAAACCAACGGGATGGGAGCCACTCACTAGCAGTTTCCTCCGGTGCTTCCTCAAGTCGCTGGGCTGATTGCAAGGGGGAAAGCGAGAGAGACACAGAAAGGGGGGCAGTTAATGGAGCACCCCCCCAGAGCAGTCCCGGGGCCAGGCTGCCAGGCCGGAGACAGCAAACACGGGCACCCCATTGTCCCACACCCCCCACAGGCCCGTGTGGACACTGGGCATCGCTCCCACCTCACAGCCGGACCCCCGCCAGCCGCGGCCCTGCCCGGCTCCTCACCAACGTCATGATCCCCATGCGGTCCAGGTCCTGAGCGGCGCTGCGGGAGCTGAGCTTAGGCGTGGAGCGGCCGCTGAGCGGAGGGGACGAGCTGGCCAGGGACAGCGCCGTCAGCGAGGTGGGGATGGAGGCCCTCTTGCACAGCTGGGTGAGGTTCAGGCCCTCCATGCTGCCGCTCGTGACCCGCGTCTCCAGCTCCTCTGCACGGAGCTCTGTGGACTCCTTCTCCTCCTGGATCATCCTGTGGGAGCAGTGGGGCTCAGGGCTCCTGGCTTCCCACCTTCCCAGGGACACAGGACCTCTATCCTGGGGAAATGCACCTTGGTGCTGTTCCTCAACCCCCTATCTCCAGGAATGGCAGCAAGATCCATCAAGATCCATAAAAACCAGAGCTGAGACACACCCCGATTCCTTTTAGTGTTCACGGAGGACTTTTTATAAAATAATGATCATTTGAAATAATGACCCTGTGAGCCAGCACTGCTGCAGCTGAGGGACAGGGAGGCATGGCAGGAAGGACCAAGCCCTGTGGCTGGATGTCCTTGAGCCTTTCCCTGGCTGAAGACACACCAAGGCCCCAACTTTAGGCCAGCAGAGCCTCCTGGCTGTTTGTTGTCCCCTTGGAGCCATTTCAGCACAAGGCAGTGGTTTTGGCCATGGTCATACCTGATCTCCTCGTTGATGGCATCCAGCTGCTCCTGAAGCATCATGGCCAACGTCTGGGCATCTGAGTGCCCACCAGGAGAGAGCACATCCATGGAGCTGAACAGTGTCTCACGGTCGTCCTCGTCTACGTCGGAGATGTCGGGGTCACTGTCGAAGGTGTGAGGCCCCGTGGCCAGGACCCCACCTGCCTGGGCCTGCTCCCAGTCCTGGGGGAACAAGGGCCACTGTCTTACACAGCATTCCCATGTCTCCAAAAGCCAAACTGGTGACCTCCATGCAGGAATTCCATCTCAATGTGACCCCAACGGGAAACCCTTCCGATGTTCCCCCATCAATGCCCCATGTCTCCAGATCTGACCCTAATCCCAGGATGCAGGGCAGGAGCAGACCCCAGCGCTGGGGTGCACAGGGGTTACCTTGGCTGGCTCCTCCCTCCGGGCACCGAATCGTCCCTTCTGTGCCCGGGGCAGCCCCGGGGCCGCTCCGAAGGGCTCAGCTGGGGCGTGGACCACAGCTCCCAGCGGGAAGCGCAGGTCGGTGGCACTGCCCATGTGGGACCTGGGAAGAAAGAGCCCTGTGGGGGACATTGCTCTGTGCAGGACACCCTCACCCTCAGGCTGCTCCCCTTGCAGCCCAGGCTGCTTGGAACAGAGGAGGAGGAGCAGGAGAAGGAGTAGACCACTGTGGGATGCCCATCCCAGTGACGTTTGCCTGCTCGGCATGAAAGGATGCAAAACAAGGCTCTGGAAAAAGGTGCCCCATTCCCCGACACTGGACCTAGAAATGCACTCACAGAATCACTCACAGAATCATTGAATCACAGAATATCCTGAGCTGGAAGGGACCTGCAACAATCCAGTCCAGCCCCTGGCCCTGCACAGACACCCCAACAATCCCATCCTGTACATCCCTGAGAGCAGTGTCCAAACGCTCCTGGAGCTCTGGCAGCCTTGGGGCCCTGCCCATTCCCTGGGGAGCCTGGGCAGTGCCCCAGCACCCTCTGGGGGAAGAACCTTTCCCTGATCTCCAGAGCCTGACCCTCCCCTGACACAGCTCCAGCCCTTCCCTGGGTCCTGTCCCGGCTCACAGAGAGCAGAGATTGAAGCTGTCCCTCCGCTGCTCATTGAGAGGAAGCAGCAGAGCCCGGGCAGCTCTGACTTCAGGAGACTGGCTTTCCCAGACTGTCGGAAGTTCAGCCCTGGGCCCTCCCCTGCTGCTCCCTCCCCCTTCTCTGTGCACCCACCAGGGCATCCAGCCAGTTCTGCCCCAGACCCCCTGCACTGGGGGCTGCTGTGGAGCCAGGGCTGAACAGACCCCTCCCGCCCTTCCCTCTCAGAGCATCTTGAATCTCTCAACACAACCTGTGTCTTCTCCATCCCCACATACCCAGCAGGAGCCAGCCAGGGAGCTCTTCTCCTTTTTATGTTTATTCCAACATTTTCATGAGAAAATACCCTGATGGGGGTCGGACTCTTCCCCAGGCGGTGAGTGACAGGATCAGGGGTATGGCCTCAAGGGAAGGTTCAGATTGGATATTGGGAAAAATTTCATAACGGAAAGGGGGGTCAGGCCCTGGAACAGGCTGCCCAGGGCAGCGGTGGAGTTCCCATCCCTGGAAGTGTTCAAAAAATGGTAGACGTGGCACCTTGCGATGTGATTTAGTGGGAATGTTGGTATTTGGGTGAAGGTTGGACTCGATGACCTTGGAGGACTTTTCCAACCTTAATGATTCTGTGATTTCAGTGAATAAAATTCCACTTCAAACATCTTCCAGGTGTGAGGAGATGAGCATTGTTGGGATCTCCCAGCAGGAACCAGCTGGGACTTCTTCACCCTCCTCCTCCCTGCTAGGGCTGGTGCTTGGGACCAGGACCTGGTGAGTGCCATAGCAGGCAGAGCAAGGCAGCAGCTGGACACGAGGACACTTTGAGCCACTCGTGGTGCTCATTCCATGTCTCCACTTTGCCTGGTTGTTCCTACTGGCCCTGAAGACCCAACCAGAGGGCTGAGCAAGGTACCTTCCCGGGGCACAGGGTGATTACTCCCCACACACAGTGCCATTGGAGACACAAGGTTTGTTAAGTTTAAGCTGAATTTAAGATGACAAAAGTAGCAGCCCGAGGCAGATCGTGGTTTTCCACCACGGTGGGCCTGGTCTGCAGTGCAGATACGGGTCTGGAGATAAAACCAGCACCATGAGCAGCATGGCTGGGCCAGACTGGTGTGTCAGACAAAGGCACAGCCCAAGTCCCAGGGGCTGCTGACAAGCTGCTCCCCAGCTAAAACCAGATAAAAACACCTTGGACAAAAGCTGACGTTTCAGCTGGGGGATCATTCTGCAACTCAGTATTTCTGCTGATTTTTCCTCTGAGAAATATAAAAAATCACAAAATTGTCCATCTTGCTCTTATGGACCCATGCAAAGAGGTCCCACACATGCTCCAGACTCTGCTGCAGCACTCAGCTCTCCATCCTCACAGGCTCTTCCTCCCCGTTTCTTCTCTCCATGACAGACACGGGGTCTCCAGGCCTTCTCCCCCCTGCTGACAGATCCAAAGCTGGTTACACCAGCTCCTCCCCGTCTTATCCAGCCTTGCTGAGAGGGGGATTTTCTTCACTGGTTGCTCCCATTGACCCCTTGCTGCCTTGAACCCACACTGGAAGTGCTCAGGGCAGGGTGTGGTGTCCCAGGGGGCTGCAGCACCACAATGGGGTGGTGCTGTCACCCTCCTTTTCCACCCCCATTTTCCTGGAGCAGCTCTGGGTATCTCGATGGACTCACCTCTGCTCCTGGCGCCCTGGGCTGGGACATCACCATGTCCCAGCTGACTTTAAATGAAAGGGTGTGGGGGGACCATTGCATTTGGGAAAGAGGGGCTTCATTCTCCTTTGCCTGCAACAGCTCCAAAGCAATTCCTCCTGCACCAGCCCATCCCCTGCACTCCACAGGGGAAAAGTCCTTTGGTGAACATCCAGCTTTCAGAGCAAAGTAAGTCCTAAGCCCCTTGTGCAGAAAAAGAAACAATGCCCAGTGGTTTCTCACCCTTAGAAGAGCAAATCTGGGGCCATTCAGTTGGGCTGGGCTGTTCTCAGAGTCTATGTCCCACCCCAGGACAGATCCATGGTGGGACAGCGTGGCTGGAGCTGACCCTGCTGTGAGGACCCTGCAGCCCAGCGCAAAGCTTGGGGACACAGGAAACACCCAATGCCAACAGCACTCTGGGGTCCCCAACACAAAGTGCCCCCAAAGCCAGGGGTTGCAGGGGTTTGCCTGGCTCTTACCTGGTATGCACACTCTCCACAAACGTCCCACTCCTGGTCTTGAGCTGATCCACCTCCAGCCTCAGCTTGTCGATCTCGTCGGACAAACGCCGCTGTTTGGGGGGATGAGACAGGCAGGGGTTGGGTTTGTTCTGGAGAGCTGCCAGGTTTGGGGTAATCCACATCCTTGACTATTGCCTCATTTACATTCCCTTTCCAGATCCCCGCCCCAGGTTTAAAGCATCTTGGCCACATCAGTAAAGAAACAGCTCATGCAGGCAGAGGGAATGAGGGAGGGTCAGGACAGACAGACACAGGTGCTCAAGGAAAGCTGCTTTGGGAGACAAAGGAAAACAGGTCCCACTTGGATGCTCCGGTTCTGCTCCAGACTGCACGTGTGTGCTCACTTGGCAAAGGACTGGCAGTGAGGGACCCCCCAGCCAAACTTGCTGCTGGCCCTGTCCCTCCTGCTCCCAGCCACATCCCCATGGGGAAGCTGTACCTGCACCCAGTGCTGGGAGATGCTGGGGGGAGGCTGCGGGTGGACAGGGAGGGAGGGAGGGAGGGGAGAAGGGATCTCCTGGGCACAGCAGGATCCAGTCTGGGGGACAAACAGGCTGAACCAGGCTGGGCAAAGGGCCAGCAGTGTCATGCGAGTCCCCGAGCTCTGCCCTGCCCAGACCTGAGCAGCCACGGCTGGGAAGCGCAAGGAATAAGCACACATCCTCCCCCCAGGCAAGGAGAAAAGCAGCCCCCAAACCATGCACGATACATAGGGCACATCCCAAAAGCTCCCGTTGCTCCGCAAAGCCGCGTCCCTCCAGCTTTCCAGCAAGGCCACCAGGGGTTCATGCAGACCCTACTGAGATGCTTTATCTGAGAGCAGGGTGTGAAGGGCTACGGGAGCTCTGCAAGCTGGGCATGGGGCGGATCTCCCCCCCCGTCTGAGGAAGCCTCAGGGGCCGAGGGGACGTGGCTGCCTGAGCTCTCCTGTACACACGGGTGAAGCCACCCCGGCTTCACCACTGTCCCCAGTGGGCTCAGGGATGGATGAGTGTGACAGAAACACGGAGATGGGACCCAACGTGCCTGGTGGGGAACTGACTCAGGGCTCTCCAGGGAGGGGGGTGGCAGCTTCCATCCAGCTACTGCATGGGTGAGAGTGTGACCTCCTGCTGCAGGTGCTCTGGGATCCCAGCTCCTCCTGAACTGGGGCATTTTAGGAGAAGCAAATGCCCCTAGCCGGGGATTGGGAGTGAGGCAGTGCCGTCACTGGGGCAGGTCCCTGCAGCCGCATTTACCTTGTCATGCTGGTGTTCCTCTATCTGCTTTTGGGTATTTTCCAGCTCTTGTAACAATGTATTCTTTAAGAAAAACCAAAGAAAATAAATTAGGAAACGGCTATGTGGCCTCCCAGGAATGGCCAGTGTGGAATCCCTGTGTGGTGAACACCTGGAAAAGGCTCCCTGGGCTGTTCCTCACCTGCCTGTGCACAGGTCTCCTCTGCAGAGCTCAAGCCTCTCAAGCAGGGTGGCCACAGCTCAACTCCTGCCCTGCTCTGGGGCTGGGCAGGGCCGTGGAGGGCCATGAGGGATTTGATGGACAGGGCTTGAAGATTAGGAAATAATCTGAGAGGAGAACAACTCCTCAAGCAGCCGGATCAAGGGGAAAAATGTCCCTTATATCTAAGCTAGGGGGTAGGCAGGAGGGAAAGGAGATGTGCTGATAGAATCACAGAACCAAGGGATTGCTAAGATTGGAAAGCCCTCTCAGATTGAGCCCAACCATTTCCCCCAGCACTGCTGTGTTCATAGCTAAACCATGACCCCAAGTGTCACATCCATGTTTTTGGAACACTTCCAGGGATGGTGACTCCACCACTCTCCTGGGCAGTCTATTCTAATGCTGTAATTCTTTCCTTGAAAATTTTTTTCCTAATATCTAATGTAAACATCCCCTGGAGAGTTTGTAACTGCCTGAACTAGTGCTCATTTTTGGGAAGTGCTGGAAACCAAACAGGATCATTTTTGTGCATGGAAGACCTGGAGAAACTCTCAGGGTGGGCCAGTGCTGGCACAAGACCAGGGAGCAGGCAGTGCCCTTCACAAGGTGTCACCACTCTGATCCCTGCTGCTTGTTGGGGTGGGATCGGGACTCATCCCCGCAGGTTGGGTCCTGCTCTTTATCCAGACAAATCTGCTGAACGACTGGACACGCTGGCACAACCACATTTGGTTGGAGACAGGAGCAGCAGAGCAGCAGGGAGACAGAGCCGGCCCTGGAGGCAGCAGCTGGGGAATGCACCAGTGCTGAGGGCAGGAACCCCGAGAGAGCTGAATCACCACTGAGCCTGACCTCCCACTGGCACTGCGGGTGGATCCTTGCTTGGAGCCAGCTGCTCCCAGTTAATTCCACTCCCACTGAGGCAGCCACAGCTCCAGCCGGCTCCTCCAAGGACACCCAGCTCCCCAGGAGTTGGGTGGGAGCTGCTCATGGACACTGCCCTGGCTTGGAGAAGGGAAATCTGGACCTGGGGGCAGGAAGGTTTTAAGGCAGCACGTGGAGGGATGGGCACTGGGACAGGATGAACACTGCATTTTTTCCTGCAAAATGCAGTCGGGATTTGCTCCGACAGCCGGGCACAGGTGGCACTGGGGCTGCACCGGCAGAGACACAGGGAGGCAAGGGAATGGAGCAGGACAAATGCTGCTGCTGTGGGAGGTGGGAGGGTGTGAGGAGGGGGTCTCTCCAGGCGAGGTGACCAAGATTCCCCGTGCTCCATTAGCCCCAGCATAGCCGTGTCCTGCATGTTACCATTTCTCCAGCCCTGCATGGGAACTTCCAGCCCTGGGCCGTGGCTGGACGAGGCACGGAGAGGCTGCAGACCCCTCACCCCCCAGGGGACCCCTACCCCAGGCACTACCTTCTCCTCCAAGGCTGCCATCCTCTCCTTGAGGTGCAGCTGCAGCCGCTCATTGGACTCGCTCAGCAGCCGATCCACGGTGTCCGAGAGCCGCTTGTTGTGCTCCTCATTCATCTTCTCCCGCTGGCGGGCCTGGGACACACACAGTGACACCCGTGTCACATCCAGAGGGGCTCAGTGCTCTCCTGCCATCCTGTGCCTGCTGTGCTGCCAGAGCTGGCCCACCAGGCCCAGCTTTTGGGGACAAATCCACCTCTTGCAGCACTGCTCAGACCCTCTGTGGTGGCTCTGCTGCTCTCTGCCACCTCCCAGCCAGGGATGAACAGGAGCGGACAGGATTTAGGGAGATCACACCTGCCTGCCCCTCAAGAAAGCTTCTCCTGTGTATGTGCCAGGAATATCCACACTGGGCGGCACTTTCCACACCCCAATGGATACTGAACCTCTGGATTTTCAAATATCTGTCCTGGAGCAAAACCTCTGGGGGTTCCCCAGGGGCACTTCCGTAATGTCACCTGGGTGACTCGAGAAATGGGCATTGCAACCTCCTGCACCGACAGCCCAACCTCTGGCTGAGAAGCACAGAAGGCACTCTGCAGCCCAGGGCACAGCAGCTCAGCTTCCCTGCCCTTTTCATCCCGCTGATCCAGGCTCAGGGCAAGAGCTGCTGGAGCCTCCCCTTCCACCCTGCATTTGGGGTCACAGCTTGCCCCAGGGGGTGATGCTGGGAGAGGAATGGGTGTGGAACATTAACAGCAACTCTTGGATGCCTGGGAGACGGGAAATGACAGCAGAGTGTGCCATGAGCTCCTGTGTGGCTCAAGTTTAAGTGATCCTGGATGTGAACCAGGCTGTTCTCCCATCTTGCTCCTGAACAGCAATCCAGGTGTGCCCAGGTACCCAGGCACCAAGGCAAGGATCAGGACTCACCCTGGCCAGCTCCTGGTTCTTCTCCTCCAGCTGAGTCTCCAGCTGCCGGAGGTGCTCCTCAATGCTCCCATGCCTCTCTTCTGCCTGGGAAAAGCAGAGCAGCCTTCTCGGATGATGCCTCCAAAGCCACGAGGGCCCTGCTGCATCACTGTGTCCATCTCTGCATCTGAGTCCTTCCTGGGATGCAGGGCTCTCTCCAACTGCCGGCATCCCTGCCAGGGCTCCCTGTGAGCCCAAACCAGCCCTGGCTGGCATGGTGACAGGAGCTGGAGGTGCTCTGTGAAGGACTAAACACCACTCCAGAACCCAGGAAGGACAGGGATGGCCGCACCCATCCCTCCCTCCAGGCCTGCACCCTCCTACATCCAGCCCGGTGCTTTCTCGTTCTCCTCATCCTGGAGTGGTCTCACACAAGCCAAAGGGCATCCACACCTGCAGGGCCATCCCTTGGAGAAAGGGGCTGGGGGAAGGGAACAAACCCCACATGTGCAGGACATGAGAGCTTTACAGGCGGTGCCTTGTCCCTGCAGCAGTGGGGACGGCAGGGGACAGAGAGGCCACAGCCGGGAAGGAGAGTGGGATGCCTTGTGCTGCCAGGGGCTCCATCGCTGCCAGGGGTGGCCAGACCCAGCTCCTCCTCCGGTCCCTCCCCTCCCCTCCCCTC
>VWZT01004992.1:94384-122992 GCA_013397055.1 Pachycephala philippinensis | reverse complement strand
GCTTCCACCTCGGGCAGCGTCTCCGCCTTTCTCATTGTCTGCTGCAGCTTCTGCTCCGCCAGCTCCAGCAGCTCCTGCAGGTGCCGGGCCTTCTCCTCGCACTGCAGGACAGCAGCGTGGGTGCCCAGCGTGTCCCACCCCCAGCACCCCCTTGTGCCCCCAGCCCCGGGGCAGGGGGACGCTTTGGGCCCAGTTTCGGTACCTGGCGGTGCAGGGACTCCTTGTTGGCCAACTCATTCTCCAGTTTGTCATTGAGGTCGTGGATGGAGGTGGCCTCTCGCTGGGCTGCCAGGTACCGCTTCTCCAGCGTGGTGATCCTCTCCTCCATGTCCTCCTTCTGTGCCAGGGCCTGGGGAGCGATGGGGCTGTCACATCCTGCTCTGTGACAGCATTTTGGGGCCACCCAGCTCCTTCAAGCCTGGGACACCCCGAGTCCAAGGGGTGTGAAAACTCCCCCTGACATGGGGATGATGGACAGCAGAATGGGACAGTGATAAAGGGAGAGTCAAACAATCACAGGAAAACCTAGAGAGGACACAGGTCACTGCCCCAGGTGTGCAGCACACCTGACAGCCTGTCTGTAACCTCAGGGAAGTCCTGCTGGTGGACTTGGGGACAATTTCCCAAAGGCAGCAGCCTCTTTTGGGGAACACCCTGCACACGACAGGAGTTCCAATCCCTTCCCAACCCAGTGCAAGCTGCTGTGACGTCCTGCCCGAGGCTGGGCAGTGCAAGGGACAGGGACTCACCTCTCGGAGGTCCCTCTGGTACTTGCTGCTCATCTCCTCGGATTTGATCAGATCCTTCCTGGCGGTGCCCAGATCCTCCTCCAGCTCAGCCACGCTGGCAGCCAAGGCAGAGATTCGCTCCTTGGCCTGGACCACTTCAAAATTCTGCTTCTCCAGGAGCTCCTGCAGCTCCACCACCCGCCCGGCCTCATCATCTGGGTGCATGGAGCCATTGGAGAGACGCTGCAAGGCACCAGAGAGGGAGGTGGGAAAAAGGTTTTCAGCACCGAAGAGCCAACAACAGGGAGGTGCGAGAAATGACAGCCTCGCTGAGCATGGTCAGAGCAGGGGTTTGCAGGGCTCTCACCTTCCAGGGAAGCTTCGATGCCGGTTCCTTGGGCTCCCTCTCATCACGCTCGCCCACTGCAGGCTCGCGGGCAGAGCCCTGCTGCAGAGCTGCCACCTGCACAGAACAGGGACTCAGCAGGGGGACACAGCAGGGGGACATAGGAGGGGGACACGGCAGGACACACCCAGGCCAGCCACAGCTGAGGCCAGTTCTGCTGCACCCAGGGCTGCAGCGGCTTCCTGCCAGAGCCCTGCCTGCAGCTGGGGGGACTGGAGGGAGCAGGTGAGGAACAGCCCTGAGCTGGCACTGCTGGGGTCACACCTGGAATTCTGGGGGCAGCTCTGGGACCCTCAATTCAGGAAGAACATTGAAGGGCTGGAGCATGTCCAGGGAAGGGAACGGAGCTGGGGAAGGGTCTGGAACCCCAGGAGCAGCCGAGGGAGCTGGGAAAGGGGCTCAGCCTGGAGAAAAGGAGGCTCCGGGGGACCTTTTGGCTCTGCACAACTCCCTGACAGGAGGGTGCAGCTGGGGGGGTCGGGCTCTGCTCCCCAAGGACAGATGAGAGGGAATGGCCTCCGGCTGTGCCAGGGGAGGGTCAGGTCGGACATCAGGAAAAAAATTTTTCCCTGAAAGGGTGGTCAGGCCCTGGCACAGCTGCCCAGGGCAGTGATGGAGTCACCATCCCTGGCAGTGTTCAAAAAACAAGTAGACGTGGAACTTCACAATATTGTTCAGTGGGCATGAGGGTGTTTGGTCAAAGGCTGGGTGCTTTTCCAGCCTTAATGATTCCATGATTCTAAAAGAGAGCATATCAGAGGTGCTGGGAAGGATCAGCACTGAGGGAGGTTTTCCTGGTGAGCCCTGGATCCCAGGGCTCCCTCCCAGCTCATTTCACTGGTTTACAGCCAGACAGATTGTGAACCCGGTGCAGCAGGAGCAGGGGATAAACACTGGCACCGTGTCCTGCTCTGATACGGGAGGATGGGGAATGGTGCCTGCAAGGAGAGGGGCCTGAGAGCCTGGGAAATACCATGAGACTTATCCTGGGAAAGAGGAGCAAAATTTGGCCAGCATAGGCTGCAGGAATGGCTCTTTCCTTTTGGGAGTAGTGGCTGGGCACAAACTCCAGGAAGGAAAACAGAGTTCATGTCTCTTCAAGAACACTGGATCCCTGGAAGTGTCCAAGGCCAGGTTGGACAGAACTTGGGGCAACCTGGGATAGTGGGAGGTGTCCCTGCCCACGGCAGGGGGTGGAGCGAGATGAGCTTTAAGGTCCCTTCCCACCCAAATGAGTCTGGGATTCTGGGATTCTGGGATTCTGAGATGACCATGGCTGGAGGCTGGGGGCAGCGAAGTCCCAACGCCAGGACTCGAGCAGGGAAGGAGATGGAGAATGCAAAATGAGGTGCTTGAAGCAGTGTGGTTTGGGTCTCTGCCAAATCGGGGCAAATCCCAAGGCACCCTCAGCCCCCTGGGATGATTCAGATTCAGACTGCTTTGGTCAGTGACATGAATTCCAAACAGCAAACAACAGGGAAATGTCACCTGCGAGACAAAAGGTTTTCAGATTCTTTACAAGATTTCCTTAAATACAGACAAACCTTCAAGTAAACTGCAATTTTAGAACAAAAGCCTTATATCAAACCCCACCGAATGCAAATACCACATGAATTCCCGAAGGTGATGGGGAGCATTCCCAGGCCACGGGTTCCCTCACCTGCCGATGGGCATCCACGAGCTGCTCCTCCAAGGTGGCCACTCGCTCCAAGGCTGCTCGCAGGCGTTCCCTCACCTGGGGGTGAGTGAAACAACGGGAAAGGCTGTTATTTATCTGGGGTGAGGGTGTCCAGGGTTTAGGAATGCTCCCAGGCCTGTTTGTTGGGCTGACAGCTAGGCTCGGGTGGATTCACAGGTTCAGGATCATCCAGCCCCTCACAGCAGGGAGTGAAATTGTGTTGGAGATAACAGCCTGGGCCAGTTCTCGGAGATCTATTGCCAGGATAGCCTGGAGAGGTCTCCTAGTAGGGCAAGGAGATGCTTGAGGCAAATGAATGAGGAGGAACAGCAAAGACTGACCCAGGGTGCCAAATGCCACCACCCTGAGAGTGACCTGGGGGAGTTCCCTGTCCTGACAGTCTCAAACCCAGAGCATCCCCTGGGCAGCCCCAGCAGCTCCTCAGTGCAGCTTTGGGATATCCAAGACTTCCCTGCTGAGGGCCCCCATGTCACCTTAACAACGCACAGTGGCAGGCATGGAGCGAAGGGTTGGGAGAAGGAGCTCTTAGCAGGAGAGGTCCCAGCAGCTTTCCCACCTTTTCATCCAGCGCCTTGTGATGCTCAAAGAGTGACTTGAGTGCCTTGAGCACCTCGACCTCACTGGACACCCCAGATGGCGACTGGGCCTGGCGCTTGACCACGGTCATCCTGAGGGAGCGCTCATGCCGTGACACCAGGCACTCCAGGTGCTCCAGCAGGAGCTGCAGGGGGACGAGAGAGGGGCTGTCACTGCAGGGTGGGCCAGCAGCCCCTGGTGTCCCACAGCCCCAGGACTGAGGGCCTACCAGAAGGGTCTGCAGGCTTACCCGGGTGTTGTTGCGCTCAGCTTTCAGCTCCGAGATCTCCTCCTCCCTCTCCAGGAGCTGCTCCCGGCAGGCGCTGAGCTCCCGTGTCAGCGTCGCAAACTCCTGCAGAGAGCAGGGCAGGCGTGAGCAGGGACAGCAGCTGGGATGGAGCCGGCATTCCAGCCCCACTGCCAGACCCCCAGCACAGCATTTCCCATCCAAACCCAACCAGGGAGACACGGTAACCCCGAGGGGAACGTGGAGAAACTGGTGGAGAGGCACAGCCAGGCCAGCAGGGGATTTATTCCTGGCTTCCCTCATGCTTTGGACAAGGGGAACACAGCATCTCAAGATTTATCCCGCTTGGTTTGATGTCCAATGACACAAGAAACTTCTCTACAGCTGCAGAGGTGCTCAATGGCATTTAAAGCATTCCAGTCAAGGCCACCAGCATGTTCCCATTCCCACTGTCCCCCGGATGCAGCTCCCACCTTGGAGCATCCCATCAGGCTAAAACTCACCACAAAGCCACAGCTGGCCAGGATCAGTCCCCTGGCCCTCAGCCAGCCTCTGCCATGACCTCAGGACCTGGAATCATCCAAAACTTCCTTCCAAAAGAAAGAGGTTGCTGCCCCAGTCCAGCATGTGGAGCCCCAGTGAGCTGCCTGTGGGGCACCCCCAGGTCCCGAATCCCAGCTGAGAGGGATGGGGCACAGCAGGAGATGTGCCAGGTGCCACCAGCTCTTGCTGCTGCCACTGCTCCATCCAGGGATGTGACAGTCAGCAAGGAAGAGCCATGCCCAGAGCAATGCAAAGGAATGCTGCACACCAAGCACATCCCTCGGGACAGGATGAAAACCACAATCACACTTGTGGCTCTGTTGGAGGGGAAGGGAAACACACTTTGAAGACCCTCGGATGCAGGAGGGTTCACTCTCCCTCAGAAAATGAAATCCAGGCACCTGGGTGAGCCCAGGAACACCTCCCATTGCTCCCAGTTGCTCTTCAGTGGTGCCAGGCCCAAGAGAGCTTTTGCAGCTGGGATTTCTTAGGGTGAGAAATGCAAATGTGGGAACGCGCCATGAATTCACACCAGGTTCAGTGTTGTTGGGAAGAATTTTAGAAGGCAAAGGATTTCAGAAGAAGCTGAGAAGGATTTGACAGAGCATTAACAAACCAAATTTCAAGAGGGGGCTGAGAGCTGTTTTACAGCATGAAATTCTTTTTCACTTTAATTTTCAGGTTTAGCAAATAAAACCCCTTCAAATCGAAGCAAAGCATTGAGGCTTAGGCTGAACCAAATGCTCTGCTCAGCTCCAAGTGAAACCTCCTGCAACAGCTGAACCTCCGAGAAATCCAGAGCTTTTTCATCCACCTGTCCCAGCCAGGTTTTCCCTCTCCCTTCGCACACCAAACCTGTCTCACTAGTGGGGTTTGTAGCCTGGGGTTGGTGGGGACGGTGGTGGCACTGGTGCAGCTGAGACCCCACAGTGGGACAGGAACCGAGCAGGTCGCAGTGAGGGGGAAGGGAAAGAGTCACTGTCCCCATAAACAGCTGCTTTCCTGCCTGTCACCTGCCTCAGGCCGCTGCCACCCCACACCCCTGCTCCACATCCCTGCTTCGACATCCCTGCTCCAAAATCCCTGCTCTGGCATTGCCCCAGGGCCTGAGGTCCCCAGTTCCTTCCCAGACCCACTCCTGCCCCATCCAATCCCCAGAGACGACTCCAGCCCTGCAGTTATCCCTCTTCCCATCCCTTCTTAGGGACCACTCCAATCTGGGATCACCCCATTCCCATCCTGGGATCCCTCCAGCCCTAGGACCACCCTTCTCCCCACCAGTTCTTCCCCAAATCTGTCACAACACCCCAAACCTCATCACCAGCCTCTGCCATGCCCCATCCCACACTTGCTCTGGGACCATCCCACACCCCCCGGAGCACAGGGAACCCTCGGCAGACCCAGCTCCACTGGGGCCTCGCCGTGCCCGCCCAGCCCCTCCCGGAGCCGGGCTCTCCCTGGCACTGGGATCGCGGCGGGATCGGGCTGGGGCTGGGCTCGGGCTCGGGCTGGGGCCGGGCTCGGGCTCGAGATCGGGATGGGGCTCGGGATGGGGCTCGGGCTCGGCACAGCCCAGCCGCACACACGTGCGCGCTCCGCGGGTTATGCAAGCGCTGCCAGCAGCTCCCGAGCATCCCTGCGGATTAGAGCCGGGCTGGGAATGCTGGCGAGCAGAAAGCGGCAGGGAGACGTGCCAGAGAGGTGCCTGTGCATCGCCTCAGATTTAGGGATCTGTCACTCCCCCAGTCCCTCAATACGCCAAGAGACAAGCGGCAGGGCTCCGGGAGCTCGGGAAAAACATCCCGGCAGCCGGCATGGCCCCGGAAATGTCTTCCTGCAACCCGAGCTGTAAATGTGGGGGACGCATCGGCTCCGGGCTCTTCCAGCACCAGGGTAGGACCCTGCGGATCCAAAGCCTCAAGCAAAGGTGGAAACCTCTGGCTCTGCCCGTGGCTGGCAGGGGACACCGGCTGTGGACATGGATGTTCCTCCCGCTGGAGTGAACAGGGCAGGGCAGCGTGGGATGGGTGGGACAAGGCGTTGGAGGTAGCGAGAGGCCAGCGACGGCCAGCACTGGGGCCAATGACTGCCAGCACTCAGCCTCCTCTCCCCACATTCCCTCGCTGTGGTGGCCAGGCTGTACAGATGCTCCCGCAATCAGGATTTCATCCTGAAAGAGGGGATTAAAAGGGAGCAAATCCTCTGGAGAGAGAAGCAGCCCCTGCTGCGGCCAGCCCGGCGCACACGCGGTCAGCGGGTCACAGCCAGGGGTGGGCACGGCACAGAGCTCCTGCCAGCCCTGCCCCAGGGGTGCTCCTCTCTGAGCCCTCCATCCCGAAAGGAATGCTGGCTGCATCCTGTGCTCTGTGCCCCACATCCTGTGCCAGGCCTGCAGCATCCCATGGCAAATCAAAGAGCCCTCGATAACCATCCCCTCTCGGGGAAAGGCTGCAAAAATGAACATTTATATCAAAAATAGCAACAGCCCTGCGGCGAGCCAGGCCAGCAGCGAGGTCAGCCGAGTACACAGGGCCTGAGTTTGATGCCTTGGGAATAAAAAATGGGAATAAAACACTCCAGCACCCGGCTGTAGCTACCTTCCTCAGCCCCAGCTGTGCCAGATGCCAGCGCTGCCACCTTGCTCTGTGTCACTGGTGGGCACCAGGCAAGTTGGGGACCATGACAAGCTGTCCCCAGCTCCCAGCTGCAGTGTCACGCTGTGGAGTTCAGCCTCCACCCCCATCCACACATGTGCCATGGCCCTCCATCCCAGTGAAGTGGAGATAAAGAGGATCCAGATGATTTTCCTCTGCCCTGGCCATGGCTGAGAGTCTCCCAGGCAAGGCAGAGGTGCCTGCCCAGCTCTGATAAGCTGTGGGTCTAAGCAGGGACACCTATAAACAGATTAGAAAGTGAAGGAGAGGTGCCTGATCTCCTATCAAAGGGTGGACAATGAGACAGCCTGGGAGTCCCCAGGAGCCCTGCAGGAAGCCCAGCAGTCTGGGAAGGGGCCAGTTTGGATTAAAAGCAAACCTCCACCATGCAACTGACTGGGCTCGGCCCCGAGTCCTGGGGTGAGAGGGAGCAGGATGGAGGGATGGAGCAGGAGAAGAGGGATGGAGCAGGAGAAGAGGGATGGAGCAGGATAGGAGAGATGGAGCAGGATGAAGGGAAGGAGCAGGACACAGAGATGGAGCAGGCTGGAGGGATTCTGTTTACACTGTCAGAGCAGGAAGGGAGACCTGGAGCACCACACAAGGTGTTGAAGTGGGATGTTGTGGATTGGGACTCAGATCTTCAGTCAGCACCAGGCATGTTGGGGGTTTGGGATTTTCCTCCTTGCCTGCATTAGTGGGGAAGGTACAGGGAAGAGCTGGAGGGAGGCCACGAATGAGCAGCATGGAGATGGCTGGAAAGGCAAGGAGAGGTTTAGGAAGCTCAAGCAGAGAAGGCTCCAAGGCCTGTAGCACAGAAAAGCTGAAATGCCTCAGCCCAGGGCCCCCCTTGTGTCTCTCCCAGTGCCGTCCACAACACAGACAGGGATGCAGTGGGATCACACCACAGCCAGCAAAATTCCCTGTTTGTGGCAGGAGCGTGGCTGCTGCTCCAATGCACCCGACCCTGGGGACAAACCGGCTCCAGCTGTAGGATTAATGGCATTTTAAAGCCCCTAATTGGAGTGATTGCTCCTGACGGGAGCGGCGGGGGATGTGCAGGAAGGATGCCCGTGCCGGGAAATCAGCGCTGCTGACTCGGCATGCGAGGGACAGAGCCCCACCCATCGTCTGCCCGTGCTGGCAGCCCCGTCACCCCACTTCTCCTGTGTTCCAGGAGTGGAGCAGAATGAGAAAGCCCCAAATCGGAGACAAGGGGATAAACACAACCCCAGCAGTTGTAGCATGGGATTACATAGATTAAATCCTGGCGGGTAAACCCAGGGCTTCGACCGTCACCCACCCCCAGCGCTGGGCACCGGCACCTCCCAGACTGGATACAACACCGGGGCTCTGCGAGACCATCCATGAGGAATTGGTGTCCTCCCTTCATCAGGATGTGCATTTCCACACGGGATTGCTCAGGGAGGAGCACTGTGCAGCCAGGCGAGCAGGAATCCAACATCTCAGCATCCCAGTCTTGTGGGACCACAACCAGCTCCAGCGGTTCCACACAGCTGCCAGATCCTTCCACCCTTCCCCAAAATCTGGAGACGCTTTAAGGGTCTTACTCAGTGAGTGTTTTCCCCCATCTGGGGCTGCTGAGGTTCCCATTTAGCTGCTGGTCTTTGCAAGTTAACTCAAGATATACTTTGAAGTTAAATGGGATTGTTTGATGTCAGGACCTTCCCCAGCTCCTGGGGGACTTCCAGGGAGTTTGGGGAATCTTTGGGGTTCTGCTCACCCCAAAAAGGCCAGATCTCAGCTTTCCAGGCAGCCCCAAGAGGCAGCAAAGGCATAGCAGAGCTTCATGGCAGGAGGAACTGCGGGAGGTTTCCGTGGCCATTGGCAGCCTGCAGCCCTCGCCCTCCGCCCTGTGAAATCTGGGAGCCTGTTCTCCTGACACAGCTGGGGACAGGGACTCCTGCCAAACCCCCAGGCCACGGCAGGACAGGGAGGAGCTCCATCCCACACAGGACCCTGCACTGGGAACACATCTGGATACACCCAGAGCCCTGGGTGTCACATCCCCTGGTGGCACCTGCACCCAGGAGAAACTGAGCCAGGGGGCCACGCAGGAGGGAGCTGGAAGCAAAGCCAGAGCCTTGGGGCTGCTGCTGAGAGCACCCAGAGCACACTCAGGGCTGTCCTCGGCCACGAATTCCCTGCAGAACAGGGAGGGTAGGGGGGCTGGAGCTGGAGCTTTCAGTCCGATTAATTCACATTCAGCACTCCCACATGAATAAATAAATCATGTAAGAAGCATTAAGGCAGCTTAGTCTCCCAGGAAATCACCCTGGAGTTCTGCCTTTTGGGGGCTGAGGGATGCCCCCATGGGCTGGGGGTGGGGATGGCTCAGCCATGCAGCACAGGCAAGGGGGAATGGGAGCTACAGGTAGGAGCATCCCTGCCAAGAGGTTTGTCCTGGACAGGCGCATCCCCCGCCTGCCCCACGCCTGGATCCATACCAGATGAACATTCACAGCCTGTCCCTTTGGATCCCGTGCCGACACAGCAGCATCCAGCTGCCACTGTGCCCTGAGAGGCTGCAGAGTGCCACGTCCCCCACCCCAGTCTCACCAGGCAGTGCATCCCCCAGCCTGGCTGCACCCAGGGGACACTACTGATGAGCCTGGGTGCCCAATGTTGCCCTCAAATAAGGGGTTCTCCCAGAAATCCAGCTTGCATCCCATCCCAATGGGGTCTGAGACATTGCAGGAAGCTCCTGGGCAAAAGAGCTCACAGAGAAGGAGGAAGAGGATGGGACAGACTCCTGGGATGCCCCCACACGGTGCCCTGGGGAGAGGCCCGCGCATCCCAGTCCCACTTACCTGGTACATGCACATGCTGGGATTAATCCCATTGGGCAGGTGAGTGCCTTTGGATTTGCTTCCCGTGTTCATGCCGAGCCCTCATGTCCGCAGGCGAGCACGGGGGGCACCGGGGGCCACCGTGCCTGGGCGCAGAGCCCCCTGCCCGTGCAGGGACCGCGGGAGGCAGCGGGAGCTCCGGGGAATTCCCCATGGGATCCCCCCGGTCACATCCCAGGACCGGAGGCGGCCCCGGCCGGGCACCCGGTGGGTCGCAGGCACAGCGCTGCCGGCGGGTCCCCGTGTGCTGACCCAGATTGCTCCGAGCACACCCCGAGGCTCCGAGGGTCTGTCCCCGGAGCGGGAGCGGAGGCTAAATCCTCGCATCCCTTAATCCGGGAGGCTGCGGCGGGGCGGGCAGAGCGTCAGGGTGACCTGGCTTGCTCTCTCCAGAGCGGGGAGCAGAGGGACCGAGCCCCCACAGCAGTGGGTGGTAGTGGCACTGGATGCACCCAGCACCCGGGTACGTCTCAGCATCTCTCTCAGGAAGGGAGAAACTCATCCATAGGGACCCCAGGAGCTCCTGGGAAGCACCGTTGGGTGTTTTGCTCTCAGGAGCTTGGGCAGAGGCAGGACCAGCCCTGCTCTGTGTATGGAGCAGCTCTTCCCAAGCTGCTTTCCTCCATCCAGAGAAGGCAGGGATGCAGAGAGCGGGCCAGCCAACAGCCCAAGCTCTGTCCTAGCTTGTGCCACCAGTTTTGGTCCATTTCCCATCTCTCCAAGGTGCTCCAAACCCCAACACCCAGGCAAGGAGGATCTCAGGTCCCAGCACTGCAGAATCAGAACAGATGCAAACATTCGAAGCCTCCTGCTTCCCTTGGCTGTTGGGCTCCTCCCACACCACCTGCACAGTGGAGTAGAGCAACAGTCCCCCAACATCCCTGTTCCCCCAAGTCTGAGCCCTGGGACACTGTGCTGTCCCACAAGACCCCACAGGGATGGTGGGCAGCTCAGATTCATCCTGCACAGCCCTGTGACACTGGGCTCATCCACCTCGTCCTCTTCTGGCATGAACATCTTTGTGGAGATCAAGTGCAGGCCTCTGGAGTACCTGGAGGTGGTCCTGCAGGTGGAGGAACCAGGAGGTCCCAAGGCCCAAGGCAAGCCCCGGTTCCCCAAGCCCTGGGCTGCTCACTGAGCATAGACCTCTGGCAGCCTCGCTGTCCTCTGCCCCTCTGCTCCCTGAGTGCCCCAGTCCCCACCCCCCACCAGCTCTGCCTCCAGTGTCCCCCTCAGGACCAAGATTGAGACATAGAAGTCCCACTGGGAATGGGGCTGATGGAAAGGAGCCTTCCTGGTGAGGGAAGGGGCAGGAGTGGGGCTGCTCTGCACAGCAGGGAGGAGAGTGATGGATGGTGAATGGTTAAAGGTTAAAGGTTACTGTCCCCATCTGAAGTACCAACGTGGGCTCAGCACTTCCTGACATCCTGAGAAGTTGACTGGAGGCAGCAAGCCAGCCTGTTGCCCGAAATGTGCCATCTGCTCCCCACGTGCTGTCCCCCAATGGACTGACTGTCCCTGTGGGAAGTGAAGGCTCTGCATCTGCCTTGCTGTCACCCTGGGGTGTCCTTGGGGAGGTTTTGCCCTTTCTCGAAATCCATTGCCCTGTGCAAGGGGGGATTGCACTCCCACCCCTCCTCACAGACCAGCGAGGGTACAGAGGAGAAGGGGAGCTGTCCGAGCTGGCTGTGGCTTGGCCTGAGAGAGCCGACAGGATTTACTGTTGGCAGGAGGAGCAACCCACGCGGCAGCGTCGCCGCTGTCACACCGAGCCAACCCCCCCAGAGCCGTGAGCTAAACCCCACATCCAGTGCCCCTCGTGTGCCTCAGGGCAGGCTCTGCTCATGCCAGGGGCAGGTGCTCACCTGTGGGAGTGCCGAGTTCAGCTGCCTCTGGAGCTGGTCCCGCTCCCGGAGCGTCTCCTGCAGGCGGCTCTGGGTGACAGCGAGCGTCTCGCGTGTCTCCCGCAGCGTGTCCAGCAGCTTGTCCCTCTCGTCCAGCATGTTCACCATCAGCTGCTCGAAGTCAGCGTCTGCCTCCGAGCCCTGGGGGGGGCCCAGCGGGTCCCCCTCGCTGATGGTGGGCATCACCTCGCACATCATGGCTGGGCTGGCTGGGGGAGGGTCCCGACGGCGCTGGGGGTATGCTGAGCACAGGTCACATCACTGCAGGCTCCCGGGGGCAGGGGAGCCAGCACGGGAGGGGACAGTGGGGTGCTCAAGGAGGGGGACTCCCCATCCCTTCCTCCTGGGTGCTAAGCACCAGCTGGCATCACTCCAGCAGGGTGCAGGGACGTCCTGGGCACCAACAAGGTCCTCGCAGTCACCAGTGCCCCACTCGATGCTCGTCACTGCCAGCTCCCTGGTGTCACCTCTCCAGGGTCCCGTGTGTCACCTCTCCGGGGTCCCGTGTGTCACCTCTCCGGGGTCCCAGATGTCACCTCCCTGATACCTTTTGGAGGGGCTGCAGCATCCGTGCCCCACGGGGTGTTCAGAGGGGGACAAAACAACCCTTGAGGATTTGTCCCAATGGAGAGCCCAAGCTGAAAGCAGCACAGGGAGGGTCCAGGGAATGTTTGGGCTGCCTGGGCATGCTGAGGGGGGCTCTGGTGAGGATGGGCTGTTGTCCCTAAAGCTGGATGAGGTGTCACTGCCGATGTGGAAATGTGTCTCCGTCGGGCATCACAGTTCTTCAAACACCCAGTAGTGTCCTATGGGAGAGGGGACAGAGATCAGATCCCTCCTGCTGCTCCCAAAATGCCTAGGGATGTGTCCAGCCCCCTCTGCCCCCCACCAAACCCTGGAGAGCTGCACCAGGTGGGCTCAGCACCCACAGGAATGGGCTGTACCAGGCTGTACCTCCTGCTCCCACTACACCGAACCCAGGATGGTACCAAGCTGCAGGAAACAGCAACCCTGGCACCCAAAATCCTGCAACTGTCTGGCATTCCCATATCTTGGGGCAGGATCCCATCCCCTTTGTGGAACTCCTGGCTGCCCAGGGCCGCTGTGGCCCCAGCGTTCCCCAGCCTCAGGGAATTTGCGGAAAATCAGGCTCTAACCTGAGTTTGGCCCAAACCCGGCAGGAAGTCACAGCAACAAATGAGTTGAATGACTGGATTAATGTTCCCCCCTCCTCTAGACAGACGTGCTGGGCCCAGCTGTTCAGTGACAACTGAACTCCAGCGCCTCCTCCCTTGGTCAAACCTCATCCAGGGAATGGAGGCAGCAGCATCCCTGAATTCCTGCCCAAGCACAAGCACCAGGGATGAGAGGCTGGAGGGGAGAGGCAGAGCTGACATTTGGGCAGTATTTAGGCTGCATTAAAGCATGGATGGACCTGAGGATTGAGCTCTGGGGTGATGCTGGAACCCACAGCCCCACCTCCCCTTCTGCAGCCCCAAACCATCCCAGACAAGGTGCCAGGTGGGGATTTCTGCTGTCACAACAGTCCTGTGGGGGAACTTCAGCCCTCGGCAGGCAGGTGAGGGTCCCCAGCAGCGAGGGTGAGTGTGACACTGCCACTGCAGCCACCCTGGGGACCTTCCCACCCCAGCCACCATCTGTGTCAGGGGACAAACCATGGGCAGGGCTCGAGCTGAGCAGCAAAACACACTGTGGCGGGCCCAGGGTGAGGAGAGCTCGTCTAGTGCTCCTTCCGGGGCAGGCCCCCCTTCAGTTTTAAACTTTCCAGGTGAAACGCTCAAGGGTAGGTCTGAATACTCCGAGTCTGTGGATGCATCTGAGGCTGTGGCTGCCCCACCCCTGGAAGTGCCCAAGGCCAGGTTGGACGAGGCTTGGAGCAACCTGGGCTAGTGGAAGGTGTCCCTGCCCATGGCAGGGGGTGGCACTGGATGGGCTTTAAGGTGCCTTCCAGCCCAAGGCAGCTGTGATTCTGTGTCACGTCCCTTTCAAACCCCCACACACACATGGATAAAAAGGACCTGCACACAGGCCTGGGCCAGAGCTGCCCGTTCTGGCCCTTTGGGCTAGGATGAAAGTTTGTGTGTCCAACAGCTCAGTGGCACAGCAGTGACCTGCCCCGATCAAAGCTGACTCTTGTGAGGAGGTGCCTTTGTCACACCCAGACACTGCCAGGGTGGGGGAATCAGAACTCTGCTCTTGGGATGACATTGGCTCGTCAGCTGGGGGGGAAGTTTGACACAAGAAACTCTCTAAAAATAGAGAAGCTCTGGCAAAAGCAGCAGCCCCTCACTGTGCATCCCGTGTGTGATGCTGAGAGCCAGCTCCAGCACACAGGGACATAGGACAGGGCTGTCCCACAGGTGGTGTCCTCCCCTCCCTTCACAGATTGGATCCTCAAGTGGGATAAAACCTGTTGTGGACATGTAACACTGTCCTGAAGCTTTGAGCGTTGTTCACACTCCACCCTGGCTGTTGGGATGTGGATGTCCGGGATAACTGTGGATTCATGGAATAACTGCACTATGGACACCCCATCCCTGCAGCATCCCACAAAAACGAGACTGGTGGAGGAAGAGGCATAGAGTGAGGGACAATTCCAGCCCCTCCTCTCCTTGGGTTGAGTTGGACATCAGCCTCATCCTTGTAATTAAGCAGGGAAAATGCTTTCCAGTTCCCCTGCCCCTGGTGAGCAGCCCCAGGGGTTCCCACAGGCATGTGGCTCCCTGCCAGCTTTCCTGGGGGTAGGATGTCCCAGACTCCAGGGAGATCCAGGGCCAAGAAGAGCAGAAACCAGTCCTACCCCAGGGCTCAGCCCTGTTAATTTGGGTGCAAACCCTAAAGGAGGTGACTTTCATGCCCCCTCCTCTGCTGTGCCTCTGCTTGAGGGATGAGCATGGAGAAGGAACATCCAGGCTGGGGAAGGTCTGGCAGTTCCTCAGCATGGCTGGAATGGCAAAATGAGCCACGTGGGCACGGCCCTGCCCAGCTGCTGCTGGGGAATTGGAAGAAATTAGCAGACGAATTAAGAGATATTAATCAAGGCATGGAGGGAAGAGCCCCGCAAGCCCTCAGGGAAGGGAAATGCTGCAGGGAATGACCAAGACATAAATCTGACCAGAATGATGATGGGATGGTAATTTATCCCAGCTGCAAAGGAGAGATCTCCTTACCATGAGGAGATTCTGCAGATGCCAGTTCCAGCAGGGCCGTGGTGGCTTCCTGCACCCCATGGAGCTCATCCAAGGGGCTGGACCCACACGGTGCAGGAGGAGGCACAGATTTACAGCCAAGAGCTGATTTTCTTCCTGCTTCCCCCATGGTTGAGCTCGTGCACAGGTGGCTCTGGGGGGATTTTGCTTCACTGCAAACCTGCTCCTGCCCACAGTCACATCCTGTTATTCCTGTGTGCTTGTGCAGGGAGATGGGGAGATGAGCACAGCCAGCCCCTCAGCCTGGGGAGGGCGATCACAGAACCACAGCGATCTTACACAGCACCGATGCTGGTCCAGGATGGACTCGCCCCATTCCCCTGGTCCCCAAAAGCCTCTGTGCCCTGTCCCTGAGGATGCTCAGTGAAGCATAAAACTGCCCTGGACAAGGCAATGTTGGTGACCCAAGCTCCTCCATGCCCAGGATTTGGGGACTGAGGGAGGTCCCATTCCCTCCTCGTTCCGGGCCACCGAGGACACACGCTGACATGTAAGGCAGGGGCTGCTACAACCCCCTGCAGCTGGAGCAGCCCTGTGAGCAGAGTGAGACCTCCCACCACCACAGAGAGCAGCCAAAGCCCCCCTGGCCTGGCCTGAAACCCCCAGGCAGGTGGAGACAGCCAGCCCAGGGCTCTCAGGGCTCTCTGTGACTCCCGGGACACCGCTGCACCGTGAGAATCCATCTGGCAGAGGGTCCCTGGCAGGGACATCCAGGGGGATGCTCCGCCCCCTCCGAGCACGGCTCTGGACACAACCCAGCCCCGTATGCCCATCCTGGCTGGAACCATGGCACAGCCCAAGACTGGAAAATTCCCTGCACTGCAGTGGGACCGTCCACATCCATGGACAGACACTGGGCTGCCTCCAGCATCCCCATCATGGATCCATTCCTCCAACAGCCACGGGAACTCTCCTACCCCATGGATTTGTGAATGACCATTTCTGGATTCAACCACTGCAGCTTTCACTGCAACACCCTGAGTCCCAGGAGCAGCCCAGCACTGGGAAGGGCCAACACCCAGAGTAGTCAGGGCAGCTGCAAAGGGTTAGTCTGGGATGGCATGAAAGGGAGCCAGGACCAGGCTGGGTTTGATCCCTGCTGTCTTCAAGGCCTGTGGAGCGGGAAGTGAGTTTAGTAAGCAACAGGCACAGGGGAGTGTGCAGGGATGTGCACACAGGGACAGAGATACAGCAACATCCGTGGAGCCAGGGATGTGCACACGAGCAGGAACGTGCAGGAAGTTTCTTTCCAGGGTCAGCTCCCCTCATTTCTGTCCCACCTCAAACCTTGGGATTTTCTCCACTCTCCAAAAGCAAGAGAATCTCACCCCCTCCCAGGCACCTGTCCCAGCTGGAGGGGCACACACAGGGTCTGTCCCTACCCTGCAAAGCTCAGCAGTTCCCAGGCAAACCCCCACGTGCCAGCCGTCACTGTGAAGGACCTTGGGGATGTCAGTGTGGGTGACAGCGCAGACACCCCCACACTCTGCTGTGACTGCAGCAGCAGCGAGGGCACACCCAGAGCAGCCCTTTGCTGCTGGAGGTCAGAGGGGCTGGAGCTTGTTCCCAACTAGTGCCTGTAAATCTCAACCTTTCACTGCTCTCTGGGAGAACTCCCTAAATGCTCCTGCCCGGCTTTAGAGGGCCTTAAGTGCTGGGATAATCATTGGGTAGAGAGCCGTGAGGCTGCGAGGAGACAGCTGGGAGCTGAGCAAACAGACACTGCACAGCTCCAGCCCTTGCTGGGTATTTTTAGTCCCGTGGGGCTGCCAGGCACAGGCTTGCTGCGAGCAGGTTTCTTGCCAGGGAAAACATGCTTGCTTTACTATCCCTCCCCCCTCCACCCCAAAACGATGCTTTTCCCCCTTTCTGGGATGGAAAACAGCACAGTCACATGTTGCCTGCTCAGAGAGGCCACTTCCCCACAATGGTGCTCAGACGCGGAGCAGCTGATGGGGAGCAGAAGGGGTTTTTGCCCTGGAGCTGACGATTTGCTCAGCACAGCTCAGCTGTGAGTCAGGCTGCCTGTGGGATGCTGGGTCCCAGGGAGCACCCTGGCTTTCCCTTCCCAACGAGGGCGAGAAGCACCCACAGCTTTACCCACACACGGAGGATAGAGACAGCCTCGTGTTTCCTCTCTGAACAGCTCCACTCCCATCAGCTCTGACAAGAGGAAGAGAAAAGCCTCGGTGGCTCTGTCAGCAGGACCATCACCCAGCAGGCAGCTGGCAAAGAGGCTTTAACGCACTCCTTGGAGGCAACAAGCTCACAGAGATTGATCATCCCATAAAAACGTCACTCTGATCTTTTCCGCTGCTGGAAAATCCTCCTCAGCTGGCTGGCCTGGCCTCGGAAGTGCAGAGTTGGGGTGGCAGAGCCCACAGCAGCACCCCTCACTCCCAGCTCGCTGGCACAGGAACAGCCTCCCCTCCACCCAACGGGCCAAACTCGGGGTCCAGCACCCCTGCTGACCTCCCACACTGACCCCTCCCTGCCAGATCCAGGAGGGATGAGAGTCTGATGCCCTTTTGCTGTTAGTTTTACCTTTCAGGGCCTCTTTTTTCACCCCTTCCTTGTGTTACTGCATTAAACATGATCCCAGGACAGGCTGCAAGTGTCGGATCCTGGCATTCCCAGCAAGCTCATCCCAAACACTGCAGACAGATCCACATCCCAGCACAAGTCCTGCCCACCCTCACTGAAGTCAGACAGCACTTGGGAGCAGCCAGGACATGCCGAGCCACCAACCCCCCTTGCTTACCCCAGGGAAGGTCAGTAGTGACCTGCTGAGCACTGGGCTGGCAGAGCGGGAACATCCTCACCATCTCTACCAAGCCACAGAGCCCATTTCCCATCTGCCCTCAGTGAGAGATGTGGTACTTAGAGGTTGGGAAAAGGGAGATTATTCTGCAAACAAGACAAAGGGGCTGCTAAGGAACCCTGGCTCGACAGCAGAAATCAGTGATTCAAGGGTAGGACCCGGAAATGTTTGTCTGCAGCAAGTCTTGGAGCAGCCTTTGCCACATGCTCTTGTGCATCATGGGCTGGGACTTCCCTTCCCAGGTGCCCTCAGGAGAGGTGCTGTTCATGCCAGTGTCCAAAGGAGGCACCAGCTGAGTTCCACGTGCGCTAGGAACGACTTGGATCCGTCTGGACAGCTCCCGAGGGCACCCCTCCATCCTTCCTTCCCTTCCTCTATCCCCGTGCTCAGGCACAGACCCCTTTCCATACACTCCACAGGTCTCTTAGGGTTTTACAAGCCTGGACTAGAGCAGTCCTGCTGTGAGATGAAGCATCCTGACTTTTCCATCCTGGGTGATCCCTGGGGAAGAAGCTGCTTTTCACGAAGAAAACCAATCAGCAGATACAGCCTCATCCCAGCTTTTCTCCCAAGTCCCCTCATTTACTCCCGGGATACACTGTGGCCTCTTGGGACCTCCAGTCCCCTGAGAAGGACAAGGAAGATGCAGTTTTCCATGGGGCCCATATGGTGACGGTGCTCCCACATTCCCTCACGCAGCCCTGTGGCCGGCAGGGAGCTGCACAGATGGTCCCCGGCTGGTGCCAGGGGCAGCCCGTGGCCAGGACACCCAGGGATAACAGGGGAAATGAGGCATTCTGGCTGGGAATAAGGTGCCAGTTTTTAGTGGCAGAGGATTGGATTCCCGTTCCAAAGGGTGAGATAGATTTGCTGAGCTTGGGGCTGGGAATGTGGTGGAGATCTGAGAAAAGATGCAGTGGTGCCTCCTCTCCCATCGCGGTCTGGGAGGTCTCCTGGGGTCCCCGCACCTGCAGCAGTGTGTTCTTTGCCCCCAAGGAGACAATGTCCAACTTGCCCCTTGCTGGAGAGGCAGCAGTGGCAGAACAGGACATTTGGGCAGCATCTCCAGGGTTTGGAGCTGTCTCAGGTGCTGGGAAGCCCCGGGTGCCCCTAAAGGGTGGGGACAGGGAAGCAATAAAAGGCAGCTACTCCCAATATCTTACCTTAAAGGACACACTTCTGCCCCAAAGACTTGATGCAAACCCATAAAGCAGTCAACCCTTGCTCACTCCAAGTTGCTAAACCAGAGGAGAAACCGTGAGGAAAAACGTCCAGCTCTGACAGTTTCTTTGCGGGGAGCAGTAAACGTTAGCATTGCACTGGTATTTATACTTCCCAGTGGGAGGGGAGGCATTACACACCACTTCCAGAGGGTATTTTCAGACAGCCACCTGCTCCTCATTGTGCAGAGACACAATTGTTCCTCAGCAAAACCTCGTCAGACAAGGAGCCGAAATCTGTGCCGGGCCCTGGGGGGAGGAGGGGGCTGAAGCCCCCAGGGCTGGCACCCGAACGCGGTCACACACACATCTACAGGGCTCTGTCACCTGGGGAGGTGCTGTGGGGGTCGTGCCGGGGGTCCTGACTCATTTCCCTGTTTCCAAAGCGGGCCACGTGTCCTGCCCTGACCCCAGAGAAAGGCGGGATCTCAGCATATTCCCAGGAGGAATCTGGCAGGGGCAGAACTGCCAGGGTAAAGCCACACCAACCTCCTGCCCCTGCACTCTGGGGTGATGTGACGGGCGGAAATGGGCCTCGGAGGGGCTCCAGCCTGGATGATCCCTCTGACAAGTGGGATCCCCAAGCCTGGCCAAGAGACTCAGCAAGCCCAGGCTCACCTTGAGACTTCTTCCCTGGGTTTGCAACAGCCAAAGATATAGCTGGGAGGAGAGAGGACCACAGGTCTGAGGATGCTGCTGAAGCCCTGAGCACCCCAGGAGCCCGTGTGGAAGCACAGGGAGTGTTCTGGAGGAGCACGGGAATGGAGCTGGAGCACAAGCTGGACCTCACCCTGCGGCACAGCTGCCCTAATTGGCACGAGGGGCTCCCCCAAACCAGCAAAAACACAAACCAAATACCCCAAATCCTGTAACCATGCCCCACTCAAGTCACCTGCACCCAGCAGCATCACTGAAACACAGGACTGTGGAAACCCTGGAGAAATCCCAACTCCTTTGGTGGGCAAGAGGTTGGGAAACCACCATGTGCCCTGGAAGGGAGGAGAAGGATGCACCTGATCCATGAGACCAAGCTCACATCCCTCTTCCAGGATGTGGTCTGCACTCAGATCCATCCACAGGGACAAGGAGGGGTTTCAGCAGCTACCAATCCGACGCAAAAAAGGCACAATTCCGGTTAAAACCATTTCCTTTTCCAGTTGTTGCTCTGCTGTGTGTACTCATGGCTCATCCCTCCTTTTGTTCCATAACTTCGCAACCAAACCCCCTGTCCTTTGCTCTCTTAGGCCAAAGTCACAGAATCCCAGAAGCCCAGAACAGCTGGGGTTGGAAGGGACCTCTGGGGATCAGCCAGTCCAACCCCCTCTCAAGGCAGGGTCAAACCCTAGGCAGGTGACACAGGGACACATCCAGGTGGGTTTGGGATGTCTCCAGGGAGGGAGACTCCACGGCCTCCCCAGGCTGCTGTTCCAGTGCTCTGCCCTCCTCCCTGGAAAGATGTTCTTCCTCCTGTTGAGGTGTTGAGAGTCTTTGATTTCTCCTTCACTGAAGGTTACTTTGAACAGCAGCAGAAGGAAATGCAATCCCTACAGCTCTTCTAGAAGCTGCACATTGAGGTGACCCAGCCACTGGGTGACTCTGCCAGGAAAGGCAGCACTGGGATCCATCCCAGCAATCAGGGTGGTTTCCAGCCCAAGGTGGATGCAGACTCCTCTGACAGGGAACAAGGCACACGGAAGTGATCCACAACCATGGGGAGAAAATCCTGTGCTTGTCACAGAGGTGGCATCACTGCAAAGTCCCCTTACCTTTGGGAAAGCAAGGCTTAGTGCCTCAGTTTCCCCATGAGCAGGGCACAGCTTCAATCCTTGCTGAGACACAGTGGGATGGCTGGTGATTTTCCATGATTTCACTAGAGGTTTTGCCACGGGTACGTCCCTCCCGCCCCCATGACACTTCTGCTGAGGAGTTATCTCATCTGGGAGCCCGCCGGGCTGGAGCCGGGGCCTCCCCCTCGCTGCCAAACCAGCCCCTGCCCTGCTTTAGTCACATCCCGTGAGCACTTGTGGTGCTAATTTATTCAGCGATGGGGGAAGAGTCACCAGCTCCAACGGGGGCTGAGGAAATGTGTGCCACGGGTGCAGAGATGCAATGCTGCAGAGATGCCTCTTCACTCACCCTGCCCTGGCACCCACACCCAGCCCATGCCCAGCCCAGGGCACAGGGGAGGCTGCTGCTTGTAGAGAAACCCAGGGCAAACCCCACGTGCACCCTGAGGAGCTTCCATGCCCAAGATCCAGGGTTTCCCCCACACCACCCATCCTACCGGAATCTCTTCCACACCCTCAGCAGGCCCTCCCTGCCGCGAGCCTCAGCAGTGATAACCACTCCCACACATCAGCTGCACATCTGCCCAGCTCCCAGGGTAAAAGCTGGCCACTAACTCCATGACTGGTGGAAAGGGAAAGTGGCTCAGTGACCTCCCCGGGGCCCAGAGCGAAATCCTGCTCCCTGGCAAAAGGTCTCCAGCATTTTGCCACCACTGAATCATGGAATGGTTTGCTTTGGAAGGGACCTTGAAAGCTCAACCAATTCCACCCCCTGCCATGGGCAGGGACACCTTCCATGTGACCAGGAGGCTCCAAGCCCCGTCCAACCCAGCCAATCATCCTTCACCAGACTCTAAATTATGAGTGGGGTTGAGGAAGAGCCCAGGGAGGGAGCTTCGAGTCAGAGAAGAGGCAGATGGGGCTTTCAGTGAAATTTGGGAAGTGCTAGAGGGTGTTCAGAGCAGGTGTTCAGTGCAGGGATGTGTCCAGTGCTGCTGGGTCCAGGCTGGACCACGGCAGGCTCAGGAACATGTCCCTGCATCACACTTTGGGGTTCTGCAGGCACCACAACCTGCAAGGGAACACCAATTGTCTTGGAGCACAACCCTGGCCCTGGGGAGGCCTCCAGAGCTCAGCAATTCACCACCAACCATCCCAGCACACAGAGACAACAGCAGCGAGCCTGTGCCTCAAGCCCCCCTGTGCTCCCCATCCCACCTGCAGACAATCCAGGCAGGGCTCCCCTTTCCTCCATCCTCCCAAAGCATGGAAGGTTTTAGTCCTTCCTGTTCCAGAAGAGTGGTGACATCATGGCTTGGGCACTGGATGACCCCTTCCAGAGGTGACTGGGATGGTTTTGGTAGCTCAAGTGATGGGGGGTGGGGAAGATTCCCCCTTGTTTTCATCCCTTCTGTTGTCCCTTCCCTGTGCTGAGGGACTTTAGCAATTACTTAATCCCTTTGCTGATGGCACAGCTAATTCCTAAAGAGCTTTTGCCCAGCTGCAGTGGTGGGCAGTGGGATATCAGTGGGATTCTCAGTTCTGGACACTCAGGCTTTGAGGATGAGCAGATTCAGCACCAGGACAGCTCTGGAACGTCTGGCAGGGAAACCTTACAAGATTCACCACAAACACCTCCAGCCCTACCAGGACATGTGGGTGGATGGGATGTCAGAGCTGTGGTTGCTCAGCTCCATGCAGGACAAGGCAGGACCGTGGGGTTAAACCCCTGCCAGACTGAAACCTGCTCTTCCTCCCAAGCACCCTCATGCCAGGGATAACCACAGCCCTCCCTTGCCAAGCCAGGCTCCTTTGGCACCTCGGCTGGTTTGGAAGGGATGGATGAATCCCAGCAAGGAGCAGGCAGAGATGGAGACAAATGGCCCCGTCTACCCCCAGCCCAGGCTGGAACGACCCTGGTGCCATTCCCACGGTGCCCGTGCCAGTGAGAGCCCAGGGCGGTGTCAGCTCCTCTCATCCTGACAGCCACAGGACGTGGCAGGAGCAGCCATGCAGGGACATCTGAGGACAGTGACATCACAGCATGGCTGGGGCAAGGCTCAGGCACTGGAGCCCTGTCTGCTCTGTCTAAATCCACATCAAGCAGGGTCACATCTTCAACCCACACCCTTCAGGTGCAAAGTGAGCCCTGAAATGAGCCCCAGCCAAAGCCTATGTGGCACACCCAGCACACCTGGCACAGCCAAAGCCACAGTGCTGCAGGAAGTACTCATCCTACTCCTGTCTGGCATTTTAAGCCTTGTTTCATGCAAGAAGGACTTTCTGGTGGAGTCTGTGCCCTGCACATCCCAGCTCCTGACGCAGGGGAGGATGTGCCCACTCACCACACCAGCGAGGCGGAGGGCCTGGAGATGCTGTGCTTTAGAAGGAAAATCCAAGTTGTTCCTCTTTAGGAGAATGGTGGGATTAACTCAGCCCTTATTAAGCATCAGAGGAACCACAGAAAGCACCTCAAAAATAGTCTGCCGTGGAAAAACTCCATCTGGAGCTCATTCCTTCTGGATACGGGCTACAAGGAAGATAGAAGGGATATAAAAGTCCAGTTTCCTCCAGAAGTCCCAAGTACCGGAAAAGATCAGGAAGAATAAATCAAGGTTTGCATGAATGTGATGAGCTGTGCTGGATCCAGCAGGGAGCTCTAAGCAGAGCCCCTGAGGGCTTCTCCCAGCACAGGATGAGCAGAGAGAGGGACCAGAGGAAACACCATGTCTCACCACTGCTCCCCTTGTTTGGGGATTGGAGAAAACAGAGAAAGTGTCAAATCAAGGGAACCAACATCAAATTGCTCTGGAAAGTGTGGGGAGTGTGGTGGTTTGCAGAGGAGTGGCAGCTCTCCCCCATGGCAGCAGAGCTCCCATCTGAGCATGTACCATCTCAAAATCCAGTGCTGGGCATTAGTTCAGCTCAATTTCTAACTTTTTCCCTCTCAAAATGTCAGCTCCGTGGAGCCCAGCTGATGCAGCGTCCTTGGTGCCCCCGGGCACTGCCCTGCCTGGCACAGGAGCCCCAGGAGCTCTGCCCTTGTCCTCACTGTGCTTCCCACAGGCTCCCACGGCCATCCCAGCGCACCCAAGGGGGAGCCCAACCATGGCAGCATCGAGCCTGGCCCCTGTTTCCATCCACCCTCCCCAAAGGGCACCCAAAAAGCACTGAGCCCGTTACACCCTTTGGCCCAAAGCCCCTGCGCACAGCACTTTGCCACCCCCAGCACTCTGGGGGCTCCTGCACATGCCGAGTTCACAGGATTCCAGACTGGTTTGGGCTGGAAGACAACTTTAAGCCCATCCTGTTCCACACCCTGCCAAGGGACAGCTTCCACTATCCCAGGTTGCTCCAAGCACCATCCAACCCAGCACCAGGAACAGTCCCCTGAACCACTCCAGGAGGTCAGAGCAGGATTTGGCCAATCCGTGAGACATCACCAGGAGAGGGACACATTTGCAGCTCAGCAGGCTTTTAAAGGAATGAAATGTGGGTAATTACACTGGTGTACCACCGGTGGGAAGAGCTGCAGGTGGGGTGGTTTCCAACCTGGTCCCACTGTTTGCTCCTGTGGGCACTCAAAACCATGGTGGTCAGGACACCTTAAACTCCCTTGCGGAGGAATGAAGGGAAGGGGATGTCCCAATGCCTTGGAAAACATCTGCTGCCTGAGCTGAGGGTGTTGTGTGCTCTCTATTAAAAGCCAAGAGCACATCAAAGCTCACAAGGCAAAAGCACACACGTGGGGCTGGGAGTCTCTCTCCACACACAACTCAAGCACAGCAGCCAAGCCAACGCTTTCCAGAGGGTTTAGTGACCATTTCTGTAGACAGCTTTAAATTTCTGGCTCTTTTACGACACAGTTTTGGACCCTGGGCACCCCCCAGTGCCTGTTCCTGCAGATGTTGGAGCAGGCAGAGCCCAGCAGCACTGGCCAGGGGGTTCAGGCCACCCCTGAGCCCCAGCACTCAGCAGTGCCAGGCTGTGCTGCTGCAGAGCTGCAGCCCCTCCAGGGCAGCACAGGCAGAAAACCCAGCATATGTCAGGACTGGTGGGATGCTCACCCGAGCAGAAGTGGCTCCCTGCCCAGCTCCCGTGCCCTCCTCCCACCTCCCCAAGTTCAGAGCTGCCTGCAGGCACCAGCCCACCTGAGGTGACCTTCACCTGTCGTGCCGATACCGGGACATTCTCTGAGTGATGCTCACATGTGAACACCTGATAGACAGAGCTCCCTGACCTTGTCTCCTCCAGGTAAATGCATCAATTTATCTTCACCAGCTCTGCAAGGAGCCTGGTTTGGACAGCTACAATCCCTTCCTGCCGAAATACAGCGATTCCAGGCCAGCTCACCTGAGTGATGATTGCTGCTGGGTTCCACCTTGCCACCACCACGAAAGGACCTTCAGCCCATGCAGACACAGCAGCAACACCTCCCTGGTGCAGGAACACACCCAGTGAGGCGCTCAGAAGGATAGAATTTACCCTGCATCCAGCTGGGATGTAACTGGAGGTGGGATTTTTGTGCCTTGCCCTTTGCAAAGTGCTTGGCCCTGCTAAAGAACATGGAGGAGTCTGAAAACATGGTGGACTCTGGGCTTGACAGGAAAAGACATTAACACCCACCCCGCAGATCTCCCACCCTCACAGAACAGCATGAGGTGCTGTCCGAAGGCCCTTTCTCCCCTCTAACATCACAACCACAGTTGTTGGTCACCATCTTTCAGCTCAGCAGAGCCACCTCCACCTGCCTGGACCTGCTCAGAGCTGACAGGGAGCTGCAGGGCTGGGCTCACATCCAGCAGTGCTCACATCCTTACAGGCCATGCAGCCTCTCCCAGGGTGCTCCCACCCCCAATGGGGAGTGAACCTGAACAGGATTCATCTCTCCCTACAGCCAAAGCCACCTTCCTCCAAGGCACTGGGCCCCTCTGGCACCTTTGCATGTCCAAATCCTTCCATGCATGGAGCAGGGATGGATCTGAGCACACCTTGCTCCTCGTTGTCAGGGATTTCTGAAGAGCACCAGCCAGTTCTGAGGGCTGAAATGAGATAAGGGCCTAAATGTTCCAGAGATAAGGTAGAATCTAGTTCCTGAGGCTCAAGAACCAAACACCCTCCCAAACTGGGTCTCGCCATCTCCTCTGCCCTTTGCAAGGCATGTAGCCTCCTCCAGCTGTGTCTGGTCTGGGGAACATGAGACAGGGCAAGGCAAGAAGGTTTCTGGGTCAATCCCAGTCTCCTGAGGGGGAACAGATGGGTTTTCTGGTGGGGACTGATGTTCTGAAAAGCAATTACACATGAAGACATCCCCAACAGACTCTGCTCTGCTCTGGCCCAGAGCCCAAGTCATCCTGGGTTTGGATTTTAATTAGCCCGTTTTGGTATCTGCTCTCTCTTCCCTCCAGATAATGATTTAATTATTACAGACATGTCTTCGAATTAGCAGCTTCCTCTGTGGATTATTCAGATCTCCTCAATTACAGAGCCCAACTCACCACCATCACAAGAGAGGCTGGAGAGAACAAAGGGAGCCCGAAATCCTTCCTGGAAAGAGGAACCACGCAAGCACCCATACAAGCAGGGGCTCCTGCCAAGCCCTTCTCCTCTGTTGATCCAGGTCTCTCTCACAGCTGGACAGGAAACCTCCCTCCAAAGCACACCCAAAGAGCTGCATCATGTGTGACCAGGGCCCTGTCTTCCCACCAGGCCTTCATACTCAGCAGAGCACAAGCAAGGTGAAAAGGATGTGGGATGATCTGGGACATGGAGCCACTTCTGTGCATCCCCCTCTAATGGGATCACAAGTTTGGCGATCCCCCAGCAGAAGGGACCCTGTGGGCACCTGGTGAGGACAGACTACGAGGGCCCTCGTGCTGGGTGTCACCCAGTAAGCCCCTAACCTTGGGAGGGACCAGAAGGGAGGTGGGATCAGGCAGGGAACAGGAACCAGGAGGTGGGAATGGCAAGTCCAATCTCCTCCAGCAGTGGGACTGGGCAAGGGCCTGGGGCTCAGCCAGGCCCTGGGCCTGAGGGATGCTGGTTGAAGAGAAATCAGCAGAACAGGCTGCCAAAATAAACACCAGAGGTAAATGCAAAGTGAAGGAAGGGGGAAGCCTTCAGAGCGCAGCTCTACAGCAGATCTGGTGCCAAGGAGCAGGAACTCACCTGCACAGGAGAGAAGTCCCTGGCTGAACTGCCAGGCAGACACGTTGCTCCCTCACTGCGAGGTGTGGGCAGAGCATCTCCAGGCTGCACGAATTCCCAGCAAACCCTCCTCCCCAGCCTGGCACAGACTCACAGAACATTCTGAGCTGGAAGGGGCGATCCCTGTCCCGAAGCTGGGCTGGGACAGGAGGGGACACACCCAAGAGGTGCCCCATCCCTTGCTACAAAGGGCAACAAGCTCCAAGGACACCCCAAGAAGCACCTTGGTCCTTTTCCACCAACACACTTGAGCTCCTGACTCCACATTGTGCTTTTCCCCGGACCCCCAAGATTTTCCTCGCCAGCACTGCTACAATCCCCACATTACTACCAAAGGAACCAAATTTTGCAGCAGCCACTGGGAAAGCTCAACTGCCTCTCCCTGCTGTAGCACAGGCAGGAGCAGAAAACCTCCTCTGGCTCCCCTGTCACTGCAGTTCACACTCCAGGAGATCAGCTTAAAGCAGCTGCAGCTCCTGCTGCTGCAGGAAAAGCCCTCGAGCACAGCCACGCGCAAGTCTGCACCTGCAAACACAGCCCAGGCCTCCCGCATCCCAGGCTAACCCTGCATTTGTGAGGCTGGATCCTCCTCTGGATCCCTTCCTGAGCTCAGGAAAAGCAGCTGCGCAGCACAAATAGCCCGGTGATGTGGCCTGTTATCCCAGCTCATGGCCTGCGGGACACAGCCCTGCTGTCCCTCATATTCCTGGTGGGATTCACAGCCCTGTTCTCTGCGCAGTGAGCCTCAGCCCTGCACCACTGGCCCCGTGCCCCACGTCCCTCTGGGGTCTCCCCAGCTGTGTCCTCTCCAACAGCCATCACAAACCTTTGAGCGTTCCGAGCTCTCCACCCCATCAGAGACCAACACTCAGGAGCAAGCAAGGGGAGAGGAAAGGCCACAATGCAACAAGGCCTTTGGTTTAATTTCCTTAAGAAACCAGGCTAAAGAAGATGGGAGTGGAAGCAACACACAAGAAAAACAGAAGAATTTTCATTAACCCCATCAAACCTCCTGGAATATAACAGAGGCAGTAACAGACACCTCCCCTCTGGCCAATGACAAAGAAAGGCTTCCTAGTTATGAAGAAGAGGAAGAAAATTGGAGTAGAAGAAAGGAAATGACTCAAAAATGGCTGAAATGTCAGCTGTTATTAAAAAGCCTTCACCTGGAGAGAAATAATGAGTGATGAGAACCAGGATATGACAGGGAAAGCTGAACAGACAGAGAACAAGTGGGGGAGCAACCACCTGAGAATGGCTCTGAAAGCCACCCTGGTGACCACTGGAGTCGGCTGACCTCTGGAGCTGTGCCTGGGGTGATGTGTGAGGAATTTGGGGTCCTGAGAGACCGTGCCTATCAGGAGGGTGATAGCACTGCAGGTGACAGCAGCCCCGGGATATCCCCCACCCCAGACGAGCGAGTCTCTAAGAGACACAGTTAAATCCCTCCGGATTTTGAAACATCCTTCCAGAGGCTCTGATCCCGCTCTCCTGTCACCCCTTCCACGCCGCCCCTGCTGTGCCTGCTCGAGGACAGGAACAGGGATGCTCCTGCTTCCCGGGGCACCTGCAGTGCCAGCAGCACGGCCGGGAATGCAGCCGCCAGAATCCCGAGTGGAAAAGCAGCTGGCATCAGCCAGGAGGGGACACCCACCCCTGTGAGCCCCCAGGGACCACCCGCCCGCACAGGGGCTGAGCCGGGGCGGCCGCGGCCTC
>VWZT01004992.1:64968-84797 GCA_013397055.1 Pachycephala philippinensis | reverse complement strand
GAACCCCCCTTTGGAGGTTAAAAGACTCTCGGGAGCGACAGGAATCCCCCCAGGGTAACTCTCGTTGAGGGCAGAAACCTCCTTGGGGGGCAGGAATTCCTCCGGGAGGACAGAAAACTCTGAGGTGGGGCAGAACTGCGCCTGTGGAATCAGGAAACTCTCTTGGGGGGAAGGTTCCCCCCTGGGAGGGGGGGCACAGGAATCCCCCTGGAATGGGCAGAGAATTCTCCTGGGGGACAGAAACCTCTTCGGAGTTTGGAAGCCCCCCATAGGGGCAGGACTCCCCAGGGGTCTTGTTCAGTCCCGGAGGGAGGGAGGCAGGAGCAGACCTGGGCTGTGGGGTGTCCCAAGCCCTGGTTCTGTCCCAAGCCCAAGCCCTGTGTACCCCGTCTCCCCCCACCATGAGGGGAGCAGCAATGAGGCCAGGCAGTGACCTCCAGACTCTGCCACAGCCGCCTCCTCACCCTGCAAGTCACAAGATGTGTCACCGCTCCTAATTTCAGGATGTGCGAGGCTGGACCATCAGCCCGGGCTCCCCTCAAGGGTAGTGTTCAGCGTCATAAATGGGATTTGGAACAGAGGGCGCCCACAAACTGCAGCAGGAGCAGCCAAAAGCCCAACCTGCTCCATCACCTTGCCCTGCACAGGGGCATCCTTAACAAACAATTAATTTGGGGCCTTGGAAGCACAGCCCGTGGCACAGGCATTGGGATCCCTCAGCAGACCTCACCCAGCCTACCAACAAGGAGCTCCTTTCTGTGACCCCACTGGGAACAACTGGGATCAGTAGCACCATCACAGAAAAGCACCTTCCTCTCTTCAGGAAGGACATGGAGCTCATCCTCAGGATTTTTGCTGGAGGACCTTGGGGAGGTCTCAAAAAATGCCTCCAACCCACTGGAGGAGGGAGCATGCTGCATCCACCCGCCAGCCAGACTCAGGAACAACTGCCTTCAATCCCACGAACATTTCATCTGTTTTCCACGTGCCAGAGTTTTCTAAGCCAATACAAGGTTTACTTTTTAAAAATAATACTCTGATACAGATCTCAAGTAACAACGATGAATAGGATAATCCAAGGAAAACGTTTTCAAGTGAAGAGGTGGGTGCAGCCAGCAAGCACCAGGATCTGGTTTATTGACTGCCATCCACATTAATTCGTATCCATTGCCTTAAGAACAGATGGATTAGGAATAGTGTTTCTGTCAAGGAATGGCCTTTCCTGCCTGGGATGATCAGAAGTTTTCTCAATCAAATGTGTTCCTTGCTGATAAAATGCTCTTTGTGTATTTAAGAAAAGCTGTGAGAAATAGGGTCAGGAAGGGAGGTTATGGACGGATCAGCTCCTGGCCATGCCAGAGAAGCAGAAGAAATGTGGATTTCTTGGATTTCTCCATATTCCATGCTTTATCCTGCTCTGGAGAGGCCCAAGAGCTGACACCACAGCTGTGAAAGCATCTCACTGTCGTTCCAGTCCTCTCCTGAAGTTTTGTAGGAAAGAGGCATAAGTGGGAATGCAGTGCTCTGGGCTGTTTGGAGCCATTGAGGGAGAATTGGGACAGGGCTGGGCTCTTCGCTCACTGTTGTAAATCCCAAAGGAGGGGAGCAGGATTCCACCAGCCTCCCAGTCTAGCCACCCCAGGACTGGGCAGGACTCCCAGCCAGCTCCTGGCAGTGCCCAAATCCCCATGTGAGCAGGGCACAAGCATTCAGGGGGACATAGGCCCCGAAATCGCCATCAGACCCTGGGCTGCCAGTCACGATTTCCCTTTGCAGATCCCCTGGAACCAATTCCTCCCCCATGGGGTCGCACCACCTTCAGCAAGCTCCAAGCACCCATTTCAGCCCTAAAAAATAGCAAATACAGTTTACAGCTGGTGGCTACCCATCGTTGCTCCCACCACAGAGGTGTGGGTGGCACTGGGAGCCCGTGGTGTGGGCTGTGCTTGGGCACTGCTCAGTGGGTGTCTCCTGGGGGTGTAGCTGATCTTCTAAAATCATCAGGATAAACCCCTCCAACACTGTCTTTTTAGTGTCAGTGGCATTACTTTATCCTTGGCCAGGGTGTGTGTGGCCAACAGTTCCAGCCTCCACACAGACACACACACAAAAAGTACATTTGTTCCAAGTTACATAATTCTCTTTCATTACTATTCTATCCTCTATTGATTATTGATTTCTCACTTCTTATGCTAATTAGTCCATCTTTTTAGTCTTTTTAGTATCTTTGGAAAGTAGACACTTTCAACACATAGAAGGAGTCTTTGTTCGCCTCTTCTTTATCTTCAGGTTTCTGCAAAATGTCCTTGTGATTCATAAATGCTACATTCCAGATGTCCAAACTCACCAATACATCCTTCTCTCCCAGGCTTTGTTCATTGAAGCGTACCAGACTTAGTTTATCAAAACTTCAAATTTCAGTACTTTTCCCGGTCTACGTTCCTATGGAAGTGGCTCATTACAACTTTGCTAAACAGTGGCGAAGAGTAATTTAAGAATAACACAGTATTTATAATTTATATATAGGTTATTATTAAAACAATTAATTTAAAAGTTAATTAAAACCATTAACTAGAATTATTATTTAAAAGTTCTATTGTTTCGAACAGGGGGGTGTGTCAGTCAGGGCAATTATCTCAGAGCTCCTCCTTACTGGGAGCACTGGGGGGGCCTGCAATCACTCCAGAACCCTTTTTACTGGGGGGCCAGTTGCCTCAGAGACCCTCCCTACTGGGAGGATGGGGGGAAACCCCTCAGAGCCCCTCCTTACTGGGATGACTGGGAGGGGCAATTATCTCAGAGCCCCTCATTACTGGCAGGACTGGAGGGTGAAGCGGGGGCACAGTTACCTCAGGGGCCCTCGATCCACGGAGGACTGGGGGGCAATCTCCTCAGAGATCCATGTTCCTGGGAGAACTGGGGACCCACTTACTCACCTCACCACTGGGAGCACCAGGGAGCCAGCATCCCTAGAGGCCTTTGTGACTGGAAGGGCCTGGGGGGACATTTACCTCAGGGACCCTCGGTGCTGGGGGGGAGTCCTCTCAAGCCCCCCATGTTACTGGGGATCCTCTCAGGGGCCCTCGTTACTGGGAGCACTGGGGAGTCAGTATCCTTAAAGGCCTTTGTGACTGGGAGGACAGGGGTGCCATTTACCTCAGGGACCCTCAGTACTGGGAGGACTGGTGTGGGGGGGGGATCCCCTCAAGCACCCTGGTTACTGGGAGGGGGCAGTTACCTCACAGACTCTCAGTACTGGAGGGAATCCCCTTAGGACCCCCCATTACTGGGAGGACTGGGGCAGGGGGAAAGCCCTCCAGAGCCCCTCTTAATGGGACAACTGGGAGAGGGCAATCCCTCAAACACCCGTTACTGGGAGGGGGCAATTACTACAGATCTTCATTACTAGGGGGGATCTCCTCAGAGATCCCCGTTGCTGGGAGGACTGGAGCGGGGAGAATCTCCTGAAGTGCTCTTGTTACTGAGAAGACTGTGGGGGGAGGGAGAAACCCCTCAAGGACAGTCAGAACTGAAAGAACTGGGAGGGGGGGATCACCTCACGGGTGCCCGATACTGGGAGCACTGCGGAGCAAATGCCCTCAGTACTGGGCAGGGGGATCACCTCACGGGGCCCCGACACTGGGAGCACTGCGGAGGAAATGCCCTCAGTACTGGGCAGGGGGATCACCTCACGGGTCCCCGACACTGGGAGCACTGCGGAGGAAATGCCCTCAGTACTGGGCAGGGGGATCACCTCACGGGTCCCCGACACTGGGAGCACTGCGGAGGAAATGCCCTCAGTACTGGGCAGGGGGATCACCTCACGGGTCCCCGACACTGGGAGCACTGCGGAGGAAATGCCCTCAGTACTGGGCAGGGGGATCACCTCACGGGTCCCCGACACTGGGAGCACTGCGGAGGAAATGCCCTCAGTACTGGGCAGGGGGATCACCTCACGGGTCCCCGACACTGGGAGCACTGCGGAGGAAATGCCCTCAGTACTGGGCAGGGGGATCACCTCACGGGTCCCCGACACTGGGAGCACTGCGGAGGAAATGCCCTCAGTACTGGGCAGGGGGATCACCTCACGGGTCCNCCGCTGTCCCCGCGGGGCCCGGCCGGACATGGCCCCGCGCGGCCGCCCCGCCGCCGCCGCCGCCATGCCCCGCAGGGGCGCCCGCAAACGCCTCAAGTTTCGCGCCGACGACGTGTGCTCCGAGAGGGGTGAGAGCCGGGCCGCGCCGGGCCGGGGCAGTGGGGCCAGGCCTGGGCCGCGGCTGAGAGGGGCCGGGGCTGATGAGGGGAGCGGCGCCTGATGGGGGAGCGGCGCCTGAGGGGAGCCGGGCAGAGCTCGGCCCTGCTGATGCAGGCCGGAGAGGAGGCCTGGGCCTGCATTAGCGCCTGAGGGAGGAGGTAGTTGAAGGGCCTGGCCGTGGCCTGGGTGAGGGAAAGGAGGATGGTCCAGTCTCACGTAGGAGTGAGCTGGGCCCTCTCGGGTTTGTGCAGGCAGAGAGCTGCGTCCAGGAGGGATCCCTCGGCAGGGATCTGGACGGATGTGTGGGAATGAGACCTCTTTGCCTGTGGAGGAGAAGCTTGGGACCAGAGGATCAGCCACGCTCGAGCTGGGCTGTGTGAGGGGGAATGGGATTATCGTTGGCTGAGTTGGTGGGAGAAGGAGAATTGCACTTGGCTGGGCAGGGGGTGGGTCCCCTGAGCCTGGTAGACCAATGGTCTGGAGTAGAGACTTGCTGGGGACTCCTGGCCTTCACCTCTCTGCTGAGGCTCATTTTCCTGCTTGTGCATCTCCTCCTCCAGCCTCTGCTCCTCTGGGGGCTGTTCCCTTTAGGCATCGTGACTCTTAGCCCTTCTGTCCCCTCCCCATAATCCCTAATCCCTCTGACCCCTGTTTCCCCCTCTCTGCAGTGACGGTGGCAGATTATGCCAACTCAGACCCAGCTGTCGTGAAGTCCGGACGGGTGAAGAAAGCTGTGGCCAACGCAGTGCAGCAGGAAGGTGAGTCTGCCCTGGGGCCCCTGCCTTCCCCATGCTGCCTCTGTGTTTTGCTGGCCTCTGCATGACATGGGAAACTCATCTTCCTTAAACAGAGAAAATATGTGTCCTTTAGTGCTGAAAACGAGCCCGTGCTGCTCTGTAGAATTGGGTGTTAAGGACTTAGACAGGAGGTTTTGCAGAAAGCCTGCTGCAAGTCCAGTAAGAATTGCTGAGTCTTTGTTAGTGCCTGAAATGGAAAGGCTTGTGTGTCATCTCCTGCTTGAAGCAGAAAATAACATGATAAAAGTCTTTATTACTTCATTACCACATGTAAAACTGTAGATAAGTTTATTAGCAGGTAAAGTTCTTTGCAGTGGGAATAAGGTTGTGACAGTTCTGTCAAACGTGTTGCAAGGAGGTCTTGGGAAGGTGTTGCTGTTTCTTTGGCGAACTCTGTAAACAAGGAGTTTTCCTGGAAAGGGAGTGCAGTATTTTGTTATCTATTTCCTCCTCGTCTGGGAGCTTTCTGAACTAACATACCCCACTTGCTTGAGAAATGGTGCTGGTTAGGCCTTTTAAATGTAGCTGGTCACACGTGTTGGAGGTGGATGTTGTTGTGCTGACAGTGATGACTGAACTTTTCATGAAGGGAAACTCTTGGTTTGCTGCTGAAATCTTGCATTTTTGGACACAGTATGCTCTTGGCATGAGTGCCTGTCAGGAGCAGTGGTGCATCAGCTGCTATTTTTCAAGCTTTTAAGATCAGGGCACCTCCCTCTTTTGTGGCCTCCTTTGTTTGGGGCTTCTCTCCTCCCATTCCCACTCCTGCTCACTCATCTGTGTCCTGTGTTCCTTGAGGCACAGTCCTGCACTTGAGCATCGTGCTGGCAAACTGCTGGTGTTCCGTGCTCCCTGCCCCCAGCATCACCTGCTTTATCCAGTTTATCCCCTTTCCTGCTGTGTTTCTGGCTCACTCCCACCTCTTCCTGGTGACGCCAGGTCACAGCAGTTCCCTGCCCACCCCTTTCCCAGGTCTTTGCAGTGCAGTCTCAGGGGGTTTCCCCTCTGGATTGGGGGATCCTTGGGATCTCTCCTCCCCAGCCCCAGGGCTGTGCTCCAGCCTTATCTGGTGCAGCCATGACTGTGCTGCAGGCTTATCTGGCTCAGCCTTATCTGTGCAGCATGCAGTGCCATGGGGACAGGAGCCTCTGCCCCAGCTCCAGTCTTTGGCCTTGCTGCCCTCCTGGAGCTTGGCTCAGAGTAAGCCCCGTGCTGGGTGTGACTGCAGCGGGTGGGGAGCTTCCCACAGGGAGCATCCCATGGGAGCTTCACCGGCAGGGGAGCCAGGGCCAGGAGCAATTTTTCTGGGCCTTTTTCCTCCCCATTCTAATGCCCAGGATGGGAGGATTACAACAGTGAGGTGAAGAGAGGGTGCCTCTGCAGGATTGCAGTGCAGCCATTCACTGTTCAGTGGACTTGTGCGGTTGACTCAGAGGTTGATTTTTCCTTTGCAGAGTGGGGTGGGCTCTTCTTCTAAACCCCCCTCTGAGTCCTTGTCAGTTTTGTCCTCTCTTGCTTGGCTGTATTTGATGTTATAACTCACTGTCATTTCTGTTGCCACCTATTTTACTCTCTTTTTGCCCTATAAAAGGTCATGTGGAGAGGGCAGTACAATTTGGAGGTGGGGGAAACAACTGCCATGAATGCATCCAGGTGCCTTGAATGCATCCAGGTGCCAGGAAAGCATCCAGTTCACGGAACAAACTGTGCAAAGCGAGGTAGAACTGGTTTAGCAAAGCACTGAGGTGTGTCTAGTCGGTGGGTACGGTCAAGCTCTGTCAGAAGACTGTCTTTCCATCTGCTGTCTTTTCATTTTAAAACCTTGTTTGGTGGTTAGAAATGAGAATATTTTTCACCTGAGTTTATTTATGTACTGGTTTTTTTTTGTTGTTGTTGTTTTCCTGCTACTCTGTCCCTGTAATTCAAACAGCACATTTTGCTCTTCAGTAGTTCTGGTGACTGCAGTGATTTGAACTGGGATGTATAAAACGTTCCCGGGCTTCAATTTGTGCTGGGTAGAAAAGCTTCAACACTGTAAGCCTCCTCTGACCTCACGGTCATGTTCTATTCTTCACCCAGCCTGTTGGGTTGAAATTCAGCTCTTGAATGAATTTCACAGCCTGTTTGCAAAGCCTTTGTGCTGCTGTAGCAGTGCTGGTCTCTGTGGCAGTGCCTCACAGAGCTGTAACGTAGGACCACACCTTTCTTTTTCCAAGACTGTTATTACTGACTCACATGTGGGTTTTTCTGCCCTAATGAGCCCTCAGTTTACAGATCAAGTTTTAAAAATAGTATTTCCGAACAGGGATATGCCTAAACATGTCCCCAGATGCAGAAAAAAGCCAGCCCCATACTCCAGCTGACTCAACTTGCTGTTTTCCTCGGTAGGCCAGAGTCTTTCCCTTCACTAAATTCCAGGGTAAGTGGAGCTCCTGTGTGCTTGACACTGAGTTCCATCTCTGGTGGATTGTGTCATCGGCCACAGGATGTTTGTCCTGTTTCGGAGGGAGTGAGTCTTCTCCGTGCTCATAAAACAGTTCCAGAGCAGGTGCTGGCTCCAGGCTGAATGTGGAGATGCAAGGCAGCTCTGCTGCTCAGGGAAACCCATTACCCCTTAGAAAGAGCCTGTTGTTTTATTTGTAGTTGTAAATAGCTTCAGCTAAACCAGTGGGATCTGCATACTGTGCTGGTAATCATCCTCATTGTTCATTCTTTAAAACAAGCAGCTGAATAATTATGTGTCCAATTCACTCACCCCTGCTAATCTTTCCCTGACAAGGTAATCCTTGAGCTCAGGATTTACTTGCTTGTGTCACTCAACAGAAGGCTTTAAGGCAGTGGTTCCACTGAAGCATCTCCTGAACCTGGATAGCCTTTTCCTCTCTGCTGTTGTACTTACTGTTGTTTTTCATTCCAGTAAAATCCCTGTGTGGTTTGGAAGCTTCCTGTGTCCCTACCGAGGAAGTTCTCTCCGTGTCGGGAGAGTCCTGTGACAGCAGCGATGAGATAGATACCAAGGAGAGCATCAATGGGAGGGCTGCCTCGAGGAAAAAGAAGAGTAAAAGGCACAAAGGTGTGGTCACCTGCCCTCCTGGGGCTCTGTGGGCTCCTGCTGCATGTCCTGCATGGGGGATGCTCATGCTGGGGATTTACAGGATGGTCACGGGGCTCTTGGGGCATTCTGGAATTTGTGTGTGCTCAAAGAAATGCCAAGGGTTTAGTCACTTGTAAATCTGCTGGCACTTGGTCACAGGAGCTGTATTTCCACAAAGGCAGAGCCTGGGGCATGAAATCAAAGCCTGAGAGCTCCCTGCTTTTAGCAAATATCCCTCAACCTTGGAAAACAAACACTGCTGTTCCAGAGTTGTGAAACTTTGCCACTGGCCGTGTTGCTTCACTGATGGTGGGGTGGTGGCAGCAGGTTTGCTTTGGGGTTGAAGTGCTGCTGTCCATGATGCAGTTGTTGGCAAAACACAAGCTCTGTTTTCAGGGTGTTTCCAAGGCCGTGGTTTGTTACAAATGGGTTTAAAGGGCTCTTTTCCCAGCAAGGAAGTGCATTTGATCCTAGTGGCATCATCATACATTAATTCAAGGGAGATGTATCCTTCAGCATTTACACTTTGTGCTACTCTATAGAAATCCATTGGCAATGCACTGTAAGCAGCAAACAGCTCTGCTGCACTGGGGAACCCTGCAGAAGTTTCTAGTAACAGGTTGCTTTCAGGTTGAGAAGCAAATTTTAAGCAGTTTTCTTGAGCTTAATAGCGATTTATGTAGCATGTCCACCACAGACTGAAGGTGGACAGCACTTCCTCTGGGAAGGGAGTTAAAAGAGTTCAACCTTTTTTATTGAGGTGTCCTTCAGAATCCTGGCAAAATACTGAGTGGCTGGAGCTATGAGTCTGGGAAGACAATACTTTTTCCTACCACAGCCTTCTCTTGTTTCTGATACATGTTTAGGGAGTAGGAATTGGTGATAGAACAACGATGCTTCTGGCTGCCCTCTGAATTCAGCAGTGTGGAGTCTGATGGCTTCTTGAGCCAGAGCTGACCCAGCAGAGTGGGTGTAGCAGCCCATTGTGGGTGTGCCTACCATAAATCTGAAGTGCCGTGGGGAAGTGATCCCATCCAGAGCTTTCTTTGGCAATTCTCACACGAGGATAAAGAACTGTCCTTTGTATTAACCTGCTGTCTCAGGGTTAGATCTGGCACCCTCAAGTTCCCAAACACCTCTTCTAGGCCACAGACCTCACAGCAGCTTTTCCTATTAGCACTGTGCGCAAGTTGTGTTTTCCTTCTCTGTTCTTAACCTTCCTAATGCTCAGTATTGTTCACCTACTTATAGTCATTAAAAGTATTTTTTACTCCTAAAGTTGGAGCAGTGTCTGTGGAAGAACATGTGCTGTAAACTACAAAACACTGCAGGAATGAAAGGAGTGTGAGCCCTCAGTTCTGGCTGAGCAGTTCTGACACCTCTGAGAAGAAGAACAGGCCATTCTCTCCATCTGAATTGCATTAAAAGTTCCCATCCAAGAAGCTTTAATGAATTTAAGAGATTTAAGAAAAGTAGCTGATTGCCACCTGCTGAACAGAATTTCCCTCCCTGACAGAGCTCCTACAAAAATATTGTGACTGCTGGAACAAAGAACTGACAAGTCCAGCAGTATCAATGCTCAGAGTCTTCAATTGTGAGCAATTTTGGTGACCTGTTAAATGTGCACTTTTGATTAAAGATGCAGGAGCTTGACCCTCATTTACATAAAGTTGCCTCTTTATTTGCCATCCAATTTTTATTTCTCAACTTCATTGTGGTATTTCAGCTGTGACAGGGTCAGGCATCGAAACACGGTCCAGAAAGGCTTTGTGGTTTCCATCCTTGCACAGAACTCACCTGGACAAGATGCTGAACAAAATGACCTAATTCTGTGTGCTTTGAGCTGGGCTGCGGGATTAGAAACCTCCAGAGAACCCTTTCAGCCTGAATTCCTTTATGAATCTGCCACTTTGCCCACTTGTGCAGCAGGGATAACAGTGGCAGGTGTCCAGCACAGGGGAGGTGTCGTGGCTGTGTGGACACTGATGGGAACGGGGAGCAGGGCCACTGAGGTGCAGACTGGGGCTTGGGCTGATTCTGTGTGTGCAATTCAGCTGCCCACCTGTGCTGCCAGGTGTGCAGCATATGTCTCTAGGTGGGAATTGGTGCAGATGTGATGTCCTGCACTAACACACCTTCATTGCCTTTAGAAGACGCCGAAGGGGGAGGAGGAGAGGAATATCCCATCGACATCTGGCTGCTCCTGGCTTCCTACATCCGCCCCGAGGACATTGTCCGGTTCTCTCTGATCTGCAAGAAAGCCTGGACTGTCACTTGCACTGCTGCCTTTTGGACCAGGCTCTACAGAAGGTAAGACTCTAGAGGGTTTTTAAACTGGTTGTGGGAGGTTTCAGTAGTGAGCAGTTCTCTGCAGAGCTGGAAATAAGGGAATAATTCCCTGTAGGCCTGGGCCCTGTGTTTGCAGATTGATGTGGTGATGTGGGCCTCACTTGGCAAGGGGTTGTGGAATATTCTTCTCCCACAAAGACAAGCTGGGAGAGCTGGGGTTGTTCAGCCTGGAGAAGAGAAGGCTTGGGGAAGACCTCCTTGTGGCCTTCCAGTACCTTAAGGGGCACTTATAAAAGGAAGGCAGAGGGACTTTTTATATGGGTGGGTAGGGACAGGACAATGGGCAATGGCTTTAAACTGAGGGCAGGGTTAGATTGGATGTTAGGAAGAAATTCTTGGCTGTGAAGGCAGTGAGGTCCTGGCATAGGTTGCCCAGAGAAGCTGTGGCTGCCCCATCCCTGGAAGTGTCCAAGGCCAGCTTGGAGCACCCTGGTCTAGTGGAAGGTGTCCCTGCCCATGGCAGGGGGTGGAATGAGCTGAGCTTTAAGGTCCCTTTCAACCCAAACCATTCTAGAATTCTAATATCACATCTTCTTTGGGTCTGGAAATGGATCTTTGTGGTATATTCCTGTATGTGCCCTATAAAATCTCAGAGCGTTGTGTCCTTTTCTACTTGCCACGGCCCAACACTGGTGTATGTCAACCTCTCCAAGTGTGTATGGTACAGTCAGTGCTGAAAGGCAAGCATCACTGATGGACAACTTGCCCTGCCTCAATCTCTGATCACGGCCACCTCCCTGTAACTGGGGCATTTTGGAGCTGTACAGTGGCAGGAGTAAGTGAAAGCAAGGAGGGCAAAGGGGCGGTCAACACTTGACACAAATCCTTCTGTCCCAGTGCACGCCACTGGGATATTCCTTCAGGACAGAACATTTTCTTTACACAGCTCTACCTGTTGCCCAGGAGGCACAAGTAGCAGGGGCACAGAGTAGAGAGCAGCTGTGGTCATCCTCACCTCTGGTTTTTAGTGTGACATTCCCTAGCAAATGCTCCTTTGGGATGTGCCCAAGGAATGGCCCTTGAGCGCAGGCGTTCAGGCTGCTCAGGCAGTGCTGAGAGCTGCAGTCCGCTCAGCTGGGAGTCCCTGGGAACCTGCAGCAACCTGCAACCCTTTGTGCAGCCTGCAGCTACATCCTCGGCTGGTCTCTGGGCAAACTAGGAATTATTGGGAATTGTAGCAGGATGTGTGGGCTGGAAGCCTGCCTGGTGCAGGTCAGGCCTTTGAGGCTGCCACGTGATCTCCTGTCAGCAGCACAACCCCATTGCAGCCCTCAGGGTTGACCAGAGTCCTGTGGTCAGTCAGAGGTGGCGTTTTCCCCTGACATGGATCTGTCCCTGGGGTCCCTGCCGTGTCTGGCTGTGCCCTGGAGCTGACACCATTGCTGGTTGTGCAGGCACTACAGCCTGGATGCGTACCTGCCCCTGCGCCTGCGCCCGGAGTCCATGGAGAAGCTGCACTGCCTGCGCGCCTGTGTCATCCGCTCCCTGTTCCACATGTACGAGCCCTTCGCCGCCCGCCTCTCCAGGAACCCCGCCATCCCAGACAGTACTCCCAGCACTTTAAAAAATTCCAGAGTAAGTGGCATCACTCAGGAACTGGGATTTGTCTGAGGTGTTGCTGTTTCTGTTTGGTTTGTTTTTTTCTTTCTAGAAGAAAAACAGATGATGTGGAGATGGTCACCAGTGAAGCTGGGGTGTAGGATGGTCACTCACTGGGTATTCTCGGTGGGATTTGTAAAAGTGTGCTGGTTACTTGTATCTGTAGAGTTACTCCTTGGAGTAACTTCTGCCTAAGTCCTACACAACACCCTTGTAACCAGCAAAAGGCCCCTGGTTTCACTGGGTGTCAGGACTGCCGGGGATGTTTGCAGCTCTCCCCTCTCCTGAACAAAGCTCCACAGGATCAGCTTTTGTATGTTTTGCTTCATTCTGGCACTACCTGCCAGAGTACATCTTCTCTCTGTAACAGGCCTCTGGAGAGCTCAGGAGTGACACTGATGCCAGGAGTTGTGTCACCCTGCTTTCCTGCAGGTCATCCATGGTCTGGTGTCTGGGTGAGGTGGGGTCGTGATGCTGTCTGCATTGGGACTGGGCTGCACCTGTGTTGGGCTGTGAAGCGTTTGTGTGTGGTGTGGGCAGGTGATTCCCTGTGCTATCCCAGCTTGGACCACTTGCATATTATTCCTCTTTGATTGCTGTTGACCATTAACTGTGAAATGCCTGTGTGTCTCTTGTTTGGTTTTAACTTGCAACTGGCCCATACTCTGTGAGCAGCTTAAGCAACTGTGAATTCTCCATCCTCCAAATCCAAGGTCAAAAACCTGTCGAATGAGTTTTTTGGAGCCAAACTGAAACAGGTTTTGTTGAGGAGTTGTTCTTTCTTTTCTATTCAAAATAGAGGAACCTCATCTATCCGTATGTGACGTCCCCCCTTTCTTCCTTCCTCTCCCTGTCACAGGCTGTCATAGGCTTGGGGAGCATCCAGCAGCACACAGGAGGTGGTGCTGCAGCACAGGGAAAAGCACATGGCTCTGTGTACGGTCTTGTCTCTGCGTCCAGAGCTCCTCATTCTCTTCCTGAGTCCCCAGGCTGGGGATCTTCATTCTTACCAACTGAAAAAGCAAAACATTTTGAGGAAATTCCAACTTAACTGTAGTCTTGAGCCTAAGCTCCCACTGCTTGTGGCTGTAGGAGCCGGAACCCCGAGGCGGTGCTGGCAGGGTCAGCATTTCGGGAGGATTCCTGGTGACATCATAACGGCTTTGGTGCCCACTGCTAGTGCTTCTCCTGTACTAACAGCTGGAGGAGGATCCTTTAAGTGCAGTCCTTCATTGTTCAGCTTTTAAAAAAGGAAATTAAATGGGGACGAGACTTTGTCAGAGCAGTAGAGGTTTGACCTAACCCCTTGCAGCATGAAAGAGCCACCCTGAGTGTGGTCTTGCTGTACTACTGCACTGCAGGACTCTGAGCTCCACTTGTGTGACCGTGCACAGAAATTCCTCAGTACAGAGGGTTTGGAGAAGGACCTGGCGCTGCCTCCCCATGTTCTGGCTTTCCTGGGCTTTGGTTGTACCTTTATGGGTTGCTGACACTAATGGCAACGCCTACCTAAACTGCATGTGGCTAGAGGAGAGCCCAGCCCTGGGTGTGATCCAACCTAGCTTTTCCTCTTTAATTTCCTTTTTTCTTTCCCTAGCCTAGCTTGTGTGGGACACTGGAGCCGTTATGGTGTCAGCAGAGGTGTTTGCCCTTTAAAGACACCCCATTATTTTGGGCGGAGCGGCAGCCGCACGGCGCGTCTGAAGGGCAGGACGGCTGACCCGAGGACGACATCCTCTGCCCCTTAGGAGGTACTGACCTTTTGTGCTTCACTACTTGCCATGACCAAACAGGTTGCTAGACCAGGCTGTCTCTGCAGGTGAACTACAAATACCGCTGATGGTGGAGTTAAACTCAGCAGCATCTGCTGCTCCTCTGAATTAAAAAATATCTGGAGAGTGTTTTTATTGGAAAAAAACTGAGGGCTGCTTCCTCCCGGGTGGAGGTTATTCCATGCATGTTTCTGAGCTTTACTCCACGAGCTTTGTTGTTCACCTCATGAAGATTGTGGAGATGGAGGTCCTTTAAGGACTCTAGGTTATGGATATGACTCAGAGTTGAAGTAGAGGGTCTTGTATCCCCTTTGGTCTCTTTAGAGCCCCCGTGGTGGAGGCTGGCTCTGGCTTTGTTTTATTAGGATCACTCCATCCTGGAGTGAAGTTAAATGTGTGTTTTGCCCTGCAACCCAGTCAGGCCTTCTCTCTTCAGGGGAGACTGTGTATGGATCACAGGGAGTTCTCTTTACCCACATTATTCCTCCCTTTTCCTGCTGACACTGATGAAGGATAAGGCCAGCTGTGGTGGGCTGGCATCTGTGGTGTGGAAAAGCTTTGAGGGATGGCTGGACTGACTTGCCAGGTTCTTTCCTTGGCTGTTGAAGGCTGGTTGCTTCTACTGACTGGTAGGCAGGGATTTCCCTCCTACAGGAGTTCTGCTGAGCCTCCTGCTCTAGAATGAGCTCCTGGGCTGGAGCCTGTGGCCCACACAGTGATAACCAGGTGAAATTGGAGCAGTCCTGGTTTATGTCTGCGTGGGAGGGCAGTGCTGGTGACCTCTAAGGCTGTTTGAGGCTGGTTTCTCATTTTCTTCAGAAAAGAGACAGGAGGTTGGTCAGACTGTGCTGTCCTGGCAGTGGTTTTGGACTCTAAATGATGACAGTGCTGGTGATGGCAAGGTCAGGGTCTCCATTTGACATCACAGTGGCTTAGGAACTTCTTCGTCCATCACCTCATAGCTCGTGTACTGGTCTTTGCATTTCCCTCTGGATCCTTTCCTTCTTGATCCTTATTCTGTTCTCCGTTGTTCCTCGCTTTAACCTTGTTTGGAACCCAGTTTGATGGGAGCTGCTGGTGGGTGGAGGGAATGGGTGAATCTCCACCACTCATCCTGCCCTAGGAAGGGACAAATGGCACAACAGGATTTTGCTGTTTGGCACATCAGTGGCTACGTGGTGCATGAGGAGTTGACCGGCTTGAAACTGGGAGATCTACACTGCTGAGAGGGTTCTTTGAACATAATTAATTTGAATAAATGGCTCCTAATTGCTCCTATGTAATTGTGTTTGCAATTGGAAGCCTTTATGATCTGTTAAAACTTATTTAAAGTGGTGCTTCTAAGGGTTTCATAATTTTGTGTTTCTTTTTTCCACCTCAGTGTCTGCTTTTCTGGTGCAAAAAGATTGTAGGGAACAGACAAGAAGCAATGTGGGAATTCAACTTCAAGTTCAAAAAGCAGGTATGAAAGAAGAACCAGATCAGCTGTGACTTTCGTTTGAAACAGAAATTATTTTTCTGGGGGTAGAAGGGAAGTTGGAAACCTTTTGTGCACCCAGACAATAAATGCAAACTGATTCCCATGGTAAGCTAAAGCACGTTGTTGAACTACACTCAGTTTTCAGTCTGTGTTACCAAGACATTTAGAATACCTTGTTTTTATTTCCTCCTTTGGTATCCTTTCCCTCCTCTAAGATGTGGATCATTTTTTACACCAATTAATCTCACCTTTGGGTCATCACTACTGATTGTTACCAAAACCCAGACTGTCTGACTGCAGTGGTCAAAATGTTGACCAAAACCTGCAACTTCCTGTTTTGCCACTGCCAAGATTTCTCAGAGAAGTGAAGACAGCCAGCACTGCCAGGGAAAGCCTCCAGCAGTGGGTCTTGGGAGAAGCCAGTAATTTCAGGCAACCTTGGGAATTGTGCAGCTTTCCCATCTAAAGAAATAGTCCAGAAAATTACCCATCCTGAGTGGTGGCATTTTGTTGTTAATGTGACACTTTGCCAAAACACCTGGGGAGGAGGAGAGACCCTGCCAGGCCGCGCTGGGGAGGAGCAGCCAAACCCAGCAGAGGTTCCTGCTTTGCTAAATTAGCCTCTCTTTCTTTCAAGTCTCCCAGATTTAAAAGCAAGTGTTGCAAAGGTCTCCAGCCCCCAATCCAGTATGAGGAAGTGCACACAAACCCAGATCAGGATTGCTGCCTGCTGCAGATCACCACCTTCAACTTCATCTTTGTGCCGATCGTCATGGGCATGACCTTCACCTTGGTGAGTGGGGGAGAGCTGCCAGGCTTTGCAGATGAGGTTCCAGGACATGAAGAGGGCACCTGGAATCTCCTGTGTTGGAAGGGATCATCGAGCCCAACTCCTGGCCTTGCACAGGACAACCCCAAGAATCCCACCCGGTGCCTCTTTTGGGCTGTGTAAATCCTACTGCTCTATCAGCAAACCAGTTCTGGGAATCGTATGGTTAATGAATAGAGGAAATGCTCAGATCTCAGTTTAACTTCTCCATTTCTGTTGGCTCTTTCCTGTTTGATGCAGCAAATAGAGAGGATGTAGAGAATCTGCCAGGAGCTGTGGTTGTGCAGTGTCTGGGGGCAGGTCCGTTACCAGAACTGCAGCAGGTACAGGAGGCAGGGAGCAGCACAAGCAGAGGTCTGCCCCTCACAGGAAAATACCTCTTTATGGTAATACATTCTGAGAGGAAAATCCCACATGAGCAAACTCTTTGAATGTGCATTTGGTCGCTGATTGGGAGTCAGGGTTTCCGAAGTGGCCAGTGCTCAGGAGAGGTTCAGTCTGGCCTCACTTAGGAGTTGGGCAGTGAGTTCCAGACTTCTCCTGACAGACACTGGCTTCCAGGTTCACTTAGAATCAGACTCATAAAATAACTTAGATTGGAAAGGACCTTTAAGATCCTCAAGTCCCAGCACTAAGTTCACCCCTAACCCATGTCCCAAGTGCCACACCTGAAGGCCTTTTGAACAGTGCAACAGATGGTGACTCCACCACTGCTCCAGGCAGTTCCAGTATTTTACAACCCTTTTACAACCCTTTTACAACCCTTACAGCTTACAGCGTGATTATTTGGGCCTGACAGCCAGAGAGAGACGGTTTGAATCCAGTGCTGTAGCCTTGAGAGTGTGACTGTGTGTAACGCCTTAGACTTGCACAATACAGAGGGATTTATGAAGTCTAGAAGTGTTGTGTTGAGAGCTCTCTTGGTCACTGTGACTTTCTGAAGCAGCTCTGGTCTCCTCTCTTGCAGTTCTCCATCTCGGTGAGCACGGACATGCGGCACCACCGCGTGCGCCTGGTGTTCCAGGACACGCCCGTGCACAACGGGAAGAAGCCGCGCATGGAGCAGGGGGTGCAGGTGGTGCTGGACCCTGTGCACAGTGTCAGGCTCCTGGATTGGTGGCACCCACAGTACCCCTTCTCCCCAAAGGCTTAGTGCTCTGCTGACGCTGCAGGAGCCCACAGGGGACTGAATCTGGCAGGCTGAAGAGAATTTCTAGGAACCAGGAAATCCTGTTTTTATTTCTGAAATAAATTCTGCAGTCTCCTTGCAAGTGGTTGAAGCTGCTGAGCTAGTTTGTATGTATATAACTTCTGGTCAGTAATGAGCAGAGCTAAGTGTAAAGCAGAAACTATTTGTAAACACACTTTTATGTAAAATTGACATTTTATGATTTGAAAGGAGCTCCCTGGAACTGTTCATTTAAAATCCTTTTTGGTGCTAATCAAAGTGGTCCTGTGTTCTCTTGTTGGGGAAGAAGCAGGAGGTTTTGCTTTCCAAGAACTTTCCCTTTTGCTTTCCAGGAACAATTTACAAACAAAATCCACGTTTGTTTTACTGCAGCAGGATTGTGTTCATGCACAGTGGGATATTTCAGTGTCTGAGAAGCAGTGAGCAAGACAGCAGTGATCGACAATAATCTTAATTCCCAGCCCAGCAGATCTGAGTTTAAGGAAAGAAAAAGGCATAAATGATCAAAAAAAGGAATTACTTCAAAGAGGAGTTGTAAGGCAAAGGTCTCACTTGAATGTAAAGGTACACAAGTTCTCACACTGGTGTTTTTCTTTGAAAAGGAGATCTAAACTTTTAAAACCAGAAGGTGCTTTGCAGAGAACATAAACAGGGAGGGAGAGGAGCTGGAGGGGATAAACTAAAATAACTGAAGCAGTGATGAAGGACTCTGTGTCTTTTCTAAGAGCGGTATGGAAATCTTTTCTGTTGAAAGCCCCCAAGCAACCACTGATGTGGCTTTTGACTAAACAAATTGATTTCTGCAAGGAAGAAGCAACCCTGAAACTTCCTGTGGCTCTGGGCTGACTGAGAAGTGAGGGGTGCAGGGGCTGGGCCTGTCAGGAGTGTGGTCTGACCAGAATGAACCTGGCTGGAGGTTTAGTTGAACACGTGGCTCCCTGAGGAGGTGCAGAGGACGTGCTGCATGGCAGGGGAGCAGCTGTGCAGATACAGACCCTGGACTGAGCTTTGCTGCCTATGAGATATCAGCTCCTCAGTCCTACTGCACATCACATCTGGTCCCAAGCAGGAGGAACAGCACTTGTCCATGTAGGATGTTCAGTGAAGCTCCTGAAGGAGAGGGAGTTCTGCCATCTTGGTTTGGACTCGGTGGTCTCAGTGGGTCCCTTCCAGCTCAGAATATCCAGTGATTCTGTGACCCCTCACGACCCTGGTGTAGCTGCCCAGGAGGAGTTTCTTGCACGTGCCTCTGCCACTCTGTAAATCGCCACTAAGGACATCTGCCCCAGCCTTGGATCTGTGTTGGAGGCTCTTCATGTTCACTTCAAACACATTTGGGACAGCTCTTGCCTCACAGTTCCCGTTCCCACCGCTGCTGAACTTCTGTTGATGCCAGCAGGTAAGTTCTGAAGTTAAATTGGTTTAGTAGAGATACAGGGCAAGAAAAATGTGCTGTCCCGGTGATCCTGGGGCTGCCATGACAGCAGAGCCTGGGCTGTGTTTTGGTTGTGGTGCAGGAGAAGCAGGGCTGGGGCTGGAGCTGTGTGTGAGGGCTGCAGGGGCTCTATCCCCAAGGAAGCTGCTCCAGGGCAGCAGGGGACAACAATCTTCCTTTTGCTGTGGGGTTAAACTCCACTGAACTCAGGGACAGCTGGTGAAGGTCGGGCAGTGAAACGTGCTCAGGCTGCAGTTTCTTGTTGTCTTGGAGGGAGGTGGCTGCTTACTCAGAGCCTGGTTCTGACTGTGCTTGGGGCTGTTTCCTGCTACACTCCCTGAAAACTCCCTCTTGCAGGATGATGCCAGGGCTATGTGCCTGGTGATTGCTGCTTATGCAGGGTCTGGAGGGTGGGAGCGGAGGGGTTTGGTTGCTGTCCCAGGCTGATGGCAGGAGCATGGAGCAGGCTGGGGTGTGGGTGGGGCTGTGCCCTTACCGGTGGGGAGCTGCTCTGGCTAAGCAGGGCTGGGAACGGCAGCCTGGGCCCTGCTCTGGCTCCTGTGCAGAGCTACAGGACAGCTCCTAGGGCTGTGTGTTCCTGCCATCTGGCAAAGCAGGAACACCTTCTGATCAGGCATATGGCAATTCCAGGGGGCAGAGGTGCTTGGCAGCTCCCAGAATTCCCTGGCTGATCCCGGGCAGTGCAGCTGGAGCGGGCGGCACAGGCTGTGGCAGCAGGAAGCAGGTGGATGGGATGTTTCCTGCTACCAACAGACTTGCTGGATTCAAATAAGGATATTTAGATACAGACAGATGCCCCTAAGCCAGAGGTGCCCTGCCAGGCCAGGCTTTTTCTAGACTGAAATGTATAAAATGTACAAGAACAATTCTCAGTCTTTTCCTTTACAAAGCTCCTGGTGATCCCAGTGCTGGAGCTGTGCTGATCAGCAGTGCTGGCAGGGACTGGGGACCTGTTCTGATTCATGTCGGGAGGCTGGGGAGTGGCAGGGATGCTGTGGAGGGGGGCCTC
>VWZT01004992.1:47700-64940 GCA_013397055.1 Pachycephala philippinensis | reverse complement strand
GGATGCTGTGGAGGGGGGCCTCTGCCTCTGTGTAGAGCTGCAGCTGCAGGTGTTCCCCTCGCTCCTTACCCAGAGCACCAGACCGTGAACCCTGTGCTGAGATTTGCTCAGTGAGAGTGACACCAGAGCTCAGCCCTGAGCAGGGGATTTCCACCTTGGCCCCCAAGCCTGGCCTCTCTTGAAGCCTGATTGCCAAAAAAGTCCTCTCCAGTGTCCTCCAGGGTGGGATGCAGTGAGTGCACCGGCAGGAGTGGCTGTGGTTTGGTGTCACTCGTTTCTGTAGGACCTGGCTCAGAAGGGTCCTCGGTGGTGTGCAAACAGCAGATTTGTGCCCCGGGTCAGTATCACGGTGGCTCTCCCTGTGCTCTCCCTGCTGTGTGAGGCCCCATTCTACCTCTGCTGTGTCATGCTCCTGAATAATGGAAGGGTTGTAAACAGATCCTGCCTGGCTCTCTGGTTTCCTAGGGGAGACGGGAAGGCTTGGCCACCACCCTCACCCTCCTCCCGTCCTTGTCAGGGATCTGGTGTCCAACAGGAGCTGAGCTGGGTAAGGCAAGGCCTGGGGTCTTGGGGAAGGGGGCTGGGCCCTGCCATGGCCCTTGTGCCCGTCCCACTCCAGTCCTCTGCTCTGGCCCCAACTCGGGGAGCTGGTCCTCCCTGGCCCCCTGAGCTGGGTGTGCCTGTGCAGCCACGGGCCCCTCTCAGAGCAGCCTTTGCAGCTGGGGCTTCTCTTTCTTCAGCTTATTCCAAAAGCAAGCAAAAATACGCCTCTTAGCCTTGTTTCAGCCACCTCCCTGTTTCCCCTGGTCAAAGATTTCGATGAGCAGAACGTGTTTGAGTGTGGGGCCAAAGGGAGGTTTGAGAGCAGCTTTGGGTGCCAGGCCCTGGTTGGTTCCTGGACACTGGGGCTATGCTGTGGCCCTCACAGGGGGGCAGGTGGAAGGACCCTTTTTCAGCACCCCAAACACCATTTGGGACTTGCTCCATAGCAAAAAGGGGTGGCTGGATGAACTGGCTCAGGCTGGGCTTGTGGCACCTGCTTTGAGAGCAAGAGGACCCAGGATGTTTGCCTGGGCATCAGGAGCTGTGTCCTGGCTGTGGATTCCTTTCCTGCTCCAGGCAGGCTCATGGATGTGCCTGGAGAGGATCAAATCCTGCCCTAGCACTGGACCCTGAAGCGGCCTGTGGAGACCAGGGGGGATTTGGTGGCTCTGCTGCTCCCCTTGGCCGTGCTGGCTGTTCCTATGGCTGGGCTGTTGCACCCTGAGCATTGGGAACTGATGCCCAAAAGATAGGCTGGAAATAAATCCCCGTAGACTGATGCCTATAGAGCAGGTATTTGTTTATTGCAGCGTTGGTGGTGAGGGGTATTTCTCCTCCTAACTCACCCGCCCTCGTCAAGTGCGGTGGCATATTTATACAGTAAAATTTTGCTAAATGTTGCTATGTCATTACAGCATCATCACATACGCGTTGGAACTAATTTACATAGCATGATCTCATGGTTATTAGATAATTCTTTGCACTGCGCATGCACCTCCCCAGTTTGGGGGTCTTTGGTGGTCTTTGATGAAGGCTTCTAAAGTCTTCTTTGCACTTGAACTTTTCAACTTTGTCTTTGAGGCTTGCACAGTTATGATGCTCTTCGGTCCTTCTGGGCTTAACCAGCCTAAATTCTTTGTTTTGTGGATAATTGGCTTTGGCTTGCCAATTTCTCATTAGTACTACTCTTATTTATCGCTAAAGTTATACACCTGGTAAGTTTGTATCTCTTTTCTTTTTTTTTTTTCCTCTATTCTGCATATAAGCAACTAGTTAGCTATACACTAGCCATTACATTGTATAAAAAGTTATTGATATTAGATTATATGGGTATCAAAAGTTATGATTTGGGCTATAAGCATCCAGTTATAGGTAGGTTATAAGCATCAAGTTATAGGTATAGAAGCTATGATTCAGGCTACATAAATAAAAGCTATGATTCAGGCTATATAAGTATAGAAGGCTATGCTTCAGGTTATATTGATATTCTTCAAGTTACATTAATAAAAAGTCATGATTTCGGTTTTATTGATATTAAGGTTACATAGATATCTTATAACCCAGGCTATATAAGCACTTTGTTGTCGTGACCTGAGTTACATAGACATCAGGACCCAGGGCTGTGCTGGGGACCCCAGGGCTGTGCTGGGTGTCACAGCCCCTCCCCTTCTTCCTTTCTGTGGGGGCAGGAAGGACCAGGTTTCCTTCCTGTGCAGGGGTGGGGGTCAGGGACAGCTGTGGTGAGAAAAGTCCTCCCCCTCCTGCAGCTGCCACCGAGCCCCACGGTCCTTCCCACCTGGGTCACTGAGCAGCAAAGCTCTGGTGGGCTGCACCATCCCGGCTCCCTTGGCCCTCCTGGCATCCTCCAGCCCCTGCCCAGGTGGGAATCCTGGACTGCCTCTGCTCCAGCGCAGGTGGAGTGTCCCCACGGAGCCCCTGGAACCCCGCTGGGACAGAGCTGCTGCCACCCCACCATAGGAATGTAAGGATTTGAAACCAAACGGTGTGGGAAAAGCAAAAGCCTGCAGATCCGGGAGCCTGGGGGACGTCTCTTCTTCCTAGTACCATCATTTGCTTCCTGCCCTGCCTTATCTCTCTCTTGCAGAGGCGTCCCAGGCTCCACGTGCTCCCACGGGGAGCGGCCGGGGTTGGAGGTCGTCACGGGGCATTTGCAGAAGACGGAGCCTGGCAAGAGACGTGAGGCCTTCCTGAAGGTAGGAGAGGTCCAGGCCAGCAAGGAGAGAAGAGAAGAGAAGGGGGATCGACGCTTCTGTGTGAATAAATAGGGTAGGTGGAATGGAGCAGAAGGGAAGGGGCTTCTGGGAAGGAGCTGGGCTGGTTGGGAGCTGGGGACAAGCAATGCCGTTGGTGACTTGTAGGTGCTCCAGAGCCATGTTCCTGCTCTGGGTCTGGAGGAGGGAAGCAGTGGGAGAAAAGGCTTGGAGGGTGGAGGAGCTGGGAACAAACTGAGCCATGGAAGGGCCCCATGTGGCCCACATTGGTTTATTGGGATTAGAAGGGGCTTCATTCGCAGCCCAGCTGTGATGCCCAATGCTCCAGTGAGGAGCTGGAGTGTGTGGGGAAGCTGTGGTGTCCTGGGGGTACATCCTGGGTGGGATCCAGGTTCTGCCCTGGCCGGGGGTGCTGTTCTGGCTCTGCAGCCCCAGAGGTTTTTGCCACCTCAGCACAAGAGCTGGAAAATAAATGGGCAAAAAGCTGTGCCAGCTCCATGTCACCAGCTCCGTGTCACCAGCTCCTGGCTCGGTGAAGTGGCAGGTTCGTGCCAGAGTTTGGGATGCTGGGGCTTGGCAAGAGCCCCCGCGGGGGTTGGTGCTGGCCGGGGGACTGGAGCTACCGGTGGGGATGGGGTGGGTGGGACACAGCCGGTGCCATTCGGGGATGCCGGTTCGTGAGGCTGCCGCAGTTCCCACGGTGGGCTGTGGGCCCTCAGCCCGTCCCGCGCGGGTCCCCGCCGGCCTGGCCGGTTCTCTGAGGTTCCTGGGGCAGAGGCCGCCGGCGGACGCTCCTCCTCTGCGGGAGGCAGGCAAGGACTCGGGGTGGGGCTTTGCCGAGCGAGAATACAGAGTCCCGCCAGCCCGGGGGAGTTGCCAGGGCCGAGCACCCCGGAGAGGCGAGGCTGCCGCCGAGCCGTGAGTCTCTGCCCTCGGGGGGCGCGTCCAGAGCGGGGCCAGCCAGGAGCCATCTCCTGCTGCCGTGGGAAGGGGTGCCTGGGGACCCGAGGGTGAGGGCAGAGGGCTCGGCTGGGGGTCCCCGGCTGTCAGCGGTGGGGACGGGATCGCTGTAAGTGTCCCCTTGCCAAGCTCCCTGCAGTGACCCCCTCGTGCTGTGGGACCCCTGGGCTGACCGAAAGCTTTGGCTCACGGAGCCGTGTGCTACCGGAACAGGGCATTTCCCCTCCTTTGTCCCCGTGGGACAACCCCTGGAGCAGAGACACCCATGGACAATGGGGCCAGACCGTGGGCTGGCTCCCAGGGGGCCCAGGAGCCCCCATCAGCCCACACAGTCCCGAATGGCCACAATTTGCCCATGGGGGATGTTGTGCTGCCACAATTTGCAGTGTCTCCCACCAATTTCTGGTGCTGGGTTCCATCCCACCCCTTTCCATCCCAGGGACCCCCAGGGCGGGGCACTGAGCTGTGCCGTAGGAGAGCTGGTGTTTACCCTGCTGGGTGACACAGCCTTTGTCTGTGCCTCAGTTTCCCCCAGCATGGAAAAGCACTCCTGGCAGTGGGAAGGGAGCCGTGGCTGTTCCCTCCTCCTTGTGCAACCAGCCCTGCTCTCCCCAGTGCCGGCGGAAGCAGCTGGAGCTGCCTGCACACCGGGAGCTTCCTCAGAGCCTCGTGGGACTGAGGCTGGGAATAGGCTGTTCCTTCCTTCTGCCCTGGACTGAGGCTGGGGAGGAGTTTGGCTCCAAGCAAGTGGCTCTAAGCTCCTCCCGGCCAATGTCCCCACAGCAGGGTGGCTTTTGGGGACATCTGCAGTGGGGTGCTGAGTTGTGGGGAAGGTGCATGAGGTGCTGGAGCAGAGTGTGGGGACAGGGATACTCCGTGGAGGCACCTTGAGCTGGAGCAGGAGGATGCTGCACCCCTGGTTGTGCCCACTTACCTGGGGTTGCTTTGTTCCTCCACAGAGGCAGAAATCCAAAGTCCAGTTAGGGGGCTAATTATGGGGCTGTGCGCGTTACCTTCTGTTCTGTTCTGTGCCTGTGACCCCTGTTCCCCATGGGCTCCCTACTCCTTGGGTGAAATTGCTGCCTGTGGGAGTGGGGGGTGCTGAGCAGCATCTTGTTTTCCATGCAGGAGGGGCCATTGGCAGCCACACATTCCCCAGCAGCCAGAAAAACCTTTTTGGCCACCGAGAGTGGCCAAACGCCCAGCCTGGCATGTGGCCAAGCCTTGCCCTTCCCAGCTCACCCCGTGGCTGCAGATCCCGGAGGTCCAGGCTTGCACATCCACCTCCAGGGTGGCGTCAGGGTGTGATGTCCCTGTGGCTCGGACAGATCCCTAATGCTGCTCCCCCCTGAGGTCCCCATGTCTCCAGAGCTGTAAGGGATGGAGAGGCCCCACTCTCTGCTGGGACCTGGACAGAGATTTTGAGCAGCTCCAGGAGCTTGTTGTCCCTGCCGGGGGTCAGTCCCGCCCTGCCTGGGAGCACGGCTCTCTGGCTCCAAGTGTTTACCTCCAAGGAACTAGCCGTGTCCCTGGGCGGGGTCAGTGCTCCAAGGACGGAGTGGCTGCGTATCGGGGTCACCTGCTCGGCACCAGCCTCCTGAGGAGCTGACAACCCCTCCAAAGGACTCCTGGGCACAAAAACTGGAGGGTTGTCCTTAAAATAAGCCCAGCACATGCCCCAGGGCAGCGGCCCCAAAAGGCGCTGTGCTCCCATCTGTGTCTGGGGCCTGTGGGTGGGCTCGGAGCATCCCCTGCACAGCGGTGGCTGGGGCAGTCCTGGGAAGCCCAGCCTTGGCTTGGGAAGGCTTAGGAGGGCTTTTCCTCCACGGTTGCATTCAAAGCTGCTTTGACTAAGCCAAGCCAAGGCACTGTGAGCAGTTTGGATGGGGCTGAGGGTGTTTGCCCTGTCAGGCTGGGCACTCTCCCGGCCTCAGCTGCTCGTCTTCCAGGGTAGCACTGTCATATTTATAATGGAAAAAACCCAGGCAAACACAGAAGCCTTCTAGCCTCCTGCTGCACCTCTGCTACAAGGTAAAATATCTCAAGAGCACTGCAACTTCCTTGAAGGTGACACTGTCCCCTCAGGGACGCCTTTCTTGTCCAACCAAGCAGAGGACGGGGCTGGGACAGGGTGAGCTGGTGCCTGCCTGGAGGAAGGCAGGGAGCTGCTTCCTCCTCACAGTGCTGGAAGAGCAGCCTGGGCCCACTTGAGACCTGAGTGTTTTTCAGGGCTTGGTGCCAAGTTCTGGGGTGTTGGTAACTGGTCCTGGGGTGTCCCCACAACCCAAAAGCCTTTCCTGAGGCACTGTCACCTGCATTTCTTCTGCCTCCAGCTCCAGGGTGCTGCTTAGGGTGTCCCAGGGCAGCTGAGGTGTCCTGGGGCTGGTTTGGGGGGATTTTGTACCTGGCTGATTTTGTCCTGGTCAGATTGGGGTGTCCCTGCCCCTGCCTGCCCAAAGGGGACAGTGCACAAATCTCCCCTGATGCCCCATGGCTGCCCCTGGGTGTGCACCTGTGGGTGCTTGGGGCAGGGGGCAGTCCCAGGGCTGTATCCAGGTGCTGTCCCACTGTCCCATCCAGGGGGTGGTGGCTTTCCCCAGGCTGTGTCCTGACATGTCCCCTCTCCCCAGGATTCAGCCAGCGGGAGCCATGCGATGCTCCCTGAAACGCTCCCTCACGGCTCTGCTCGCTGCCTCCTTCCTCCTCCTCCTCCTCCTCCTCCATGGGGGCAGCTGGCAGGAACAGGATCCCCTGCAGGTGAGTCTCCAACCAGTGATGTCCCACTGGAGAGGCCACTGGAGCATCCTCTATCCCTTCCTGCCCCACATGGAGCCCCAACCTCTGCTCTGGTCTCTTCACTGCCCCATGTCACCCCCAACCCCCAGCTCTGCCTTCTCCTCTCCCTGGGGTTGCCCTGGGCAGCTCAACCTCACTGAATCCAGGAGCTGGGAGGGCAGGACAGGGGCTCACCTTCACTTCTGGGTGCCCCTGTTGTCATTTCCCCTTGCTGCATGGTGCTCTGGGGTGTGACCTGGCTGCCTGTGCCTCCCATGCAGGTGGGGCTCAGGGGCCTGGCCCCCGACACGATCCTACAGCTGCTGCAACCGGAGGCAGCCCAGCGCATCCTCAGGGACACAGTCAAGCTCTCTGCACTCCACAACGTCTCCTACCAGCTCCTTGCTGGCTCCCCAGCCCCCCGAAAAAGTGAGTGGTCCTGGACCCTCTGGGTGTGAACATCTGGGTATGCACAGCTGCACATCTCAGCACGGACATGTCCCCTCACTGCTGCTGGGGCAGGGAGGGGCTGTGTCCAGCCTTTTTGGGTGGGGACCTGCCCACAACCTCCTCCAAAACCTCCACAGCCTTCACTGCTTGCTCTGGGGATGGAGGAGTTGGGGAAGCTCCACATGCTCCAAGCAGGGTCCAAGTTTCTGCACCTTGGGACTGGGGTGACCGCAGGCGTTTTGGGCTTCCCAGACCTCTGTGGGGAGGGTTGCTGGGATCCCATCTCCCTGGGGTTGAGATTCCGGTGGAGATGGTGAGCTGGACCACTGGGACAACCCCACAGTGTGGGAGAAGTGGGCCAAGCTCTTGGACAGGTGCATAAGTAGCAATTCCCATGCAAACCCCCATGGGAAGGAGCTCAGGGCAACCCCTGTGAGGCCGTGCTGGAACCAGCACATGGATGGTGCTGTCCAGACCAGCAGCAAGAGAAGCTGAACCAAGGCAGCCACTGCTGGGCCATGGGGAGGGCAGAATGTGCCTGATCCCAGTGTGGGTGCATCTCCATGAGGTGTGGAGTGGGGAACGCTTCCAGGATGTGCAGCCATACCAATAAGCCATTCCTGCCCTACAGACTCTCTCTGCACTGTTACTTGCCTGGGTTTGGCTTTTTTAAGATGTTTTTCAGGAATATTTCTTCAGAGGAGTCCCTGTCTCCTCAGCCTGCCTCTTGCTGCCATTTGGGCCAATTTTGGGCCGCTCCTGAGACTCTGGAGGCTTCAGCTTCAGGAAGGACCCACCGGCCTTAGACATGGGGTTACGAACAGTACTGACCCTGCGGGCTGGCCATGGGAAGAGGTTTTTGGAGCCCTCTCATTACATCTTGCAGGGAAGAATGTCACCATGGTGATCCCAGGTCACCCCTCTGCCTGTTCATGCCTTTCCCTTGCCTTGCAGAATTCCTGGCAGTGGGACTGGCGTCTGTGCAGAGGCCACGTGGTTTCTACCTCCTGGCCACACTCCAGTCCCTCTTCAGCCAGTCCACGGAGGAGGAGCTGCAGGAGATGGTGGTGGTGGTGCACCTGGCTGACCCCAATCCTGGCTGGAATGTGCGCGTTGCCGCCACCATTGCCCAGGAGTTCACTCGCCACATCCTCCTGGGCCGGCTTGTGCTCATCCACGCTCCCCCTGAGTTCTACCCCACCCTGGAAGGCCTCAAGAGGAACTTCAACGATGCGGAGGAGCGGGTGAGGTTCCGCTCCAAGCAGAACGTGGACTACGCCTTCCTGCTCGCCTTCGCTGCCAACCTCTCTTCCTACTACCTGATGATCGAGGACGATGTGTGGAGCGCCAGGTCCTTCCTGACAGCCATCCGCAGGGCACTGGCTTCCCAGGAGGGCTCCAACTGGGCCACCCTCGAGTTCTCCAAGCTGGGCTACATCGGAAAGCTCTACCGCTCCAGTGACCTTCCTCGCCTGGCTCACTTCCTCCTCCTCTTCTACCAGGAAATGCCCTGTGACTGGCTGCTGGTCCACTTCCGCCAACTGCTCGCCCAGAAGGACGTGATCCGCTTCAAGCCATCCCTCTTCCAGCACATGGGCCTCTACTCCTCCTTCCAGGGCACCGTCAACCGGCTGGAGGACGAGGATTTCCAGGCTGATGCCTTGGACCTCCCGGACAACCCGCCGGCATCCCTGTACACCAGCATGTCCATCTTCGAGAACTACGAGCCCCTCAAGGCCTACAGCTCAGCACAGGGGTACTTTTGGGGCAAAGACCCAGCAGCTGGCAGCACCTTTTCCATCGTGTTCCAGCAGCCAGCCCGAGTCAGCCGTGTCCGGGTGCGCACAGGCTCCAAGGAGCGCCCAGGCGATTTCCTGCGTGCAGGGCTGCTGGAGCTGGGCCAGCACCGGGACCGTGGCCGGGACTGCTCCTCCTACGTTCCCGTGGGCTCCTTCGAGAAGGGGACCCTGGAGAAGCAGGGCCTAGAGGGGGTCCTGCATGGGCCTGTGGAGTGTGTGAGGATCCGGGTGACCCAGGACCAGAGCGAGTGGCTCATCATCCAGAGCATTGACATCTGGACCACAGCAGGCACTTGAGCATGGGTGTGGCAGGATGTCAAAGCAGCTGGATTTGGTTCTAAGAGGTCCTTTATTTTTCTCCTTCCCTTTTTGGATAAGAAATTAAGTTATTGACTCCCACTGCCCCATGTCTGGAGGGATGGGAACCACTGCTCTGGGCTGTGGATGGGTCTAGGAGCTGGGCCCATCAGGATGTGATGCGGGGGGATGCCCCAGTGAGCCAGGGAGGGGGCACAAGAAGGGGAAGGGACTTGGGAATTCCAGGCTGGGCAGTAGAAAACCTTTCCTCCCGGGGAGGATGATGTACAGGACAAAGCTGATCAGCTAATTAACAAACCAAGTAATTAATCAGGCGGTGGCATTTTTTGCAGCCTCTCCACACCTTACCTTCTCTAAATTTTCTAACTTTTTCCAAAACTCTTGATTTCTAAATGCGTTTTTTCCCTCCTCGCTGATCCCATTTCCTAGCTGTTCCTGGAGGGGTCAGGGGAAGGTCTGGGGGTGCTGCTTACCAAACCCCTCACCCTGCAGGCTCAGCAGGTTCGTGGCAGCAGGAAGCCCCCGCTGGTGCCCGCCCATGTCCCGGTGCCAATCAGCGGCGACGGCCACCAGATGGACCCATCGGCCCGGCCGCGGCACCGCCTTCCACCAGCGCTGCTTGTTCCCGCCCTCGAAGGGAAAAAATCAGTTCCCAGGGACCGCATCTCGTGTCCATGCGCAATTCACACGGAGAGGGAAGGACAGGCAAGATGGGGCTTCTACAAAGGGGAGAAAGACCCAGAATTGTGCACCACGGAACAAAGATGGGCCAAGGAAAATGTGACCTCGGTATAATGTGAAGCTCTGGGCCCTTTTTAGCCCAGTGAGGTGCTGAAGGGTAACTGGGGTACACACATTCCAAAAGCTGCTGTTTGGGTTTGTCTGTCAGGGTCAGCTTGGAGGTCTGGGTGCTCCACTAGCAGCTGCTGGCCCCAGCATGCAGGGCAGTGACTGGCACCTCTCCCAGTTAGGCTTTTAGCAATAATTTCTCAGCTTCCTGCAAAGAAAGAATTCCCATCTGCTCGGCTTTCCCACGGGATAGCCCAGAGAAGTTAAGTCACTAACCTGTGCAAAGCAGAATTCTGGTCTGCCCATGTTCCCAGCCTGGCTCTCCTGGAGCAGGACAGTTGCTGTCAGCAGGGAGCAGTGCCAGGGACACTCCTGCAGTGCCATAACCACAGCTCTGGCTGGAGTTGGCATCAGCTCACCTGCTCGGCACTGGGAGGCAGATGGAGAGCCCCAGATCTGGCAAGATGGGATTTTTCCCCAGAAAAAAAGCCACCCAGGTAGTTGATCTTTGTCTGCATTTTATACAGAGGTGCTACACCATAAACTCCGGTGCCTCCCCAACATTCCAGATGTTCTCAGTGGGATCAGTGTACACATGGCAGAACCACTCCCTCTTCCTCCACACAGCCCAAGTCCAGTCAGAGCTCTTGGAGTGTTCTGAGTTGCACAAGTGTCCATTTCCCAGGGCCCTGACAGGTGTTTCCAGTGCTCCAGGAGAGCCTTTGCCCCAGTTCTCTTGGAGACAAATGCTGCTGCCCACCCAGGGAGAGCACCAAGGGTCACCAGTGTGGGTACAAATGGAAAGGTTTCACCCCAGCAGGTTTTTATCCACTGCTAAAACACAAAAAGATAGAAATGTAAATCAGCCTTTTACCTGTTGGGACTCTTACTGGTGTAGGTATTAGCAGGTTTTGTGATATTCACCTGCCCAGAAACAAGCTGCAGTCTCCAGTTACGCTGGTGTAAACCTGGACAGACTCCAGAGGTATGGAAATCTCTCCATTTACATCAGAGTAAGTTGAAGCAGCAGTGCCCACTGGCAGAAACCCCCTGCCCTTTGTTCCTGTGCTGCACATGTGGCTCAGCACCACAATGCCCAGGGACCATCAGTGCACACTGGAGGAGGAGTGGGTGGCTGCTGCATCCTGGAGAAACATCACATAATCTATCCCACATCAAAATTCTCCCACTATTTTTATCACAGGAAGACTCAGCCAGCTCCCAGCACTCCGTTCCCAGGCCCTGTTCCTGCTGGGGGTGGGCTGATGGAGCCCCGTGTCTGGCCAAGCTCCACACGGCAGCCAACAGCCCAGGGGCCAGCGCCACCAGGCAGGGGAAGGCAGGGGACAGGACCAGAGAAGCCTTTGGAGCTGCTGCTCCCTCTGGAGATGGTGAACTGGGGAGGGTTGGAGGTTCCATTCCAACACCGGGGTGTCCTGATGCGGCAGAGCCCAGCAGGGCCTAGCTCAGCATCTTGTGCCGGTCGAACACCGTCTTCCTCTGCTCCTGCACCTGCCGCTTCCAGCGCTGCTGCGCCCCCTCCACACGCTCCAGCACCGTGTTGGCCCTGGCACCAGCCGGGGCGGGCATTGCGGCCAGGGAGCGAGTGTCCTGCAAGGAAAGGAATGGGGCTGGAGACCAGGCAATGCCCAGCCCCAGCACTGAGGGAGGCAGCTGACTTGGGGAGAAACTGCACCTGAAAGAGCAATTCAAGGTTTGAGTTGTTCTGATGAAGAACCTTCTGTTCAGAGCTCCTCAACACCAGCCCCCAAGTCCTTGCTCTTGGGGATCACCCACGACTCCAGATAAAAGTCCCCAGGAGAGGAACTTCACTAAATGTAGAGCTCTGCTGGAAATCCCCTCTTGGAGTCTCCTAGGAGCCACAGTGCTGAAGTGAACCACATCCCCCAGCTAAAACCAGGCTGGCGATGGGTGGAGATTCATCATGGCACAGGAACAAGGCCTATCCCAGAGGATTTACAGTCCCGCATATTGGAGTGAGATAAACCTCACCTACCTCCAGGCATTTACCATATGCACCTGGATCTGGATCTGAAATATTGCTGCAGAGCAGGGTGCAAACCCATGACTTAGGGATACAATTCATCTCCTCCTGCAGGAAGTTTTTCAGCAAAGGGAGGCAATGGATTGGACTGTGACCACTGGAGCAGCTGCTCCTTGCTTACATCAGGGTATGAAAGAATTGGGCCACATATATACTCACAATGAAGTACAAACAGGACAGTCCAACCCAGTGCAGCAACTGCATGAATTTTATGCAGCAAGAAATTTGTCCTCCCCAAAAATTGGTGTGTGACAAAGAGAGAAAGGGGAGGAGAGGCTCCTTCTTTGCTGCTGGGTCCCAATCATTTTGCTCACGATTTGTATGCCAGTGTCCCACAAAAAGATGGGGTTTGAGTGGAATTGCACTCTGGGGAGAAGCACAAGGAACAACAGCCTGGATACAACCCAGGGCCCAGCCCCAGAGCAGGATCAAACAGCACCTCAGAGGCCGGTGTTTTAAGTGTCTAGATGTTTTGGCCAACACTGAAGCTTATTCTTCCCTGGAAGCTCAGCACCACAAAACTCCACCTGGGACACTGCACAAACAGGATCTGTTTGACTTTTGGTTCCCTATAGATGGACAAACCAAATTCAGGCCTGTTGGTACAAAGCCCCCTCGGCCTCTGAGGGCAGGGCTTGCCTTGGGCTCGTTACACAGAACTTCGAATACTCCTTGTACTTCTGCATGACCTGCAGAGATCTGAGTCTAAATGTTCACCTGTGTAAGTGCCCCCAAAGCAGTAGTGCTGGTCCCTCACTGGATCAGAGGAGACAAGCAGGAGGTCACTGTTTCCCTGTTCCCCTGTCTGCACCTCCTGCCCCCTCACCTCGCTGTCCTCCTCGTTGTGCAGGGGCTGGGTGTAGGGGTCTGTCTTGCGGATCAGCGGGTCCACGAGCACCAGGAATGCCATGTACAGCAGAAGGGCCCCCACCACCGACAGGTAGATGATGATGATCACCTGCAGTTGAGGACAGCACAGGTGGAAAGGATCAGCAGTGTAGAAAGAAACACCACAGAGGTCAGGAAGGTCCTTCGCAGCTGCCTCTGATGTGTGATCTCTTCTCATTTTGCTCACAAGAGTCTCTTGCTCTTGCCAGGAGGCCAAGGTTGTGCCATCACTGCACAAACTGTGGTGATGCTCTCACTGTGCCGACTGAGAGCGTGTTCTGCACATTAAGGGACAACGAGATGGGGCCCTGGTCAGAGATGCTTGGCACTGTCACGCGTCCCCAGCAAGAAGAGTGGGCTCCCACACAGCTCCTCACTGCCAGGAGTGCCCCTGGTTCAGGCATGGAATCACAGAAATCACAGGAGTCACAGAATCCCTGAATCACTGAGGTTGGAGAAGATGTCTGAGATCATGGAGTCCAACCTGTGACCAATCCCCATCTTGTCACCCCGCCCAGAGCACTCAGTGCCACATCCAGTTGTTCCTTAAACACCTCCAGGGACTCCACCACCTCCCTGGGCAGCCCCTTCCAGTATCCAGCACCCTTTTTGTGAAGAAATTCTTCCTAACATCCAACCTAAACCTCCCCTGGTGCAGCTTAAGACCACGTCCTCTTGTCGTGTCACTGGTTGCCTGGGAGAAGAGGCCAACCCCCACTTGGCTACAGCCTCCTTTCAGAGAGTTGTAGAGAGTGAGCTCCTGGCACTGCCACCATATACTTGCTGTGACAGTTTTCTCTTTCTGGGCTCTTCTCCAGGAACCTACCAGTGTGGCAGTGCCTGGGCTGCCATAGCATGGCAGGGGCAGGACACGGGCAGTGACTGCAGTTCCCCCGGGCTGCCATGGCATGGCAGGGAGAAGAACCAGGCTGGCAGTGGCTACAGTTCCCCTGGGCTGGCGCGGCGCAGCAGGGGACTGAGCTCAGGTACCTTGATGGTGGTGGTGCTGCGCTCCTCGTACTTGCACTCGCAGAGCAGGCAATAGGCCTCCACGTCATTCCCGGGCACTGGCATGGGCTCCACCACGTGCAGGCAGTTGCTGCAGCACAACCAAACCACAATCAGCAGCAGCACGAGGTGAAACCAGTGCTAGGTGCAAGGACACTGGGGTGACTTTGTCTGTGTCCCAGCTTTCCCGTCAGGCTGATAACACTGATCCGGTGTTAAGAGCTCCCCTCACAGCCTAGCTGGCCCAAAGTCCCTGGGATAGACTGTCCCAGTCAGTGCCTTTTGCCGGGATTCAGTCTAGGTGGAAGGGCTTGGAGGACACCCCCTACATCTGCCAGGAGTGGTGGGTTAACGTATCATCCCAGATTCCTCAATTTCTGTTTAAAACATGCCCCTGGCCTTGGTTGAACATCACCCACGAGGGCAGCTCCCTCTGCAAACATACAGGCAGGGAATCCCTTCCTCAGCACCAGCTGGGAACTCCAGAGCTTGGCTGTCATGGACTGACCCCTGAGGCTGCTCCTGCTCACTCACCAGTCCTTCTGGGACACATTCTTGTTGTAGATGTGCCCACTGATGTTGCGGTACGGGGGGCAGATGCACTTGCAGCGGATGTCCTCGGAGCTCTGCAGGGCACAGGAGCTATGTAAAGGAGGGGACACAGCTCGGTCCCCTCACACCCCACCTCTGCTGTGCCCCACGCATGGCTCGGTGTCACCCACCTTGCTGGCCTGTGCTGGGGGACACAGGACACAGCCCAGCAGCACCAGCAGCAGCACGGGGCTTGCAGGGTTCCGGGAGCTCTGGGCAAACATCCTGGGAGCCTGAGAGAACAAAACTCACATCCAGGATAGAACATCTCAGCTGAAAGCAGCCACAATGAGGTAGTCAGGGATTTTTTTGGCCCACTTGCCTCTGTTTTGACCAGGAAGAAGAAATTTGTTCCTGAATCACAGCTGATGCCAGCCAGAAACTCTTGGAAACAACACAGAGCCCAAGAACACTCCTGTCAGAGCTTCCACCATGTACAACCACACATCCAAACTAGCCCAACCCTGCAAAAATATTGCTGATTTCCCTACAACTGGACTTGCACAAAACCTCTTGTTCCTCTCTTACTACCCTGGAGCCCAGCTACAGATATTTTGGTGCTGACAGTTTTGCTCAGTAAAAGACACAGAACCAGGAAAACCATGGAGCAAGAGTGACCTAAAGCAGTACACTGGGGCCTTCCTGCTGCACTGTCATGAATGGTAAATCATTCATCTTCTGACACTCAAAGCTGCTGAAGGGAATGATGTGTTTTCCTGTCACGAGCTATGGGAAAGGCATGGAATACTCCTAAGTATTCCAAACCAATTCCTACACCTCCTTTACCCCAAGATACCCGTTCAGTAAATCCTGATTTTAAAATTACTGCAAGCTGGTAGCTTGGTGAATTCATTAATGCCTTTTGCTACATATCAAAGAATGGTTTGGGCTGGAAGGGACCTTAAGATTATCTGCTTCCAACCCCCATGCATGTGGATAAAGTTGTTCCAGAGACGTGTGCTTCCACAAATCTGTAAGGATATGAATTTATTCCCTGTGCCACAAAAGGCAAGCTGGCCTTGGCCAGGCTGGCATTCACCCTTGGAGAGAAAAGGTGGAGCAGGTGTTGGGGACCTTGGGACAGCACGGAAGAGCTGCTTCAGCAGACGAAGGGGCAGGGAATTTACACCTTCATTAATCAGCTCCCAGGTAATCCCACAGCTCACTGCAGGTAGACCTGATTCCATTGGGACTTAAATCACTGCAATACTCCATCACCCTTTGCTTTATCTTATGTCAACACCTTAAATTCACATAATGGATTACAAACACCAAATTCCTTTCTTCTTTATCCAAACAAAACACCAGTGACTTCTAACAAGCTACCAGACCTCCAAAATACATCCCAGTCCTATCACCTTATACCAGGACTTACTAAGGTTTTGCACCACAGTTTCAAAAATCTCCTCAAACAATGGTCCTTTCCAGGGAGACGCCCCTGCACATAAGGGGTTCAGCTCTTCATCACAGATTTGGGGAACAGGACTGATCTGAGCTGCCCAGTGCACATTCCCCTTTTTAAGTGGGTCTGGACTTCTGTTTGAATTTTTATAACAATGGGGCATGTACCTGGAATTCAGTTTTAGCCTCTCAGCCGAGTTCAGACTATCTGAACAACCCGTAAATGTCACTTTTAATAATAGTAGGGGAAAACACGTGATCTATTACACCATAAACAAAAACTTGGAACCTGGGCAGAGTTCACGCACCATGAACTGCAGAACACCCTCAGCCACAGAGGATAATTAAGGCGTATTTATCTCCAAGTTTGACAACAAAGGCACACGTGCACCCATGCCTTAGAGCTATTTTTTCCAGATCCAGCCCGCAGCAGCCATGTGGCCAAAAGCAGCTGCGTCTCGACCAAAACCCGTCAGCGCAGTAAGCACAGTGGAGGGTGCATGGTTAAGGTGAAGTTCTCGGGTGCTGTGAGTGAGTGTAGCAGCTCCCAGGATGAACCCCCACAAAAAAGGCTGTCCAGAGCACAGCTGAACACACCCACCCCGTGCTCCTCATTGGGAGCGCCCAATAACCACCTCATCTTTAACCTCCCCATCCCTGGAAATGTCCAAGGCCAGGCTGCACGGGGCTTGGAGCAGCCTGGTCTCGTGGAAGGTGTCCCTGCCCGTGGCAGGGTTTGGGAGTGGATGATCTTTATGGTCCCTTCCCACCCAAACCATTCTAGGATGAATCTGTGAACATCACCTGGCGCCCTTCTAAGACTCTGGCCCGTTTCTGTGTTCGAACAGATCTGTGCTCGAACCACCCCCGACACCGACCCGGGCCCAGGGCAGGGCTGGATCCCGCCGAAGGCCCGGATGCTCCCTCATCCCTCCAGGGGCTTCCACCGCCCGGTCCCACCGGGCCTCCCGGGATGCCTCCGGCAGTGCAGGCCGCCGCCGCCGCCCCCCGAGCCCCGGGTCCCGCACAGCCCCGCCGCGGGTGCGGGGAGCGGAGCAGGGCCAGGCCCGGGCCGGGCTCCCCTCAGCCCCCGGCCATACCCACCCCGTACCTGCCCCATATCTGCCCCTTACCTGCCCCTCGCTCCAGCCCGAGCGCGGCCCCGCCCTGCAAGCCCCGCCCCGGCCCTTCCCGCGCGCCCATTGGCTACGAGACGTGACGCTCAGTGACAGACAGCGCCGCTGGCCAATCGGCGCGCAGGCAGCCCGGCCGGGTGCTGAGGGCGGGCCCGCGTCCCGCAGAGCTGAGGGGCGCGGTGGCCGCAGCGCGGGCGGTGGGGTCTGCGGCTGGGAGTGCCCGGGCGCCATCGCCGTTGCCGGGGGGCCTTTGGCGGACATGGCTCGGACACCTCCCCCCTTGCTC
>VWZT01004992.1:737-47691 GCA_013397055.1 Pachycephala philippinensis | reverse complement strand
TGGCTCCCAACGCGGGGCAGTGCTGCGCCGTCCTGGGCCTGATCCTCGTGATATCCCCGCTCCTTCTCAGCCCCTTCTCCCCTCACACCCCCGTTCTCCCCTCACGGTCCCACTCCCCCCTCATGGTCCCTGTCTTCCCTCACAGACCCCGTTTGCCTCTCATAACCCGCTCTCCCCTCAAGGCCCCGCTCTCCCTTGACGAGGGCAGTGCTGCTGTGTCTGTCAGAGGGGAAAGCCCGGGCCGCAGTGGTGCCCTTGCTTCTGTTTTTGGCGGATTTATGGTTATAGATGATATCAGTGATCCTTCAGGTTCAAAGGCTTCGGTCTTGCTATGAACCTTTTGTATTTGAGACTTGTGACTCATTTTAAAAGCCTCCTCCTTGTGCCAAGAGGAACATTATCCCTTTCAAGGCCACAGAGTCTCGTGTTTGGCCAGAGAACATTCCTGACGTGTGGTTCTTGTAGTACCTCAGGTTTGCACCGCTTTCTGTGTCTGCACCCTTCAGATATGCAAATACCCCCAGCCTTGGCTTTGCTCCGGTGGCAGCTCCCAGGAGGCTCCATTCACAGCTGGAGGGATTGAGGGTGCCAGGAAAATTCCACAAACGCCAGAGGTTTATGTCCAGAAAGGAGACAGAGGAGTCCTGCAACTTTATTCGAATAAAGGGAGAGATTGTCCACTGGGGCACACCCCCACGGGATTCTCTCCCTCCAAGTTTTGGAGGACGCAGCCTCCTTTTATCCCAAACTCCCGGCCGCACATTGCCTTCTTCCTTTCCCCAGTGGCTGAGGTACCAGGAAGGTACAGCCGTTCCGAACCGCCTACCCCATATCCCCCCTCGAACCTATTATTTTACCCCAAAAATCAGAAGTTCAGGGTTTTGCAGACTCACTTGCTGTTTCAGGAGTCAAGCTGTCTGGGCTCTGTAACAAACCTTCTGCCCAAAGTTAGTAGAGACATTAAGAGCCATTTCAAAGACGGTAACGCCCATACCTTCACCCATCGAATTGTTTGTAAAGACATTAGCTTTCCTTTCAAGGGGCTTATCTGCTTCTCTGGCACTTTGCTGCTTTACCTGGTGCAGATTTACCTGGTCTGTGCTGCTGGATAAAGTCAGGATCTAATTTTTTTTCAGGTAAAAAATAAAAAAATCCCCTTGATGGAAAAAAAAGAGGGACCTAAACCCCTGGTTTAACTTCTAGAAATAGAATCACAGAATCAAATAGGTTGGAAAAGACCTCTGAGATCATCGAGTCCAACCTGTGCCTGACCCCCACCCTGTCACCCAGCCCAGAGCACTGAGTGCCACATCAAGGCATTCCTTGTACACCTCCAGGAATGGGGACTCCACCACCTCCCTGGGCAGCCCCTTCCAATGCCTGACAGTCCTTTCTGTGGAGAAATTCCTCCTGATGTTCAGCCTGAACCTTTCCTGGTACAACTTGAGGCCTTGTCCTGTTTCCTCTTGTCCTGTCCCTGTTCCCTGGGAGCAGAGCCCGACCCCCCCGGCTGCCCCCTCCTGTCAGGGAGTTGTGCAGAGCCACAAGGTCCCCCCTGAGCCTCCTTTGCTCCAGGCTGAGCCCCTTTCCCAGCTCCCTCAGCTGCTCCTGGTTCTCCAGCTCCTTCCCCAGCTCCGTTCCCAGCTCTGTTCCCAGCTCTGGACTCTCTCCAGTCCCTCAATGTCCTTCCTAAACCCATCTGCCATGGACCCCTCGTGGGAGGGTGTTTCCAGTCCTGACTTTGCTTCTTTGATGAAAATAAAAATGAAAAGCATAAGGTGAGATAGAGCCAGAAATAGGTGTAGATCAGGGGGAAATGTCTGTTTGGCAGGTAATTCTGTCTCTCTGATAGTTTTAACTTTTTAGAAATGAGTAAATAATTGAGACTGCTTGTTTTAGGGCTTGTAGAATGTATAGGTTGTGGAGACTGCCAGGTTTTAAAATGTCCTACACTGCTCTGTGCCCCTGGCATTGGAATTACTGATGTAAAAGTGTTTTCATAGAGTCATAAAGTCATGTAGTGGTTTTGATTGGGAAGGGACCTCAAAGCTCATCCCATTCCACCCCCTGCCATGGGCAGGGACACCTTCCACTATCCCAGGTTGCTCCAAGCCCCGTCCAGCCTGGCCTTGGACACTTCCAGGGATCCAGGGGCAGCCACAGCCTCTCTGGGCACCCTATGCCAGGGCCTCCCCACCCTCACAGGGAAGAATTTTTTCCTAATACTTAATCTAAAGCTACTCTCTTTCAATTTGAAGCCGTTCACTCTTGTCCTGTCACTGCATGTTCTTGTACACAGTCTTGTAAATCATATTCTAAAGAGTTTTCTCACTCCATTGCTGTAATGTTTAAAATCCTGGCCCTGCCATGGCTGCAGTCCCCCCCGCAACTCACTGGGATCTGTACAGGACAGTGGTCTAAGTCAGCTGCACTGATCTGAGAAAATATTCCATGAGAATAATCCTGGGTATTAGATGCAGAAAGGACTTCTAATTCCTTCCTCCTACTCCAGCGTTGCTGAGCGGAAGAAGCTCTTTGGTGCTAAATCAGAGCTCTCCCTTCAGAGCAGAACCCTGGGCCTGCCCACGGGACACTCAGTGCTGTGACATGTCTGACTTTGTTGAGATTTAAAAGCCCATGGCCACAGGGATTTTCTGTGACTGGCTTTCCTCAGGCTGGTGAGGAGGTGTTTGTATCTCTGACGTGCCTGTTGTCACAGCAATCTGTTCTTCTGTGTTTTTTGCAGCCCAAAGGTCCATACCACTGCTTCTTGTGGGGCTGCAGAAGGCTGCATTGACACTTGGAGGAAGCAGCCCGGACTGGTGACAAGACACTGGAAATGCCCTTGGAGGAAGTAAAGGAATGGCCCAGGAAGCTGAGAGACCACATCCAGTGATGAGGTTTTTTAGGTAAGTGCCTCAGAAACAGACTCACCCAATACAGGATGAGTTCGAACATTGCATTTCAGTTCAAGTCCCTTTTCTGAGAGGCTGGTTTCAGAATCCTTGGATGGGAGAGTGAGTTGCATGTACAGTTCCTGCAGTGATGAGTGGGAGATCTCACACATACCTCCAGGAGACTATTTCCTGTTCCCTTCCTTGCTGACTTTCCCCCAGCAAAGCTTCCTTTTTGTCTGTCCCGTATAACTGGGATGCAGCAGGCTCAGTTATCTCCTGGATGTCATCCCTGTTGCTCTGTTTAAAGCCCAGCAGCTGTGGGAAAAGTGAGAGTTTGCCTGGAGGGAGCAGGATTTGCTGCTTTATTTCTTCCTACCTGTTGCTCAACCTTGTCCTCATTCCTAAGTGCACCACTGCACACATCCAACAGATGTGGTCATGTTTCCTGAATTTCTGTGTGTGCCTAATGCAGGTCCCTTCAAAAATCTCTCCAGCAGTGGATTCTGAACCCTTAGAGATCTTGCCCTGAGTTCCCAGTAATTTGGGTTGATTTTAGCCACTGACAGCACCCTGCAGGGATCTGTGACTTGCACAGGGGTCTGGGAAGAGGCTCTGGAGACCTCGGGATTAGCAGTGACACCGTTGGGCTGTTCATTCCTGATTCCTGCCTCTCACTTTGCTGGCAGCACAAAGGTGAGAGGTGCCTCAGAGGAGCCTTCCATGGGCAATGCCCTGGGAATAGAGGCCAAACAATTCATATGGCACGGAGGGAGAGGGAATGGGAGATGGGAAACAAAGAAACACAAATGTGTAAAATAGGGGAAATGCATCGGGTGTTAATACCCTGCCCTGTTCCTGTCTCCTTACCCACATAATTAGGCCTTGCTGGCATTTGTGGTGTCAATCTGAAGGACAGGTGGCATTTTTGTTAACAAGAGCAGTGGATGAAGACACACAGGAACAGCTTGTCCTTGTTCTCTCTGGACATGGGTGTTGGTGACAACACTGCAAACCTCCTTCCGGCCCAGCGCCGGGGTCACAGCAGCTGGTACATATTTAAAGGGCAGTTTATTTTAAATTGTGAACAGACACGTTGACCTGTAAATATTTTAGAAATACATCCTGCCATTATAAAAAGCATCCTGTAGTTCAGGGGGAAGACATTTCATTCTTCACTTGGAACAAGATGATCTGGTCTTTCTATTGCCTATGAAATGAAATGCTTTGGGAATTGTAAGCTGACAAGAGAAGGCTCCAAGGGTGCCTGGGCATTGGGCCAACCTCCAGGGCTCTCTTCCTCGTGCAGGATGGGTGGTTAGATCAAATAATGGCAATTCTCCTCCTCTTTATGCTGTCAGCTCCGTTCCAAATCCAAGGAAGTGGTTTGTGGTGCTGTGCCTCAGTTTCCTCAGTCAAATGGTACCACAGCACTGGGAGGGGTTCTGTGAGGATGGCTGAAGAGCTCGTGAGGGTCACGAAAGCTGCATGTGAGGGTCAGTTCTTGAGGGCTTCTCTCACCCTGAAAGACCTGATGGTCTTAAAAAGCCTCATGAAGATTTGTGAGCACACATTAATGAACAAACGGTGTCAGTCCCAGGCAGGAGCAGCTGCTGTGTGCGTGGGAGCTGACAGAAGATATGGCTGCCTAGCAGGCTGGGCTCTGATAACCCAGGAGATACAGTGTCAGTGTGTGCCCTTGGGCCATGCACATGCAGGCTGGGGTTGTGCAGGGCCCTCTGTCCAGCATGACCTCCAATGGCATGGACAGGCAGAGAACAGCCATTAATGTTCAGATATGAGGGATAACTCCGGACTATGGAATTTGGAGCTGGTTCTCGTGGGTCACAGCTGTGCAGCCATGAAGGTGTGCTGGGGAGGACACTCACAGTGTTGGTGATGGGACAGCTCTGGGATAGTGAGGGGGAACCAACCCACACATGGCTGATCCCCAAAGGGGGGACTCCTGCTTCTCTACCTGGGCTATGTTTAATCATTTCTGCCCCTTGACAGGAGACCACTGCCAGTCACAAACCATGTGCCAAGGAAGGCTCAGGTTGGACATTAGGAAGAATTTCTTCACAGAAAGGGTGATTAGATGCTGGAATGGAGTGCCCAGGGAGGTGGTGGAGTCACTGTGCCTGGAGGTGTTTCAGGAAAGCCTGGAGTGACACTCAGTGCCATGGTCTGGCTGACAAGGTGGAGGTCGGTCACAGGTTAGACTCAATGATCTCAGAGGTCTTTTTCAGCCTTGATGATTCTGTGGTTCTGTGATTCTGTGAAACAGGATGGCTGAGGAGCAGGGCCTTCTCCAGGTTCAGCCAAGCCTCCTGCAGTGCTGAGACTAAAGGAGAGAGTGGCTGCACCCCAGAGCAGTGCTCTGGCCCATAGAGAAAGCCTCTGTGGGAGAACAGAGGGAGAAGGGAATTCTCTGTGGCCAGAGGTATTTTTCAACAGCTGATGCTCTGTCCTGGAGCCTGGGATCCTGTGAGGTGGTGCAGCCTGGCTGTGAACCAAACAAGAGCTTGAGCCTCCTGGGAGGGAGCTGCCATGGCAAGGGGCAGGGAACCGTGCTCTGATGGAACTGAGGCAGGTGGAGACTTGGCAAAGCCAGACACAAAATATTTTCATCTTCCAAGCCAGGGATGTAGAGCACTGCCCACAGTGAGGGCACTTCCAGCTCGTTGGGTGTAGAGATGTCTGAGAAACTCCAGTGCCACCCTTCCTGCTGTCCTCCCCCTGCCACATTCATGATGTGAGGGAAGAGGGGAAGGCTGTGATGGATGATGTGCAGGAAGAGGGGAAGGAATAGAATCAGGATGGCTGTGATGGATCCTGTTCGTGAGGATCTGCAGCCTCTGGAGACTCCTCTGCTCGGCACCCATTCCTGTTCTGCGTGGGTGTCCTGGGAAGTCTGGCTCCTCCTTACTTGGCAGAGAATCACTGCCGTTGGCACCCTTTTCTGTAACACCTGATTCAGCCAAAAATAAGTTTTTCCAAGATTTTTGATGGAATTGCATGAACAATTATGCCTAAGAGTATGAACAATGATGCCTAAGGCATCAGGCCTTCTGGGGCTTGGTTTTGCCTTCTAAGGTTGTGCAGGGGGGCTGCAGTCACCCCAGCACACCTCATGCTGTGACTGCTCCTTAAACCTGGCCAGCTTGGAGCTGTTGGGCTGGGCTGATGGTCAGGGACCCCTCCTGCCTCGCAGTGGGTGTCCTGGTTTAACCCAGCTGCCAAGTCAGCCCCACACTCGCTCACTCCTCCACAGTGAGATGGGCGGAGAGTCAGAGGAGTGAAAGCGAGACATCTTGTGGGTTGAGATAAATCAGTTTAATAAGTAAAGCAAAAGCCATGCACACAAACAAAGTAAGACAAGGAATTCATTCACATGTCCCAACAGCAGGAACAGTGGGGGAAAATTCTCCATGTGAGACTAAGTCTTTGCTAATAAAGGTCACTGCCTTGGGGGCAGTTTATAGCCAAGACCCCATGGTTTGGAAGAGTTGCTCAGTGCAGTATTGGACCACATGTCTCATCAGCCTTCTTCCAATTTGCACAGTTGGGGTTTTGTTTCCCTAAAATTTCCCAAGTGGGTACACAATTCATCATCTTCTGACCTGTCATGCTGAGTTGCTGCTAAACAGCTGCTCTGTTTTGGAAAGGATTAAAGAATTTCTGGGGAGGCCCCTGGGCAGGATGAATTTCTCTGTTTGGTGGGACTGGGAGGGCACTGTGGTTATAGGATCCCACCTGTATTTGCCCTGCTTGGAGCAGGATGCTCTCCAGAAACCTCAGTAGAGACTTGGAGAAGTGACTCAGTTGTGTTTGGAGGAGGTGATTTCAGTGCAAGTAAAGTATGTGCTCATTTCCTCTGGCACAGAAGAGAACACAAAATGTTAATAGGTGGGCAGGTTCCCTCAGTACAACCAAATGTTGCGCTTCCTGAGCTCTGCCACCAGCCTTTAATTTGGCGGCCCCAGATGGGCCATCCTTGTGGATCCAGCAGTGTGGGTGGGAGCTTTGCCTCTCCCTGCAGGGCTGACCTCGAGGAGGAGAGCCAGGCAAGCTACAGTAACTGGTTGTCTCCTGTAAGGCTCAGCCCAGAGACGGCTGGGGGTTTGTCAGGGGCTTTTGCAGCCCTTGGAAAAGGGACAGGAAATGAGCACAGGCCTTTTATTTCTGTATTGCTTGGAGGAATAAAATGTAAACCAGAAAAGCAAACACAGAGGTGCGGGTGGGAAGCTGCTGAAGGCTCCCAGTAATACACTGGTCATTTTTATCTCCACACCTTTTATTGTCAGCTGTAGTGACAAACATACGTTTATGTTCAATTGAAGTGATGTGTTACACTCATCTGACATCATCATCAGTCACCCAGCTGTGCTGAACTACCCCAAACTGTTGCGTTTCCAGCTGTGGGACTCCTAGCACTGAGGGATTGTCTGTGGTGTGGGGTTTCCCTGGACATGATCTTTTCAGGTCAGACGTCCTCCCCAGAAGGCAGTGACACTTTTGTTAAAAATTATTCCCTCCTGTCTAAATTAATCTTTTTGCTGCTAATTTGGGAAGTAACAAGATAGCAGTGTGGCAGGCAGTGCTCTCAGCACACATGTAGGTTGTATTAAAAATAGACATTAAAACAGAATTTCTTGGGCCCTTTTAAAATGACCTGGACCTTTGTCAAGAGAGGTCCATGTTTTTCCTCCCCCAGCATTCCCCCCTCCTTGGAATGCTGCTTCCCTCACGATTTTTTGATTAGCATTGCTTGCTGCCATAGGTTTTATTTCTCATATTATGTTTCACCTTCCCCTTCTCCGTGTCCCACTGCGGCCACTGACCAGGACCATCCCTGGCCAGTCTGGGCAGGGCAGGAGGGGATAATGTTGCTGACAGAAGACTACAAGAGGCAATTAACAGCTTCTCCAGCATGTAGGCCCTGATTGGGTACAGGTTATTCCCTACTTGTCAAAGAGCCTTTTCCTTGGAAGGGAAGACAAAAGAGGGCCTGGACACAGAACCTGCTCTGCATTTCTGCTGTGCTGGCTTTCTCTCTTCAGACAGGATTATTTCAAGAGTAGGTTCCAAGTGGTGTTTTTTGTCAGGAATGACCTGTACGAATTTGACACATCACCAGTGAGTGTGACCACATCACTGATGCTGTGCTGGATGTCTCTGGACTTCCGGCTCTGTGGAACAGATGGACTCAGGAGCAGTGGGAGCAAGCCAAAAGTCCCATTTCCCTCCATTGCTGTTCTGGGCTCAGTGACAGAGGGCTGGGAGGGGTGTGTAACGCAGAGCAAGATTCAGCCCATGGCTGTAGGAGTGAAGGACATCTCTGGAGGGCCGTGCTTGCCCTTTCTGGGGAAACATGGGGGATCTACAGTGCTGAGAATCACAAACCTCTGAGAGCAGCCTTTGTGCTGGGAGAGGGGGTGGGAGCTGCTGGGCCAGCAGGTGTCTGGTGCAGCACTGGAAGATACTGGTAGGTTATAGGAAGGTGCTGGCAGGAGGTGGTCGTGTCCTGCTTCGGAATGCACTGGCAGGGATGGAAAGACTGACACCAATGTCAGCAAGCACTGCACTGGATGTTCTGAGCATGTCCTGAACCACAGTCTGCTGCAGGGATGTGGAGTCTCCACTGGAGCCTTGCTGCAGGTGTTGGAGCAGTGCAGAGGTGCTGTGAGAGCAGAGAAATGCCTGCTCCAGAGGGAGCTCTGGATTGCTCAATGATCCACCAGGCTGCCCCAGCCTTGGGGGCCAGGCCTCTTGTGCCTGGTGCTGTGCTCTTTACTGCACAAGTGTCTGTCCTGGCGTGACAGGTATCTCGTGGGTGGCAGTGCACATCCCAGCTCCCCTCCCAGATGGCCCTATTTATGGAGTTCCAATGTTGGCAAGTAGGGAAGTGAGATATTTGGAGCACGGGGGCCTGTCCTGGCGAGGCAGAGATATTTATTTGAGCTGATGAAACTTCTTGTCATTGCCCAGGGTTAGGAATTCTGCACATGTGTTCTGAACCATCATTTCCAGGGCACGAGTGGGCTCATTATTCCGGACAAAGCAAACAAAACGTTGTTAGAGTGGGAGAAGGGATTGCTACCCAAATAAATTATACCCTGTTATCACCACATAGAGGGCAGTCACAAATCAGAACATTTCTCCTGAGGGCTAAGATGACTTCACTCTCTTTTTACTTCACCAGTCTGATGTCCCAGAGCTGTGTCATTTGTCTTTTCCATGCACACAGGGCAAGCTGGGGGGGAAGCCACTCAGCCACAGGTCAGATGGGCAGAAATGTCTCCAGTGGAAAGATTTAAAGACAGTGGAGAATGTCTCTTTTGCTGTCCTCATTCCTGCTAGATAATAGGGGAAATTCTCCTGAAAATTAATCTTGCTGCAGTAGGCGGATTTCACAGCTCCTTCCCAGGTTTTCCTTGTTGGGGAATGCTCATGATGGCTAATACAGGGATGACCAGATAGTCCCTAGGAGTGGTCCCAGCCCTGCAGGGTATCCCAGGAGCAGGGATCCCCATTGTGTTCACAATATCCAGCTCTTACTGGTGCAGAGAGCTGTGATCCTACAAACCACTGTCATATTTAATGTTTGCTCCCACAAGAGCCAAAAATACCTGAGCAGGTAGAGCTCTTGAACAGTTTGGGCTTGAATTAGAGACTTCAAAAGTTCCTTCCCTTCTGTGATTCTGTTTTGTGACACAGTCATGATTCAAGGCATTGCACAGGGATNCCCCCTCCTTCTCCCCCGTAGATGTCTGGTCCAGAAGGGATTTATTTGAAACCCAGGGCAGATAATACTAAAGTGTCTCTGCAGAGTCACCTCCTGTTCGCCCCAAAGCAATCTCAGCCCATGCAGGTCAGACAGACAGGACAAGGCAGATGTGCACACCTTGAGTGTTCCCCACCCAGGTATCCCCCAGCCAAACAGTGCTGCCACCATCACCATCTGTCACAGCTGCTGAAAACACCTCAGATACTTCTGCTGGCTGAAGGTTCTCTTGCTCCCCAAGACCCAGGAGTGTCTGACACAGTTCAGGGAGCCAGGGCTGGAGCACCAGAGCTGCTGGAAAAGAAAGGGACTTCGTTTGATTGCTTTTTCTTGTCCTTTGGCAAATATTTCAATGCAGATGCTGAAAACCTTTCAATTCACTAAACTTTGCCCATGTGTGGTATTTCTTCCAAAGTCAGTCCCTTTTTTGGGAGTCTCTCCACAGGGCTGATGAGCCACATTCTGTGTGTGTCCAGTCCTGTCCTGGGGTAGAAGAATTAATTTAGGCACCCTCCTCAAAGGGCTGACAAAATACCTTGGTGCTGGTCACTCCTGTGAGCATGATGAGGAGCTGGAAGGGGCCAGCTGGCAGGACATTAGTGGCAGCTTGTTTGTACTCTGGGCAAGCTGTCCTCACCCTCAAGCTCTTCTTTTCCTTTGGGCAAGTCCTGCAGGGCGGTAGTGCCCACCAACCTCCCATTAGTGCCAGCCGCTTGGAGATCCTGCTCAGGTCACCCTCCATGTGCCACTCAAACAGCCAAGCCACACCTGTGAAGGCTGAGGGCAGTGCCAAGGAGCATTCCAGCAGGGAAGGTGGGTTTATGCTTCCCCTGAGACTGAATCACAGAATCATTTAGGATGGAAAAGACCTTTGAGATCATTGATTCCAAGCTATGCCTGACCCCTACCTTGTCACCCAGCCCAGAGCACTGTGTGCCACATCCAGTTGTTCCTTGGGTACCTCCTTGGGGACTCCAAAGCTGCCTTGGCAGCCCCTTGCAACGTTTAATCACCCTTTCTGTGAAGAAATGCCTCCTAATGTCCAGCCTTCCCTGGCACACCTTGAGCCCTTTTTCCTAAGCACGCTAAGGCTGCAGAGAGCTCTGAGCCCTGACTGGACAGGGGTGGCTGCAGCAGGACCTGTCCCCGTCGCAGCTGGTTGAGTTTGTGTGATCTGCGGGATTGAAGGGACAGTACACACCCAGTCTTGTGTCCTGAATCCCTCTCTTGCAGGGCGATGTTTGACTAACCCAAGCAGTCCCTTTCTGTGTGCTCGTTCAGGCCCTGGCAGCAGAGGCAGGGCAGTGCTGCAGCCAGGCTCAGCTTTCCTGCTCCAAACCAGAGGCTGTGACAGTGGTGATGGACAGACAGGGAATGGACAGTGAGGGAGCAGAGGGCAGGGTGTGTGTGCCCTTTCCCCGCAGCTTCTCCCACTCAGAAGGTGTTTATCCCAGTGACAAGTGCTATGGGCCTTTCATAACTGCTGCATTAGCAGAGGATCAAGTGGCACTTAATGGGAGCAGTCTGCCTCATAAAGTGTGATGGGAAAGGTCACCAAGGTCGAAGGGGAAACATTTTCAGCAGGCTGACACAAGCCTTGGCTTCTGCCTGACAACAGGTGCCAGTTTGCTGGGCTGCCCTCCCCTCCGGCATTGCTGCTGCCCTGTCCCCTCCCGTGTGCTGGCTCCAGGCTCTGCAGCGGTGCCAGGAGTGTCTCTGAGCTCCGTGGGTGCCACACAGGAAATAAACCTGCTGCAGGATGCAGGGAAAAGGGGATCTGAGGCCACCGTTTGACTTCTGAACTAGGGAAAAAAGGGAGTCAGGGGTGTGACAACGTTTCCTTGTGAAGCTGTGCCAAGCCGAGTGGGTAGGTTGAGCATGGCTGGAGCCGTGGGTAGGTTTCAATGCCACAATAAACAGCTTCCTCCTCAAGGCCACTGGTTTTGCTGGGGTTTGTCTCTCCCTGTGCTGGACTTGTGTTGGGTTTGCTGAAATGAAGTTGCTGGGTCTCAGCCAATCTACAGTTTGAACAACCCCAATTTGCCCAAGCCAGATGAAATCTTACTGCTGCCCCTGGCAAGCCTGTCCCTGCAGTCAGACACGTATTGATGGCTTTGCAAGTCTTCTTGCCCTCCTCTCTCACTGCTTTGGTGTCCCATCTGTCTTACATAGTTTCATTTGGGACAATGCAGGGTATTCAGTCCAGGCCAAGTTGCTGATGACAAGCTAATTAAAGACCAAGCAAGAGAGGAGCAGCCTAATGAGGAAGAAGTGGGAGGAAGGGCAGTTTGCCAGGACTGTGCTGGGAGACTCTGGCTCAGTGGAACTAATTGTGTGCTGTAATTGATGGTTCAGGGGAGGCCCTCCTCACACAGACTGTAGGGCAGAGGAACAGAGATCTGTTTCAATGGCATGTTCTGGGAGACTGGGATGGGATCACACCTTCCCAGCTCCAGGGCTTCCTCTATAGGGTCAAACCTTAGCTTTAACATGGACTTCCACTGTCCTACACCGTTGGAAATAGGACACCTGGAGAGCACAGTATGGCCATGTCAGTGCAAACAAAAAGCCAGGAGCAGGAGTGGCATCTTCTCAGGACCAGCAGTGCTCAGGCTGGACGTTCTGTGCCCCCCAGCAGCCCTGACCATGAGCCACAGGATCACAGAATCATTTATGCCAAGAAGACCTCCAAGATCATCCAGTCCAACCATTAACCCAGCACTGTGCAAGCCACCACTAACCCACATCCCTTAAGCTCCACATCCACATGTTTCCTGGATACTTCCAGGGATGGTGACTCCACCACTGCCCTGGGCAGCTGTGCCAGGGCTTGATCACCCTCTCAGTGAAGAAATTTTTCCTAATACTCAATTTAAGCAGGCCCTGGCCAGCTCCCTTCCTGCAGTCCTGTGAGAGGAATGGGGCATGAAAGGGAGGTGGGTTCTGGCACTGGCAGGAGTAGAGGCTCTGCTGGATCATTTCATTTGGAATGTATGTGCTGGGAACTCAGGGGTTACCCCAAGTGCTCACAGGGATTCAGCACAAACAGCCAAGCGCTGCAGGTGGTGATGGGGCTGTGCCAGAGCTGCGTTAGCACAGCCCTGGTCTTAGCACCTCACCCTGGGTTCCCTTCACCCACTTCATCCAGAGTAATCAAAGCAAGGCAATTCCTCACCTCTGGGAAATGATGGAGCATGAGAAAACATCATTTATGAGTATGGAGAGACTTTTATTTGGCTTTGCTTCCTGCTGTTTCCATGCTGAATTTCCTTTCTGAATGGCAGCACTGAGATTTCTTTGATTCACAACCAAATTACTCCGTGCATCTCACCAAACATGGGGAGATGACTGAGAGCTTCTGTATGCTCTCTGTGGCTCCAAAAGGGACTGCGGATTGTAGAATGGTTGTGTCTCGTGTGTTTTGTTCTGAAATCTGAAGAAAGATTTTTCTAGCCATTGCCTCAGGAATGCTCATTTCTCAAGTTAAACCGTGCAAGAGCTCTGCGTTTCCCACCTCCTCAGGAAAGTCTGGGGATTCCTGCTGCAGCAGAATGTTCCTAACCATAAGGCATGGCCTGAGGGCTGTTGTAGCAGTTGTGTTTGGCACAGGCTCTGCCAGGGATCTGTTTGCAGGGAGAGCTCTGTCCTTGAGGCCATGCACCCAGGGCAGTCAGTGGGTGCAGCCGCCTGCACTGCCCTCCCTGCCCTGCGACCTCTCCTCAGGGCTTCTAAAATTCCTCTCACCACGGGGGGGCATTTCCTTATTATCAACACCTGCTTGGACAGGCAGAGGCACTGACCCCTTCCAGAGCCACTGGGACTGAAAGCTTTGGGGCATAACTCTGTGGAGGTGTTAAAGCTGGCTGTGGGTAATTTATGGTCTGCAGCAGGGTGCTGGGGCAGGAGCTCTGCTGTCAGCTGGGTGTACAGGGGGAGGAGGGGACATCCCTTGGTCACAGCTTCCCACATTCTCCATCACAAGTCAGCAGAGTCACGAACCCCAGGAAACTGCGGTGATTCTGAGGCCCCAGAGCCCCCAGCAAGTCCTGTGAAATGCTGTCAGAGGCACCCACACACAAATGATGGAAGAACCATCGCAGCAGAGAACAGACACACACAAAAGAGGTATTTCTGTTTGGATGAAACACCCATCTGGGATTTCTGTCTAAAGGATGTGGAGGTCTTGCAGTGGGTAAGAATTGGGACCTCCTGTTCCAAGGGCTTCTCTGGCAGGGTGTTGGCAGGCTGTAAAGCTGCTGTGACACTGCCTTGTTCACCCAAATGAGTGCACTGGGGTACCCTGAGCTCTCCACATGGCCCTGCTGCTGGGCTGGGACATGGGGCCCGTCATGCTGTGCCCACAGTTCGCTGTAGGCTGGCAATTGAAAGAGAATGTCCAAGGGTCAGGACAATAAATTGCCAAAATAGCTGTATAGCTAGTCACTCCCAACTGGCATTTACTGCAGCCAAGAGTTTCTGAGCTCAATGTCTCCTGGCCATTTGTCCTCCCAGATCTCCTGACCTTAGAAAAGGCCTCTGAATTTGAGTCGCAGAAAGCTGTGACACCGAGTTCCAACTATAAAATAAATCTATGGTAACTCTGTCAGACACTCCACCTTGTTATTCCAACCAGGAGGCTGGGCTAAGCACATCTGGTGGTTAAAAGTCTCCAGATATTCCTTTTTATGGACAGTTATTTTCTTTGTACTTCTCTCACCTTGTCTCCCCTTCTGCTATTTGCCTTTGTAAGGTGTTTAGTATTTTTTATCACCCATCCCTCTTTTGTTGGGCTGAACAAAGTCACCTTACTCACTCTATTTTAATATGATTTGCCCTCCACTACCTGAGCAGCCCATGGTGCCACCTCCACACATCCTCCTGCTTGAGAAAATTGGTTTTCAACATGGGCAAACAGCCGTGTTCTCTGGATTGTGGTGGAGGCCTCAAAAATTGGGATCAAAAGCTGGCCCTGGTATTTCCCTAGATATTTCCCTAACATCAATACTTGCCAGCTTGTGCTGGAATTGCACCTGGAGTTTTCCATCCACATTCTCATGGTGATTTCCATTCCTGTGTCCTCTGTTCTCCAGTCAGCTTTGTCATCACCATTTTTGCCATCATTATGATTTAAAATGGAGGCTTCACATATTCTCACCATCTCAGCACTGCAGAGTCAACCCATCTAATCTTCTTTTTTTTTGGTCTAGATTTTTTCACTGCTTGTCTTAAGGAATTTGTACTGTCCCACCTAGGTTGATATTTGTCAATTCTTACTTAATCACTTAACCAGGCTTTGCAAAAGGTTGAAAAAGGCATAAAATCTGGCAAAACACCCCTTCTCAGACTCGTCAGGACAAGAAACCTGACAGAATCTGTAGGTGTGAGGAAGATGTGAAGGGAGTACCTTGGGGAATCAAGGTCATAGTAGGAAAAAAAACCTTTTTTTTTTTCCATCTGTGTTTGGTGTGGAGGTCCCTACACTTGTGTCTCTCATTTGTGAGTGTCTCCACTTAGGTCAGTCTCCGACTGAAGCCTCAGCTGTGTACTGAAGCTGTGTAACATAGAAATGAAGGAAACCAGCAGATTTCAAGGACCAGATAGATGAAAATCTGCCCCAGTGCAGGGATGAAACAGCTGAACTGTGGTCTTACGCTTAAAATTGACTCTGTACTGTGACAAAAACTTGAGGATCAGAGTTGGGCCCCTGAGTGTAGCAATAGACCCAATTCCCTGGCAGGAATGGCATCTTCATAGCACCTGTACAAGGTCAAAGGAACCTGATCACACATGGTTTCCTCCTCGGTGAAGGCAAATGAAACAACATGGATCTTCTCTGAGCACACCCAAATGTACTCCTTTCATAAGCCAAGACTCCTCAGTTATTAATAATAGGTGATATCAGACTGCAGCATGGCAGCAATTCCTCACAGAGCTTTAATGACAGACTTTCTGGTAAGTAAAACCATTAGAAGAGAAATGTTGCCAGGAATCCTAAATCCCTGACTCTGGCATGCTGAGGTTTGGAAGCTTCCACCTCCCAACTGCCTTATGGGAGATGATTTGTCAGGATGGTTTTCAGCTCAGGAGTTCTCCTTTCTGCAGTGCTTGCCCTTCTTCATGTCATGCCTTTGCTGACAGGCACTGTCACTCCACCTTCACCTTGAGCTCTCTTGTATTAATTTTTGTTGCCTCCTTTCAGCCCTTTATCCATTTCCACACATTTAACAAAGCAAGTTTCTGCAGTTTTTCCCTGGTACTTGTACACAGGAACTTCACTATCATCTCATGTTCACTGCTCAAAGTTAGCACAACCATTCCACCTGGAAAGGAGATGTCCTTGGGTGGGTGCCAGCTTGGAGATGAACCATCTCTGTGTGCCCATCATAAAGCTCTGCACCCTGGGTTAAATCCAGAGACATGTGGCCAGCAGAGCAACAGTGGTCACAGAGGGGACAGAGGGACAAACCCTTCTTTGTGCTTCCAAATTACAACAGGCAATGGCCACAAGTTCCATCTGGGGAGGTTCAGGTTGGGCACTAGGAAAGGGCCTCTCNAGGAACAAGGACAAGGAATTGATAACAGCAAGGCTTGACTGCAACATATGTTACAAGCAAGGCTTAACCACAAACTATATGGCATTGTGTAGTCTTCTGCCGCTTCAGCAGGGAAAAAACCGAAAAGAGAAACAAGAATAGAAGTAAGAATGTCTCCCAAGGTGAAATTGTCTGATTAGCTACTAACCAATGCTGAGCTTAGTTTTGCACTATGCATGAGCTTAATTATCGGGTCTATATAAGGCAACCGAATGTATCAATAAACGAGACTTGCTGAACATGATAGCTTGTGGCTAGTCTCCCGCGACTCTCTTTGCAACAGTGCAGGGCTGGGACAGGTCGTCAGAGTGGGGGAATCTCCATCCTTGTGAGAGTTTGGGGCGTTTGCTGAGACTCAGTGGAAAAGCCTTGGCTGCTCCAATCTGGTGTTCCAGATGGTCCTGCCCTGAGTGGGACAGTGGACTGGGGACCTCCAGAGCCCGCCTTCACTGCCACCTCTGTGGTTCAGTGACCATCAGTGACCCAGCTGCCAGGCCAGGTGTCTTTCAGGTTCACCAGGCCTGAACAGGCTGCCCAGGGCAGTGGTGGAGTCACCATCCCTGGAAGTGTTCAAAAAAATGTGTGGACACTTGGGGGCAGGGTCTAGTAGTGAACATGGCAGTGCTGGGGGAATGTTGGACTCAATGGTCTTTGAGGGCTTTTCCAGCATAAATGACTCCATGATTCTGTGACTGTGTCACTTTGCTTGACCCTGAGCCTTGTAGGAGTGCTCTGCCCTTGCATTTCTGGAAACAATGCTTAGGGCGATGTAAAATAGCAAATAATAAACCCTTTTCAAGAATTACAGCAGATAAATAAATCCTACAGGCCTCAGCTGCTCCGCGGAGCCTCCCAGCTTTCCTGCCACCTTCTGACCAGCTCTGGGACCTGTGGATGGTTTGCCTGCTACACCACAGAGCAGAGGGTTGAAGAACCTTTCCTGGGTGAAATGTTTAAGGAATTGCTAAAACCACTTTTGTTGAAAGGGGCCCCAATTCATCGAGACTTACAAAGTTAAACTGGGGCCAATCTTCTCCTTTCCCCCTCTGGTTGAGCTCAGCAATCAGCTGACATAGTTAAGCTGACAGTCATTAGATTTATATGTCCTTTGCTTCTGGCATTCTGTCCTGTCTGCTGGGGCAGTTTGGGGCTGGTGACCTTTGTGGCATGTGGCAAGGCCAGTGAGTCTTGGCTTCTGCCGCAGACGGCTGTGGCTTGTTGTTTAAGGAAGTTTATTTCTCAAGGCTGTGGTCAGCAGTGAGCGATGCACTTGTGCTATTTTTGCAGGCATACCTAGAGAGTCAGGAAGGAGGCCAGAATCCTTCCAGAGAAGACAAACTGCAGATCTCAATGCCCTTATCAATGAGGTTTATGTTCATAAGCTACAAAGGAGACACAAATTGTCCAGCAGGATAAATAAAGAGGGAGAACAGGGACAAGAAAGGCACCTGGAGTATCAGATAGCCACTTAGAAGATGATGGATAGATCGGAAGATACTACACCAGGAAGAGAAAGCTGGATTTTTAGTGTAGATTTATGGGACAGAGAACTAAAATTGTGCTTTGAAAGACAAACATGCACAAAGCCCAGAAATTTTGTCTTCATGTACTTGCAGAAGGTGAGCAGCAGCTGTTAATGGTTTATTGGATTGCTTCCTGCTTTTTAGAGCTCTTTAGAGTTTTCCTCTGGGGTGCTGAGAATCTTGTTCTCTGTGCTGGATTGACTCTCCTGCATCAGCAGCTCCCTCTCTGCTCCACTGCCAGTTTGGAGTGGGATCCGAGTCCCGCAATATTGCCATGAAAGGGTAGGAAGGATGGCCAGGAGAGTATCTCACTAGTGCACTCCTTCTCCCAGGAAGGATTGGGAAACTGTCAGCCTGACCCAGCTGGCCTGAGGAGCCAGACGGAGTCCAGACTGGTAGTGGAACGGAGGAGTACAGGTCAGCTGGTTTGGGTGATAAACACGTGAGGCTTCTCCCCTTCTCCTCTCCACTGAGGGCTGCCCAGACAGCTCAGCCCCTCTGTGGTCACAGTGGGGAAAGAAACTTTGCTGTGGTTACCCCTTCAAACTGGAACTTGCTGGGTGCAAGGAGAGGAGTGAGTGGTGAGTGTAAAATGAGAGATGCCTGAAAAATAAGCTGAATGAAGCTGAAGAGCACATGAATGAGAGCGTGACCCATTCACTGTCATGGTCACACACAGCTCTGAACCACCAGACACTCAGTCTGCCAGTCCAAGAGATTGACAAGGACATGCTGGATTTGGAAATGCCAAAACTATGAGCAGTTTGCTTGCCCTTCAGTTTGCCCCAGAGCAGTAGCCCAGGTCTGTCTCAATGCAGGGTTAATCAGGGCCTTTGTATGGGTCTGGTTTCCTCCTGCTCAGTTCCTGGCACTGGCATTATCTGCCCCAGCCACCCTTCCCAGAATACGGATCTCCCTCATCCATCACAGTTCTGACACAGGATCCCTTTCTGACACCCACCCCTCCTTTCCTCCCTTCTCCCAGTCTGACCAGGATGGATCAGCACTTCAGACATTATCCTGCTCCTTTCAGTGATCCATCCACCCATCCATTCCCCATCCATCCATCTCACTGAAAAGTGACCTGCTTGCTGTGTCCCTCCCCAGCCTGGAGCCTGCCTGTCTGCCCGGCCAGGAACAGCAGGACGTGCCTGGGGGTGGAAAACATGGAGCTTGTGTGACTGTGGGTCACCAAAGCAATCCAGGAAAGCCAACTCCTGGAAACTGCCAGAGACAGTTTGTAAACTGGGCTGCAGGCACGGGATCATCAGCCTGTTCCTATTCAGAGGCTCTGCTTTTCCCAGGCAGTTGCAAACTCAGCTGTGTTGAAGGGAGTAACGTTGCAACAAGGTGACAAAAGTCAGTGGGAGACGTTAAAGGAGGGGAAGGTGATTTATTTGAACACAGAACGTTTTCATTCACTCAGGATCAAATGCAGGTAGCCCTTAGCACCAAGATGTATTCCAGTGCTTTTCCCAGCATGCAGGCACCAAGAATTGTGCATCCAGCTGATCCCAGTGATGTCAGGAAAGGCTCCAGGTACTTGGTACCTCTTAGGTCTGGATGCTTCAAACTGAGGTGACTTGAAAAATAAAGTTTTGCATCTTCAAGGAGCCTTGAAGTGGCTTCATCTTCTCCCACTTCCTGGCCAGGCCATGTGGCCATCTGACCATGATCTTCCCGGGCATCTCCAGTTCTGGGCTTGGCTCATCCCTGGGGCAGAGAAATAACTGGCAAAAGGCGACTCCCATGGCTGGGTTCACAGTTGCTTCAGCTTCACAGCACAGCCCTAGCAAGGAACTACTTTGGCAGAGACTTCTGAGATCTTCCTTGCTGCAGCTTTGATCCTAAACAGAAGGATTGCTGCCTGTGACACTTTAGGAAGTCAGCATTAGTGTGAAACCAGGGCAGTAGCTGCACTTGCAGGGATGAACCTGGATGAGGGCTTTTGTGCTGGAGAGCATTGATCAATCCACTGCATATGCACAGGAATCAAATTAAATTCCTTGGGAAAAGTAATGCAATAGTTTCAAAAGTTAAGACAGTGGGATCTCATTGATTCTTTCTAGAGACTGAGAGAGCGTGGAAGGGATAAACATCTCAGTTTGGACATCTCAGAACAACAGAAACTCCCAACAAAAATGGACTTTCCTCTTCAGTTCCAAAGTAGGGAATGGCATATTCATTAAATGGTACAATTTTTCCTGTCACATGCTGGGGAGTGAGAGAAGAGGGAGGTAAATCCCTCTTTGCTTGACTGTCTGTCCATTGCTGGGTGCCCTCTCTGCCTGCTCCCTGCCTCTTCCGAGGGCTCTGCTCCTGCCCTTCCCTCCAGCCATGAACAGGGAGGGCACACGGGCACACGGGTGTTCCTGAGGGCACAGACTGGCAGAGGGGATAGAGAGACCATCCAGGCCAGGAAACCAGCAGGAGAGCACAACCACCACAGGGGCAGGAGGGTTTACAGAAGGCAGAGTGCAAAGGGAGGGAGCTGAGTTTGAAGTGTGGTGCTAAAAGCCCCAGTTGTGCAAGACTTGGGTGAGCTGATGTGTCACAGAAATGTTCTCCTGGAATCCAGGGATAGGGCTGTGAGGGCACTAATTAGGGCCTAATTGCCCTGAGCAACCTCACTTGGGATCCCTTCCTACACCTCTCCCTGCGGCCAAGGGGCTCTGCTTAAATTCAGGCCTGAGCCTTCACCCCCTCCCTATGCTTTGCTGCAGTTGCACCGGTTTCCAGGTTTTCCTCAATTGTTGTTTGGCCATCCCAGGTTGACCTTGGACCTGACTTCTTCCCTGGCCTTTGACGATCACAGGACTGTTGATGGGGACACTTGATGGAGCCTGTCACCATCCACTCTCTGCTCACCCACTTCAGGTGCTGGGTTGAGTTTATCTGATCAGGAAGGTCCCTGTCCTGCCTCTGCTGGGGCTGCCCCTTGCACCAGGGAACAGCTCCCCAACACCCAGCTCTTACAGGCACGCTGAGGTTCCTGGCCTGGCCCTGTGCCTAGCAGTGAGCAGTAACTGTTTGCACTGGGTCCCTGTCACACAGCAGAACAGGGCACACCTGGCTGCCATGGGCTGTGTGGGGACAAAATGCTCAGCTGCCTTCATGACATGATCAAAGCTCTCACAAGACCATCAGGGACCCTGCAAGTGCCAGCCAAGCCAGAGTGACAGGGTGATGCCAGACCTGCCCTGGGCCAGGGCCCAAGGCAGCACTTGTAGGCTGGGCACTGCTAGGTGTCATCTGAGCTGGTTTGTGCTGGGGTGGGAGGTCAGGTTACCCCAAGAGCAGTCAGGGCTCACAAGGGCAGGCTCCTCTCTGGCTCTGGGACTGGCTCAGGTGTGCTTAGGACTTCTCCTTCAGCATGGACTAATTCCACCGGAAGAAGCCTGGAAGAGGGGAATCAGGAACCCAGCTTGGTTACCCCAGTTTGGCTATCCCAGTTTGGCTATCCCAGTTTGGTTATCCCTGCTGCTTAGGTATTGGTTCATCTTTAAGTGCCTGAATGCTTGGAGCATTCCCATGTACCCCTGCTGCTATTCACAAGGTGTGATTATTTATCTGGTGGGAGTGGATGGCTGAGGGGTGGGGGAAGGGACAATAGTTGATAAAGAAGCTCTGGTGACAATGACCCTGTTTGCAGCTGAACCCTGTTGAAGGCTCCCAGTGCTTTTGGATGCTGCAGTAACTTCTCTGCCCCACAGGTGCTCCCAGCCCTTTGGTCCAAGGCTGTAGGACAGCTGGGAGGGGAGTTTGGCTTTCCTCCCTGGGAGTGGGTAATGGAGGGGATGGATCCCCTGCACTTTTCCTGGTAAAGTTTCTGTATTTCAGTGACTTTCACTTCATGTTCAGGTGTGTGCTGAGCTCCAGGCTATGGACAGGTCACTCAGCTGATGGGCTGGTTCTCCACAGGATCAGCCTCTCCACAGCCAAGACTTCCAGTACTCCCTGCAGGAGTGTGGCCTTTAAAGGCAACAGTGAATTGTACAGGCTCAGGTGTCTGAAGGGACTGTGATGTGTCACACTGGATGGCTGCTTGAGGGGTGGCAAATGTCATAAAAAATAGATCTTTGTCCCCTCAGAGAGGTGCTCTGCCACCAGCTGCATCCTGGGTTGGTGTGGAGCGTACGCTTGGATCTCAAACAGTGCTGTGGTGTCTGAGTGTAGGACACTCCTGTCAACACAGCGTGCTGGGGGTCAGAAAGCTGGCTGGGATGTGACAATGGTGACAATGTGTACAACTGCCTCCGGTGTCCATGGCCACTTCTTTGGGACTCCACACTGAGCACGAAGCTTGAGAAGAGCAGAGAGGATTTGTGGTCAGTCTGTCACAGCAAAGGCTCAGAGTTCTCAGACTTTGTGTACTAGTGGGTCATTTCTGTGTTTTGTCCTCATTTGTTGGAGAAGTGAGGGGGTTTTGTGCCCTCAGTACGACTTCTAAAAGACAATTTAATGGCTGTGTTCAAACACAAAAGGGGAGAGGGCCAGGGCTGGCTGAGTCAACAGTGTTTGAGGATAATACCCCATGGCAGAGTAACAGAATTTGTGTATGTCGTAAATAACACTGAATGGCTTATTTTGGCAAAGAATTTTCATTCCTGACAAATACCATTTTGAGACAACCAATAACCACCTGCTAATTTGGGATTTAATTAGAATTGGAATCTGACATGCTCAGGTCAGCTCGGACGCAGTGTTTGGTGGGTTTCCAGTGGAGTCTCTCATATGTCTGATAGGAAATAATCTTTATGAGGCTGTCAGAGGCAAGGGAATACCCAGGCTTACAAATCCTTGCACTGGTTTATTGGGAAGGCCCATGTCAGAGGATTGCTAAGTAAAGCACATTACATAAGGCTGCCCTTTGGGGTGCTGAGGTCTGGTAACTGGGGCATATTTTCAAGTCTATCAGAATGATTTCAGCATCTCCTGAGTTGTCAGTACTGCTCTGCATTTTGAGGCAGAAGATGTTTTTTCTCTTCTACCACTTTAAATGGGACCTTCTGTGTTTTGCTGACTGTAAAGGTGCATAAAGGTGTGTAAATGTGATCCTTTGGGATGTGTCACCTGCACTTGCTGGCTTAAATCTGTTACAGTACAAGCTCAGCAATTTGTGCCCCAGCTCTCTCCTCCACAGGAAGGATGTTTACCTATGGAGGGGCAAGGTAGGAAACCCTGAGCAGATTTCAGTTGGCTTCTGCAGTATCAAGGGACTGAGAATCTGAACTCAAAAATCTGGTTAATCTAAAGTAAAAATTAGGGAATGATATTCCCATTTGGAAAGTACATTAAAGTACAGGCAAGCCTGCTGTCCTGCTGCTGGTTCATCTTCCTGCCTTTGCTGTTCCTTTGTACAATGAAAGCTTTTGAAGGTGGGGTGCACCTGAGGTACAGTTTTATTCAGGGTACAACAGGCCCATTGCCTGGTGTGAGGGCATTGCTTTCACTGGATAGAAGCAAAACCTTTGGAAATGATATTTGATTTTGCTTCTTGCCTCTCGTGTGGGCTGAAGCTGGTGTGGTTCCAGGCAGGTCTCATCCTGGGGCAGGGGGTTTGCCCACCTTCCAGGCTGGAAGAGCTCCAGGTACAGCCTCTCCCACAGGCACATTGGCTTCCTTGAAGAGGACAAGACAGAGAAAGCTGAACTTTATCCTAATCTGCTTTTTAGAAGCACTGATGTGCTCATGTCTACCTGGAAGTATTGGCCTCTGAAATGACTGACTGGCATTCCCCCAGCATGTGACTGTCCCTGAGATGGGCAACGTGGGCAAGGAAACACCTGAAATGTCTGCGACCTGCAGCCCTCTGGGTGACCCATGGGTGCCCACTGCCCTCTGCAAGCTGACGAAACTGTCTGTAACCTCTTCATCCCCTGTCTTTTACTTAGAGCCTCTGTCTTGTTTTTCTCAAGACTTATCTCCATCACTCCAGGTGACTCTGGGTAAATTCTCACAGCAGAGGAAGCCCTTACTAATACAAGTCTGCTGAGGTGTCTGATCTCCATTTCCACCCTGACCTGTTTGTTCCTAATCCCCTGTTAAAGCTGTTTTATTCCAAAGGTGTACAAAGGATTGTAGGTAACAGCAGCTGCTCTTGGCTGTGTAACGGGAGGGCAGCTCAGACTGCTCAGTGTGTGCTACAAATTCACATTAACGCTGTGAGATAAATTCACATTAACACTGTGAGCTGCTGCTGTGAAGGGCTCTGTCCATCCCTTACAAATCTGACTTTCAAGGAGTTATTTTTAAAAAAGGAGTGTATGTGAAGAAGCCTCATCTTCAACTATGCTTGGCCACTCACTTTTATCTGAAGCTCAATTCATCTGTTTTGTTAGGGACCCTACTCATGCCTGGAATGGGTTTCAAACCGGTTGAACTCCAGTTTCCTTTAAAACATCGAGAGCCCTTCAGTTGTGTCAAAGTTTATAACAAGTTGCTGTGACGAGGAAACACAATCCACAGACAAAGCACCATCCCACTGACTTGTGAAACGCTGAAGAATTATGTTCATCTCAAATTTGCTCGGCACCATTACTGGAATGGACTGAAATAATAACGAATAGGAGGCAGGTGCCCGGGTGCCCATAAAAATCCCAATCCTCTGGATGTCTGGCAGGCTAACAGCCCTGTGACAGGCGGCCCCGCCCGCGGGCGACACCGCGCCGGGACCGCGGGGGAGGGAGGCGGCACGGAGGAAGGGAGAGCCTGGGGAGACTCCAGGAGCTCGGCCCAGTCCGGAGGGACCAGCACTGACCCCTAGCCCGGCCCTGGCTGCAGCTGCGGCTGCCACAGCACTCGGCTGGAGAGGACACCCAGGTGACTCCTCAGGTGAGTGCTGGGTACCTGCTCCGGACCTGGAGCCGTAATTGCTGTGTTTGAGCTCCGTGTGATCACCTTCACAGGGCAGGAGAGGTGGGGGGACAGACCCTGCGGGGGGGCAGACCCTGGGAGCTTCATTTCTGCAGAAGGGGAGCTCAGTGACCCTTCTGTGAAACCACAGGATTCATGAAACAAGTGGGGGTGAAAGGAGAGAGATGCCCTCTCTTTCTCTGTTTTTCTGTATTTCCTTTTTTTTTTCTATATTTCCGTTTTTTTTCTTTATTTCCATCTTCTGGAGGGGGTTCTAAGCAACCTGATGTTCCCCCCCTTGGTGGGGGGTGGAACGAGCTGAGCTTTAAGGTCCGTTCCAACCCAAACCATTCTATGATTTTCTAATTCTATGATTTAGATTATTTCTCCGTTGGATGCTGGCATAATCTTCTGGCTCAAGATGACACTTATTTTATTCTGATATTTTAGTGCTGGATAGAGAGAGAGTGTGACAGTGAACACACTTCAGAAGGAATGGAGCAGCATTCCCAGAAATGGGAGTCCCCTGGCACCTCTGTAGGTGCCAGACATTCACTGGTGCTGGCCCAGGTCAGGCACTACCAGGACAGTGTTGAGATTAATTCCAGTGTCCCACACAGACAGTGGGAAGGTAGCACATGCTGTGGCCTCTTGGGGTTCCAGACAGAATTTCTTACCATTTATTTCAGTGTCAAACTTCCCGGCACATCAGGGAATGAAACATGAAAACAGCTGGTCAGGCCAGGATGGGGCTTGTTTCGTCTGTCACCACTGGCAGGTTACAATAAATCCTGTAACAACATAAAGAACTCAGAACTGGGGGGTTTGCTGTGCCTCTGGTTTGAGGCAGAGAGGGGAACTGAGATAAAGCCTTCAATCTCTGGTTGCATATTATTGTTTAATTTGCTGCATGCAGTGAGCTTTATTAACCCTCTGCATGCCTGAGGGGTGGTGTCTGTGAAGTGCTCCCAACACACCCAGTTAATTTTAGCTGGAGAGGGACATTTAGCAAAGCCTGATGGCCATGTAAGGTCAAACAGAAGTGGTACAGGCACCCCTTGTTCCCTGCATTCATTAGAGCCCAGAGGGGCTTAAACCCTTGCTCTCTTCAGTGTCTCAAGGTGGGTGGAAAGTCCTGGTGGAAGGATATGTCTGGTAATAAGTAGATGTTTAATCACATCTTTGGTGAGTCTTTGTTAAACATCTGTTGTCCACTATTTTGTTTTTGTGGATGGAAAATGGCAAGTAAATCCCAGCCCTGGGACTGGAACACGCAAGGAAAGTGGTCATGGGAGCAGCTGTTACCAGGAAAAGTGGGAATGTTGGGTTTATAGGCAGCCAGGCTCCAACTAAATCCTAGACTGTGCTAGCAAACCCCTCCAGTCAGTCAAGGATGCAAACACTAAACCAATCCTGAACAAGAGAACAGAAGGAATTCTCTGTACTGTGGGAATGAGGGAGCTGATCTGCACTGTGACAGCAGAGCACTGGTGCCTCTTGCATTCATTCCCCTGGTTCTGATCTCCTTATGTTGTGTCAAAGTCCGGTGAACTACAGTGGGTCTGAGCCTGGCTCTGTGTGCACAGTGACAGCAGCCCTCAGCTTGCAGGTGACAGAGGGACACGCTGGCACGTCAGGTGGGGAGGGAAAATAACCACAGATTCAAGCCTGAAACAAGTCCCTTCAATTTCTTCTGGACTCTACAACGTGGATGAACTGGTGTTGAGGGACTGGAATGGGAATGGGCATCTCCCACTGAAGGGAGCAGCAAGAACTCAGTACTTGGAACATCACATTTACTTAAATTCAAATGTTGTGGGTAGGGAAGACTCACTGGGGCACTCGCACGGTGTGACTGTTCCTCATCCTAGTGCAGGGCATTCTCCTGGGAAAACCAAAATGCTCTTCTGTCACCCAGCTGACCCCTGGGCTGATCTGAACAGACCCTGAACAGACCCATCTGAATGTCCCTGTACTCACACATGACCAGCATGACCAGCACTGCCAGACTCACCTGATTTGGTGTAGTGTGTTGGGTGGTTGGAGGGCCGCAGGTACCTGTAATCTTCATTAATTTGGGCCTTTATTCCATATTCCATACCCATTTTCTTGTGTAGTGTTTATGGTATTCTCATTACTGTTATGTCAAGTTGGACTTGGAACACGACCACTGAACTTTGCACATCTTCACCCATTTCATATGTGAATATTTCTGCCCTGAAGAAGCCTCTCTGCCACCACCTCCACCCTCAGCGCAGTCAGGACTGGCCACCAGGCTGCAGGGAAATGGGGCGTCTTGGCTTGCTTTTTGACCTTGGTAATTTATTTATGGACTGAAAATCCAGACAGGTTTTGGACCTACCAGGTCTTGGTTTCTTGAGTTCTTGCTCTTTCTGAGCCATGTGGGTGCCAAAGTCTGTAGGAAGAGCTGTGCCAGTTGTCACTGGATGGAGCAGGAAGACTTCACACCAATATTCCAAGAAGGGAATTACAGGGAAAACGGAACATTGGAAGAGTCTTGTTTCCAGTTAAAACAGACTTTTAAATTCAATCTGAAATCACTGTCCTTCAGCTGTTGCCTCTTGACATTTCTTCACTGCCCTTCCTTAGGCGGATGGACTTTCTTTCAGGGAAAAACATCCCCTCTGCAGGGAAAGCAGTGCCCACTGAGCGTCCCGGCCTTGCTGTGACATTCTGCAGCTTCCCAGTGGCATGTGGCAGCTCAGCCCTGGCACACAGGGGTTAACAGGGCCTTGGGTGGGCGGGTGGAAAACAAGCTGTGAAATGGAAGAAGGTCAGGCTCTTGGAGGAGGTTGCTCTGTTGCAGGTGGTTTTAAATTATCAGTCCCTCTGGAGGAGAGGCCCCAAGAAGACGTAAAACCAGGGCTAGAAATGAGGTGAAGCACGATCGGGTTTGTGGCGTCAGTGGAACAGGAGCAGTTGTGGCTCTCTTGGGACTTGCTAGACCCCACTGTCTGTCTAATTAGGAATTCCTCAGTTATTGAGACCAAACAGCTAAATGTGGTTGGAGACTAAATACCACTGGCACTTTTCTGTGGGGAGCAAATGCCTGGAAAGGGAGAGCACATGGGAAGAGGAACAGCAGAAATCTCTGTGGCTCTGGATAGCTCAGGCCCTCTGAGATAACTCTGCTCCTGCTGCAGCTGAGGAGAGCTGAATTCAGCTTTCAGTAGAGGCAGGTAAATGCTACCTGTGGGAGCATTCCCAGGGCTTACCCAAAGTGTTACTGTCTTTAGAGACTTGTCTGGCAATGGGGTTTATTAAAGGTGCAGCATCCGGTCAGCAAAGTCACAAACTGCTGTCCAGGACCAGCAGGACTGATGTCTGATGTGTGAGGGAGCATCCTTGGGATGATCATTGTCCAAAGCAGATGAAAATACTGTGGGAGTCCCACGCTGCTAGAAAACAGTGGCTGCTGCTGAGAGGGTTTTCCAGCAGCAGTCCAGATTTCCCAGATCCTTGTTGTCTTATTTTCTTGGCTTGTCAACTTTCAAATGGTTTATATTTGACTTTGTAATTGCTTCTACTTTCTACTTTTATATCACTGCAAAGGTAACAGGGCATGTAGAACTGAAGGATCTTAGCCCAAGCATCAGTTTGAGCAATTCTATTTTCTTCTGTTGACATGGTTTTCTCATGAACTGGGAAGGTTTAAACACTGTCACCAGCAACAACGGTTGAAAGGAAAGAAGGAATGAAGAAAATTACTCCAGAATTTAATTTTCACATTTATCTTTTAAATTGTTGGTTGAAATTGTGATTCCCAGCCCTGCAAGTTTTTGATACCCGTGTGAGAATCTTCTTTCTCAGACTAGTGGAAATGGTGCTCTTTGTGGTTCTTCTGTCTTGATGCAATCTAACAGGAGTCTAAGCTGTGACACCAAGGGTTTTCTGTGTGTTCTGTTCCCATTAGCCTCAGATTTTAAAATTATCATCTTCTTATAGGAAACCAGAGGCAAGTCTTGTTCTGGTTCTGCCAGCCCAGACAGCCTGTGAACCATGGCCATCACAGTAAAAACACTTCTCTTGCCACCTTCTGGAGCCAGCCCTTCCTCTCCAATTGAACATGAGATTTAATATGGATTTATTCACCTAAGGCAAAGGAAAGCAATGACTGTGGGCTCTCAGGCTGAAGTGAGTGAAAGCAGCCTTCAAGGCAACCAGGTTTTGTTGCCTGAAGGTCGAGCTGCTGGGAGAAGGGAACGTGCAGTCCCAAACTGGCCATCTCTGGGAACATCAGGAACTAAGCAAAGGTCCCTCTGCTTTGGGGGAGCTATCTTAGCAGAGGAAGGAAGGTTTACAAGTTGCAAGGGCAGGCTGGAAGCAAAAGATTTGGGGTCACAATGCACTGCACTTGTACTTCTGGGGTAAACCTGTCCATGGAAATCACAGATCCCAGAGTGCTTTGGGTTGGAAGAGAACTTTAAGATCATCTAATTCCAACTCCCTTCCACTAGTGGAATAAGTGGCCTTGCTGCTGCTCAGGGGAAAGGGATCAGCCCGTGGCTGTGTTGGAAGGAAAGGAGCAAACTGAGGTGTGTCTTTTGGCTGTAGCAGTGAAGCTCTTCTAGAGCAACTGGATTTCTTTTAGGCCTCTTGGAATAGCACAGACTGAGGGACTCTTCTGCTGAGAGCCAAGCCCAGGCATGGTTGACCCATACACAGATGCAATCATTCACTGGTTTTACTTCTCTGCTAAGGAACTGCGAGATCTCCTAAGGACTCATGGCCTCTGAGAACCCATCTGCAGGTGTGTCCCTACACAACCTGGTGTACAGCCTGTCCTTTCCTTGGATCTGTGCAAATGTTTGTCCTTCTTTGAGGCACAAGGTCTTGCACTGGGGATGCAGCATGGCCTTGACTGATGGTCGCATCTGGCCAGGCTGGCCCCAGCCGTGGCAGGCCTTGCCAAGGGCTCCAGGGCACCTCCCCTGGGCTGGGGGCGTGTGGGGCTATAATGAGCCCCCAGGGCTGCTCCAGCTCAGTGTGGAGACACCTAGCAGCTTCTGAGCACAGCCTCACCTTCTGCGAGAGTGGAGAGGTGTGAGGGGGACAACAGTTTGCTGTTTCTTTTGCCATTTAGTGACATTTACACGAGACTGATAAGGGGCTTATCTTCCTTCCCGCAGGTCACTGATACCTGGAACCAGGGGACCCGCTGGACAGCTATGAAAGCTCTGTGCTCCGAGTGAGCAAAGCCACCGTGGGCCCGGAGACACAGAAGTGACTTCCAGAGGATCATCTCAGAATCTCAGCCTGTAGGGTGGTGAGTTTGGCCATGTCACCACTGATTTGTGTGGGGGTGATGCAGAGCTGGGAGTGGGAAGTGACACCTTTGCTTTCACACTGAATGTGGCTTTGTGTTCTGGGAGTAGTGGGCTCCTGTAGTGTTTGGCTTCTGTAGGGTACACTGATTTCCCTGGATTTCCCTGGGAAGATGCCAGGCTGTTGAAGATCTGCTGTCATTGTCCCTTGGAGCTGGGAGGGGACTGGTGGCACAGATACACTGGGGTTCCTAAGGATTTTTATCCTGTACTCATCCTTTCTTGGAACAGTGAGTAGAGATACGTTATCTTTCCTTCCTGGCAGTGAGACTCTGTTGTGTTTGCTGTGGTACTTGCTGTAAATCTATTGCCTGAATCAAAGTCTGTTTCTGTTATGAAAAATCTGTGGGAGTGTTGTGGCTGTGGAAAGGCAAAGACTGACCGGTTCTCATGCTGCCATCCCATCCCCACTGCTCCAAAGTGACATGGATTCACTGTCCTGCTCACTGGTGGGGCTTAATGGCTTTTGCTCCCTTAAAAAATAGGGATGGTGTGTGTCTCCTCTTGGCCTTTGGTATCAGTGGCACTTTCATACATAAATGGGTACAGGGTATCTGGTTGGGGTGTCTGCGGATCCTGAGCAAGCACTTAGGTTGTGTTCATAATCTCTGGGGCAGAGGAGAAGATCAGGTCAGGTATAGATTTACCAAAGGGATAAGTCACACAAAATCTGATCCTTGGGCATTCCTCCCCACTCTGCACAAGACCTCCATTCATCACTGAGAGCTTGTGACGTTCCCCCTCTGTGACCTGCTCAGAAGTTTTCATGAAGTTTCCCTTCTGCAGTTCGTTGGTCTTCAGTTCTGTGGTTTTAACCAAAGCATTTGAAATTTTCCTTTAAAATTCATCTGAAATGGAAAGACTCAAGTTCAAAAGATTACTTCAAGTTAACAAAAAAACACAGAAAGCCAGTGCAAAGCTAAAAGAGAAGAGAACTTTAAAATATACTCCTGGAGTATCTGGATCTCTAGGGTATCTGGATCTCTAGGGTAAAGCACAGCTAGAATTTGACTGAGCACAGAACAACTTGGTATTTTGTTTAGAACATTTTCTCTGCCAGGACTGCTCTGATTTTCATGATTTACAAAGAGAAATTCAAAGAGAATTACAAAGAGAAAAGCTGTGCTAGGGGAGGGTCAGGCTGGAGTTCAGGGAAAGGTTCTTCCCCCAGAGGGTGCTGGGGCACTGCCCAGGCTCCCCAGGGAATGGGCAGGGCCCCAAGGCTGCCAGAGCTCCAGGAGCGTTTGGGCACCGCTCTCAGGGATGCACGGGGTGGGATGGTTGGGGTGTCTGTGCAGGGCAGGGGCTGGACTGAATGATCCTTGTGGGTCCCTTCCAGCTCAGGAGATTCCATGATTATATGCTCCTATGAAACAGAATGCTGCCTCTGTTGCTGATTACTTTATTATTACTGGTTTAGGTCTGTGCTAATGGCTTTGTCCCTGCTGTGTCTGTGCTTGTGCAGTGCCTGGGGCACATCCCGAGCCTCTGCACCCATCCCCTCCCCATGAACCACTCACTGCCTCTCACTTCCCTACAGGTTTGGCTAATTTTGCTCACCAGTCTGCCAGCAATTATGTCACATCTTGTCTGTGCATTGCACTGTCTGAAGCCCATAAATAACTCCTTGTGACACCCCCAATATCTACAAATCCTCTGACTCCCAAATGTTTTGCTTATTCACTCAGCTGATTTATGGCTCCAGCACTGGTGTCCGGTCAGGCTCACAGGGAATGGGCTCTTGCTCTGTCTCATCCAGACAGATTGATGGGCACACAGGATGAAGGGCACCCTCCCACCCTGCCAGGCTTGCTGCTTTATTTTGGGACATTAAAAATGTTGTCAGTAGCCAAGGGCTTGCTCCAGCTCTGTGCTCAAAGCCGTGGAAGCTTTGCCTCTGTCTCCAGTGGGGATGTCCCTGCAGCTGCAAAGCAGACAGACTTCTGCCTGGAATGAGGAATGGCCAACTGGATACCTGACCAAGGCTAATGCATGACAGGGATGTGTTTTACAGAGAAGTGAGAGCGTTGAGCTGCTTCCAGTGTCACCCAGTTGTGCTGGGGGTGTTGGTCAGCAGCATTCACCTGGGGAGGGGTGATTCCCTCTTGGAAACATTTATTGCATTGAATAAATCATCCTCATGGGGACACCAATGTTTCAAGCACCTGTGAGTGAAGATATGAATTACGCTATGACAATTTTTGGAAGGCTTTTGCTGTCTCATTTTAAAAATTCTGTGATTTCTTTTTCTAGATTGAACTGGAGTCAGAACAAAACCATGGTCATTCATGTAACAAAGGACTAGAAAATTTAAAAGTAAGCAGTGGTAGGGTTTAATGACTCTGTGCCAACCAGGGTGTTATTTTCTGGTCCTTATTTAATACACAAGACACTGGAAAATGCAATGTGGTTGGATTCATTACACTGAAGGAATGTTCCCTTCAGATCCAGCACTGTTATTTTAACCCTGCAATCAATGTGTGGCATTAACATGCTTCCTTCTCATTCTCCAGAAGTCAGGAATTCACAGGAGTTTAAGGACTCACAGGAGCTTATTTTTAATGCAAGTGAATTTCTGAAATCTTTAAGACTCTGTAAACTCAGCAGTTTATACATAGTGCACATAGTGTATGTTCTGCACTGAGAGATGGGGCCTGTTACCGCCTGTGCAAATATTGTCAGTATTTGGGGGTTTTACCAAACTAGATTTGAATTTAGCCCTCTCTCAGCAGTTTCTACTGTCCACTGTCACACCAGGCTGAGAATGAAACTTTCTGACATGAAACATTTGGAGATGTAAGGAAAGGCTTTGGAGCTGAATTTGGACCATGTTCCTGTTTCAGGGTAGCTGCTCGTCACCACTGCCCAGCACAGAGGAAAGGAGTCAGGAGTAGCAAAGAATAAATGCAAGTGTAACATAAACAGAGCTTAGGGGAAAGCTGCTGCAAGCTGGTGTCAGGTCATCCTGTTTGGTGAGTGTTGTAAGCATTAGGCATTCCAGCTCCAGGAGTGGTGACATGTTTAGGAAGATACAAGAGGCAATAGGGGATTATGTTTGTTGTTAATATGGAGGACAAATTAAATCCGTAAGAGGGTGATCAAGAGCCTCTCAAAATCTCAACCATTCACTGTGCAATGCCTTGCCCAGGGCAGTACAGGGTGCCCTGGAATCAGCTTCTTTTTAGTTCAGTTTTGTGTGTTTTCCTTCTCACAAGATCTTCATTCCCTTCATTCCCAAGTTTTAAGACATCTCCCAAGGGTTTACAGAAGTAACTGTGATGTGCCAGACTAGCAGCACACAGATGAAATGCAAACCCCTTGTTGTGGTGGGAGCAGCAGAGGTCACCCAGATCAGGCCAGGAGGGGACAGGAGAGAGGGCTTGGCTGGTGGTGCTCACACAGCCCTGTTCCATTTCCCAGTGCTGTTGTCCCAGTGCATTTCCACTGAGGCCAGGGAGGCTCACAGAGATGTCAATTATTGCTGAGATTTGTAGAGCGTGCAGAGCCCCAAAACAGGGTTTGTGGTAAGGACAAAGTGGAGCCAGTGATTTGTTGTAGGGAGGCGCCTGTGGCTTTTTGCAGCTCCTGAAAAATGGCAAAATTCATTTTGGTTCAGAAGCTGACCCAGAGGTACTGTGAGTGACCCTCTCTTTGGCCTGGCTGTGGGATATCCAGCACAAATTATTTTTGTTCACTCAGTTGTCTTTTACCTTTAGCTGAAACCAATTCTCACCCAGACAATGCAGCTCGGAGTTGAATGTGTGACAAGGAGGTGTGGGGGTCATCCCCCGTGTTTTCATCAGGTGTCAGGTGACAGAGCTCAGCTGCATGAATGCCTGGTGTAGGTGTGCTCCCAAAGTCCCTGTGCCTTTCAAAACTGATGGAAGTTGCATGTTCCTGTGTCCCTCTGTTGACGGAAGGAGTGCAGAGGGTAAACAGAGACCCAGCACTAATGCCACAGGCAATCCAATCTAATTGCTCTTTCAGAGCTGCAGTAACTCTATCGCTCCAGAGCATCTCTCATGTGACAGGGAATCTGCCTTCCCAGCTTTCTGCAAGGCAGGAATGTGTTACATTACACATTGTCCAATTTAAAATACAGGGAAAGAGACTCCTTTGGCAGAAGGTCCCCTGAGTGATCCATAACAATAACTCCTTAATGCCAAGCTCACACTTCACCATTCCCTTCTAAAGGCTTCTTGTCTGCTCTCAGGTCTGTTGCTAATTTAACCAAGCTAATTGAGATCAGGATGTACCCCTGCTCCATGCCCCAGTTTAGACATCCATCTCTGTGGTTTTCTTCTCAGCAACTGCTCTTGCCATCCATCAGAACCCACCACGTGAGTGCCATGTGGTGAATGTTTGCCTGAAACACGAGAGGAGGTCTTTAGAGGAAAGCCAGGTGACACAGAGGGATGCTGCTGGATGTGTACATTTTCCATTCAGCCCTGCTAATCATCCTCATACCCAGGTTGTGTTGGGCATGACAGGCTGATTGGCAGGTCTGTCTCTACTTGGCTGCAAGGATGTGGCAAGTGAGGAAGGGCAAACTGTGTCACTAAAGAGAGCAGTGTTAAGGTCTGTCCTTTCCCTTGTGAACTGTAAATAATGAAATTATTTGTCTTTTTCAAAGGAGGACTTGTAAACTGTTTGTGCTGACCTCAGAAAGCTAAGCAAGGCATCATGAGCAGCCATCAGACAGGTGAGAGAACAGACACAGCTCTGGGGAACCCCTGGGAATAACCCCAGCTTGCTTCTCGAGCTTGGGGATGGCAGGGACTGACCCACCAGGTTCTGACTTGGCAGCAGGGCCTTTCTCATGCCAGATTTTGTATTTCGAACAAGAACTGATGCAAAGCTTTCCCTGTCCAAACCATCACTGGAGCTGTGAGCTGAGGTGGTCCTGGATTAGGACTTTGATTGCAGATTTTCCCACTTGGACACAACTTTGGCAAAGCCACCACAAAATCCCAGACCTTAATGCCCAAGCCTTGGGACACATTTACAGCCTGTGGCACTGGAATGGGTGGGACCTTTGTGGTCCAAGAGGAGCTGAACAAGAGCAGTTACTGCTCTGCAGGAGGCAATGCGGGCTGAGAGATTCTTTCTGAAGGACAAACGTATTAATTGAATGTATTTTTTCTTGACTTTCTAGTAAAAATATTCAAGAAATCTTCTATCCCAGGAGTTGTTGTTACCCAGTTTGTGAATGATGTTCCCCAAGGGTGCAGTACACCTGATTTTGAGAAGAAACCACTCACTCTGACACTGCAGGAAGGTGAGACTCTTGACAAACAGGCAAAGCCACAGACCTGGAGGTTTGACTCTATATCCCACCTACATGAAAAAATTATCATGATTAAATCAAGCGAGTTTCTAAAGTGATTTGACATGACCAGAAAAAAAGTGTTGTGTGGCCAAAGTCTGTGTTACACTGATGAAAATTCCATCAGAACTCACAAAGGTCTCCTGAGTTGTCACTGTGTGTGTGCAAGACCAAAATTTGGTTCTTACGTGTATAGCAAATCCTGTGAATTCTACAGGAAGCTCTCACAGTAAGGATTTTGCAGCAAAAGATTAAGCACGTTGAAAAAGTTGTTGGTTTTTTTGTTTTCCTGTTGAAATAACTTGTGCTTAGCACTAAAACCAGCTGCTTTTTAAAGTAGGATACACTGACTGCAGGTGCTACTTAGGCTATAGCAGCCTTCGAGTGCCTAAAGGGGCTCCAGGAGACATGGACAAGGGCCTGGAGTGTCAGGACAAGGGGAATGGCTTCCCACTGCCAGAGGGCAGGGTTAGATGGGATATTGGGGAGGAATTCCTCCCTGTGAGGGTGGGGAGGCCCTGGCACAGGGTGCCCAGAGAAGCTGTGGCTGCCCCTGGATCCCTGGAAGTGTCCAAGGCCAGGTTGGATGGGACTTGGAGCACCCTGGGATGGTGGAAGGTGTCCCTGTCCATGGCAGGGGGTGGAACGGGATGGGCTTTGAGGTCCCTCCTACCCAGGCCATTCCATGGTTCTGTGAAGATTCTATAAGGAAAAACACAAGGATCTTGCACAGAGCACAGAGCAGGCAGCTGATGAGCCAAGAACTGCAATCAATTAAGAGCCTCCCAGGGGGCTCTCTGCACCTGCAGAGAGTCCTTTTGTTTTTTCTTTTTTGTTAGTGTGGAGTAGCCTGAGAACATCGTGTAGCTCCCCTTCCCTGCCAGGACTGAACCAGCAGCCTGGGTTTCGGTGTTCCACACTCACCTGTGGATTTCCAGGAGCCACTGAGGTTTTGTGAAGGAGCACAGTGGCCTCTAGTGGAACCTGTCCCTCTTCGTCCTCCTTCACCTGCACGTTTCAGGCACTAACCCAGGCCCCTGGCTACATTTTCACCTCTCTAAATTTTCACCTGTCTAAATTTTCACCTGTGTAAATTTTCCAAGTTACTTCTTTTTCAGCAGGTTCTTTTCAGTTCCCATGCAAACTGGTTGTGCATTCAGGTTGGTCACTGTAATTCTGTGTCTGTGCAGAGGCACCGTGAGGGCCTTTAGTTCTATGATCATCACCCCACTGTGTTCTGTGCACGGCTGAGCTGGTTCTCCTGGCTGGGTGGCCCGTGACTGATGGCAAGCCTGGGAAAGTGCAGACAAAGTGGCTAAAATGTAACACAGGGATCATCAACTGGAATCAGACTTTAATAAGAGATAGTATTGCAATCTCAAAGGCTGGAAAAGGCCTTTTGATAAGGATCTGTTGGCAGGAACTTGTTCCATCAAGTAAGTTTGGTGGTGGTGACTGCAGAAAGGTGTGGGAAATATTGCCAGACTTTCCAGGGAGAATCTTTAACAGTGTTGGTCACCTGAAGACCAAGAGTATTTAAAAAAAGAGAGAGTGATAATTTCCACCCTGAGCTGTGTGCATGGATAACTCACCTCCATTTCTATTCCCACTCACCCACACGAGTCACTTCTCTGACTTGTTTCCCAGTGTACCCTGTGGTTTTGGAGCTTTTTGGAGAAGAGGTTTGCACTGGGCAGTGGGAAGGCTGCTGGAGATTCCTGTGGTGGGCTGCAGGGTACTCAGGTTCCTGGGGAGCAGGGATGAAGGAGATGAACCCCCTTCTCTTCTCCCTCCCTTGTCTCTTCAAAGAGCAGAACCTGGTGGGTTTGGAGTGTAAGGTGGTGCCAGTTAAAGACTGGAGAAGCAGTGGGATTTGATGGAGAATATGTGTGATGAGGAGGGATTTGGACATTTCATGGATCAAAAGCAAGTCTGGGTTGAACTTGCGGTCGGGCTGCTGATTTCAGTGATGGTCAGAGATGTCAGCAGCCACGTCTGGCAGCTTAACACGACGTTTTAAAGGATTTTTATGATTGAATACAGACAAAACCTGAATTACTGATGTGCAAAAGAAGAAGTTACCATTATTTTTGAAGAATGTTTCTCCATAAAATAACAGAAATTACTCACTCTGGGGATCACTCTTGATAAAATAAGGGGCCAGGCCTGAGAGTCCTCATGTTCAAGCCTATCTTAAATAACTAAATTCTTGCCTCTATTCAAAGGTAAAAATGCCATTTTCAGAGCTGTGGTCAAAGGTGTCCCAGCCCCTGAGGTGAAATGGTCACGCACACGGAAAGGAATGGATGATCCTGCCAAATATGAAATGTCCTTCAATAGTGCTACAAATGAATTCATTCTGCAGGTAAAGACCAAATATTTCAGAAAGGACTTGTGCAACTGAGAGAAATGGACAGGAAAAACCTGCAGTGGGATGAGGGGAAGCAGAGGGGCAGATCCAATCTCTGCTCTCTGTGAGCAGGGACGGGACCCAGGGAAGGGCAGGAGCTGTGTCAGGGGAGGGTCAGGCTGGAGATCAGGGAAAGGTTCTTCCCCCAGGAGGGTGCTGGGGCACTGACCAGGCTCCCCAAGGAATGAATAGTCACAGCCCTGAGGCTGCCAGAGCTCCAGGAGCGTTTGGACACTGCTCTCCAGGACAGACTGGGATTGTTGGGAGTGTCCTATCCAGGAACTGGACTGGATGACCCTGTGGGTCCCTTCAAACTCAGGATATTCCATGATTCTACACATCCCCAGCTCTGAGATAACACAAAGATAGGCAAACAAAGCTTTTTAGAGCCCTTCTGGGAACAGAAGGCGGCTCTGAGGTGCCACTGCATAGCTGCTTTATGAGAAGCTGAACGTGAACTGAACCCCAGCCCTTTCTGTGAGCAGTTTCTGTGCTTTGCATTTGAAGATCAAGAGCCTGGTTCTGGATGACAGTGATTTGTATCGCTGCTGTGCTGTCAATGCCTATGGAGAGGCCTCGTGCTCTGCTGGCCTCAGGATCATCCAAGGTAGGACTGGCAGCTCTGGGCTCCACAGGCCCCGTGGTCCCAGGCAGTGGCTTTGCTGTTCTCTGGGTTGGGTATCCAGGTCTTTGGGTATTCTTGGTGTGAAGGTCTGGTATTCCCCTCACTGAGGACTGGAGATCTTCTGGTGGCTCCCTGACACTGTGAGCTTTGAGGCAAGAGGGAAGAAAGTGGAATTGTGCTCACTGCACTGGTCCATAACCAGACACCCTGGATTTAGTGCTGAACTGCCTCAATCCTTTCTTTATGTTGGTGAACAAATCAGTCCTTTGGGAGGGATCCATCCCTCTGCAGCTGTCTCTGGACCTCGTTTCTGCTTCCCTTTATAGTCAGTGCAGAGAAATGGGCACTTTGTGGGTCACACAAATCAGATATAACAGATCAGATATAACTATCAGATATAACTGATATTCTTGGACTCCACTCGAGCAGAAGATGGATTATATTGGAAGTGCCCGTGTCACCTCTGTGCCTTTCAGTAAGTTTAGAAGGCACCTATCTGCAGTTGCCATTTCCACCATGGCTCCCCATCTCTAAAACGAGATATTGATATTTCTCCTGTTGCTTAGACCATAGAATTGATAGGGCAAAAATGCTCTCCTCCTCTGTGTGGAGTCTCCAGCAAGCACAGAGTCAATGGCAATATCATCTTTATAGATGAAGATTACTGGGAGCAAATGTCAGATTGACAAGGAAATCCAAACTGGGATTCCCTCTTGCACTGGGAACAGATACAGTGGTTTCATGACTCATTGGTTCACTGCTGTTAATCTCATCTTGTTCATCCTATGGTTTGCTTTCCTTCTGTTTTCTCTTATAAACGATCAGTTGGCTTTAAGAGGAAGGCGAAATATGTTCCTGTTCATGCTGCTGATGGTAAGTTAAAGATCTATATGTGTATTATATTATTGGGGGGGCAGAGTTAATAATACTCTGTCTGCCACACTATTACTACCCCAAACTTGTAAAGACTGGAGTAAGAGAAGGATCAATGAGCCTCTAATGTTCTGTCATCTCTGTCTGCTTGCTCTTTACCTTTCACTAAAGTGATGATTTTAGACACAGCTTTGAGCTGTTCTAATTAGTGATTGTGGAATCATTAGAAAAGGAAAAAGGGATTTGGGGATGTCAAACACAGCTGGATCAAACATGTTAACATGGCTGAAAATAGTGGGTCTCTAGAGGGAAGCCCCTTAGGGAGAGATGAACTTTACTGGCACTCGAAGGATGAGCATGGCAGTGAGAGCTGACTAAGTTTCATAACAGTTTTTTGGTAAAGTGTGAAAAAAACACCAGAGGAAAAGAGCTCAGCAGAATGACCTCTTGTCAGTGGCTATTCTGCATTATCTTCTTTGTGGGATGTATTTCACAGTGCTGGGTATGTGACTGTTTGTTGTTTCCCCCACTCTTGTAACAGAGCTCAAGAAGACACTCCTGGACTCCAAGAAGCTGCTGAGGAAGAGGTAAGGCTCTAGAGTGAGGGCCATGCTCCACTTCTGGATGTTTCTTGGTGGTAGGGGACAGCGCCAGAGACCTTCAGGGCAACATTTCTTGTGTCCAAAGTTGTGGTGAGACTCCCTATGGAGAGACAGGCCAGAAGAGCTTGGCACTGCCCGTGGGGCTGAGATAAACACAAGGTTCCAGCCTCATTTTGAGGGGTATTTCCTCTGCACCACAAGGTCCTGACTGGGAAGCTGTGTTTCTCTGCTCCCCTGTGTTTAGCTCACGAGTAGCTTCCTGTCTGAAGGACAACTCTTCATGCACTGCTCTGCTGGCTGCCCCGGGGCTGAGCCCTGGCTCCCAGCCCAGCTGCACTGCCAGGTGCACAGGGCAGAATCCTTCCTGTCCCAGGTGGGAAACTCTAAGGATTGCCTGCTGATGGTGATCTCCCTGTGCAGAGTCCTGAACTGTGCTAGGCCCTTACCTGGCCTGGGCCAAACTGTGCCAGAACCTCAGCAGTGTGGAAGCTGTTCCCTGGCACCATTTAATTTGTAGTATAGATGCAGAAAACCTGCTCTGGTAGAGCCCCAGTCTTTTCTGCCTGCACCTATGGGGCCAACTGGGCTACAGGAATGATGGAGAGAGATGGAACAGAATTAGGGATAGAAAAGCAGGACATCTTGTTGTCTGTCAAAATGTCTGAATGTTTCCACCCCTGGTTCTCAGGGTCATAGCACCAAAACCAAAGCCCCTGGACAAAGAAGCTGTGTGGCAGCTGTTGCTGCATGCAGATAGGAGAGATTATGAGAAAATCTGTATGAAATATGGAATTGTTGACTTCCGTGGGATGCTGAGGAAGCTGCAGGAGATGAGGAAGGACACAGAGAGTGAACAAGACAAGGTAAAATAAACTGAAACTGCTCATTTTTAACAAATTGCAGCTTCCGAAAACAGGCTAAAGCTTCCTAAATTGCTTTGGAGATGAAAATTTTGTTATATGACAGCGATATACGACATTGTTTCACAGAAGTTCCACTTCTTTACTCATGCAGGTGAAAATGCTGATGAATTTTTTGAAGCTCAGTTCACAGATTTTAGGAGATACTGACCACAGGGGTATTCAGTTGTTGCTGATAAGAATTTGGACCCCAAATTAAAAATTGTATGTCCAAGAGTAAAAATTTGCCTTCACATACAGGGGCATGTAGAGACCTGGATGGGCAGTATGGGAGTGACCAGGAGGCAAGGCATAAAAAGTAATTTATATACAGGAGGAAACGGTGGCAACTTACAGATACTGCAATTTACTGTAGCAGAACTGTGACTTACAGATACTTCTACTACATGATGTTAGAGGTAGCTCTTTAAAGTAGATTTCACATTAATTCAACAGCTTAAGAACTTCTGTCATGGCAGCTTTATCATTTACTAGGTTCTTCAATATTTCTTTGCAGTTAATTCACAGTCTCAGAAACTTTGAACACATCAAAGTCAATAAGGAGGGAAATGCTACGTTTAGCCTGGAGATGGAGCTGAAAAACAGCAACAGCAATGTTTACCTGCTCAAGGTGAGGGGGACGAGTTGGGCAGCAGCAGCTCAGAGCAGCCCCTCAAGTGTTCTACAGAAAAGGCTTCATCTTCTAAGCAGTGGCTGAGAGCAAATAAATGCCTTAAAGCTGTCTGTCTTCTGCAGATCCCTGCTTGGTTAGGGAGCAGTGTGGGTGTGGGGTGGTCTTTGGTGGTGAATATCCCTGAGGATTTGTAGATCCAAGTACAGGGGATGCAGTCAGTTACTGACATCCTTGTGACTTCAGGAAATTCATAGAACAGTTTGAGTGTAAAGGGACCTTTTAAAGGTCAAGGGACCTTAAAACTCATCTCATTCCACGCCCTGCCATGGGCAGGGACACCTTCCACTATCCCAGGGTGCTCCAGGCCCCATCCAGCCTGACCTTGGACACTTCCAGGGATCTGGGGCAGCCACATCTTCTCTGGGCAACCTGTGCCAGGGCCTCAGCATCCTCGTGGGAAAAAACTACTTTCTTATATCTAACCTGACCCTCCTTCAGTTTAAGACCATCACCCCAACGGTGTCTTTCAGGCTGCAGAAATCCTGCAGTTTCCTATAAATTGTATTCACTTTCTCAAGTGTGTTATTGGCCTGTAACTCCCTCTGTGAAGGAGGATCTCAGAGATGTAGAACAACCCCTCTAGATCTGTAGTCCCATGGGTGGGATCCACAGGTGCTCAGGGCTGGGCATGTTTTTCTGAAAGATACTTTTTAGTCAAATTGTGGTTAGAGGCTTTAATCCAGGGGAAATCAGAATTCCCTGAAGGGGAGGACAGACTAACTATGAATCTTCTGGATCAAATGTATGACATGAATTCTATGAGCCACAATTTGGAGAATGTCATCCAAGTGTGCTACAGAAAGTCGTGAACTCTCCTGCTCCTCCAGCTATGAGGATGCTGAAATCTAAGCCAAGAAAGTGCTTTGTCTTTGTAGCTGCAGTAACTGTGTATTAGTTAAGCTTCAGACCCTTATGTGGGTAGCCAAGGGCTGCTGTTTTGCTGGGTTTCAGAGCCTGGTGCCCTGCTCTGTGCAGGATTCACTGCCCAGACAGTGCCTGTGTGTGCAAAGAGCCCCGGGCACTGTGAGGTTACTCATTTATATCAACAAGGGGATTGTGGCACCAACATGGCCTGATTTGTTTGAAATGCCTGGCACTGGTTGAGCCTTTGTGAGGACACTCCTCCCCTCCCCTCCTCTCCCCTCCGCAGGATGGCGAGCGGCTCCGGTACGGGACAGGGGACGAGTACAGGAAGCACTGCCTGAGGAGAGTTGGGAGGAGGTACTACTTCACTGTCAATGATGTGCAGCCAGAGGATGCAGGGGTGTACCAGGTGAGGGTGGAGGACACCCCCATCTTCTCAACTGAACTGGATGCTCAAGGTAAGGGGTTCAGTTTGAGGGATGTAATGTGCAACTGTGACAAAATTTTGTCTAGGAAAATTGTGTCTAGGAGCAAGTGTGAAGCTCAGTAACGCCTGACTACCACAGAGGACTGGTTTTGTGTTGCCCAGTAAGGGCTCCTTGTCTGGCACAGGTGAAAAGGAGCAGGAGGGTGATTATGTGCTTTAGGTGCTGCATTTGCAGTCCAAGGGAGCAGGCCTGGGCTCGAGTCCTGCTCTGGCTGTGGGTGACAGTGAGCACACTCCTTAACCCACCCCATATTACAGTTTGCATCTATAAGCTCAGAATAATAACAAACATGATCCAAGTATCGTGCTGCAGGAACACATCAATGACTACAAACTGCCAGCACATCAGTGCTGTGGGGTACAAATGTCTCAGAAGATAATAAAGACAAAAATCTACTTTTCTGCTTTTCTAGAATTTGGCACAGAAGCACATCTCAGTTTTTCCTTTTTCTCATTAACCAATGCTCAGAGGCACCACAGCTTCCTGTTCTTTCCTCCCTCGGCTGTAACAGTTTTACTTGGAGTACAGAACCAGCTGTTTCCTTCCCATAGCTCTCGGTTTCCCCCGCAGCCATCCCGGTGCGGTTCCGGCAGCCGCTCTCCGACGTGCGCTGTGCCGAGGCTGGGGACGCCGAGTTCCAGTGTGTGCTGTGCACGCCCTGCCACGAGCCCCTGTGGCTGCACAAAAGCCACCCCCTCCAGGCCAGTGACAAGCACCAGATCTCTGTGACACCTGATGGCCTGACCCACAAGCTGATTGTCAGGAACGTGGTGCCCTCAGACAGTGGCCTGTACACAGTCGACGCGGGACAGGGCTCCTCCAGCGCCTGGCTCCTTGTGGAGTGTGAGTGGTTGGCAGCGGGTTGTTCCCATGGTGTGTTGGCACAAAACATTCCTCTCACTGCCTGATGGCTCAGGGAGATGTTGCTCTGCTGTGAAATGAATTGCTGAGCCTCTAATTCCAAAATTATGGCTGAGAGAACTGGGGGGGTTCAGCGTGGAGAAGACAAGACTCCAGGGGGACCTTGGAGCCCTTTTCAGTGCCGGAAGGGGCTCCAGGAGAGCTGAAGAGGGATGTGGGACAAGGGCCTGGAGGGACAGGACCATTCCCAAGGGGGAATCGCTTCCCACTGCCAGAGGGCAGGGTTAGAGGGGATATTGGGAAGAAATTCCTCCCTGTGAGGGTGCTGAGGCCCCCAGAGAAGCTGTGGCTGCCCCATGCCTGGAAGTGTCCAAGGCCAGGTTGGACAGGGCTTGGAGCAACCTGGGATAGTGGAAGGTGTCCCTGCCCATGGCAGGGGGTGGAACGGGATGGGCTTTGAGGTCCCTTCCAATCCAAACCATTTTATGATTCCATGATTCTAAATTCTCTTTGGAAAAATGAAGGTCTGGTTAGACCCTCTTTCCTCTTCAAATGAGACCAACTTTTCCCGTTTTAATTAGTCCTGACAAATCCTATTGGCTTGTTTGCTCTACAGACATAATGAAGTAACACATTCTCCATCACTTATCAAAAAATTCTTATCTCCCCACATGTTTTTGAGGAAGCTGTCCCAGTGATCACAGTGCAGCAGGCAGGGGCTCAGGGAGCTTTTGATACTCTCAGTTCTACACTATCAATGCCATTCTTCTTGCTAGATAATATATTTCATTCCCAGTTAGAGGTTAAACATGCTGGAAGGAGTTCAGAGGAAGCTGGGAAGTGGGAACACTCAGTGCAGGGCACATTGCCAGTCACCTGGCTCATATTTGTTTGTTTCTGAAAGGTGGTTCCTTTGGTTCCCATTGACTTTGGTTTCCTTTGGGATCCTCCTGCAGCAGCAGGAGGGGTCTCTCTCACAAAGGCCTCTCCAAACCAGTGTCGGTTTCTGAAACAAAGAAACTGCCTGTGGATTTCAGTGAGCTGTGAGCTCTGATAAATTATATCCAACCTAGAAACCAAAGCAGTGCGTGACCTGCTCTCAGAACAGCCTGAATTGCGGATTAATCCAAAGCTGTTCACAGACCTGGACACTTTAGTCCTCAGGTTGGCCAGCCATTATCTAGATGTGCAAGCTGCCTCCAGAGCAGTGAAATCCCAGTTCCAGGGTGGGAACTGATGGCTTCTCTGTGCATGGAATATTCTGTAACTCCTCCATAGCTGGAGGGAGAAGGCAGATGGAATAAATGAATCCCAGATACAATCTAAGCCCCTCTAAATCAGACTTGTCATGCTGGAAGTTTCTTTTTCTGTTATTTTTGGTTGGTTTGTTTGTTATAATGAGCATGTTTCCACTAAAAACCAATGCATTTTAACTAAAAATAATTGTCTTTATTAACATTTTGTTGTCTGAATGAGGCATTGAAAAATTCAGGATTTGAAATTATTTTAAATTTATTTAAATGTATTATGTGTGTGTGTGTCCTAAAATGAAATTCAAGAAGTGCTAACACATTTTCTTTGGCTGTTGATGCAGTGAATGACCTATTGATTTTCTGTTATTTTGTTCCCCTCTTTTTCTCTAAATTGTAAATCTGCTCCCATCAAACAATGCAACTTCAGATGCCAAAGGAAAGAGGAGACAGGATGAAGGAGAAAAGATTGAAAGGGAGACATCTGAGTGGCTGAAAGAAACAATGGCAGACAACGAAAGGGCAAGGAAGCTTCGGCGCCAAGAACGAGCTGGTGATGAAGATCATCCTTCCTTTTCCACATCCTCTGATGTGGAGAAAACTGGCTGGTACAGAACAGGTCAAGGCAGCAGCCAAGGCAGGGGCCAAGGACACTCCATTGATCCTGATGATGGAAGCCAAAGGTTTTTGGGAAAAGAGGGGCTACGTAAAACCCACATAAATGGAGAGACAGGGTCTGGGCAGTTTTCTGGAGCAGGTCTAGATGGAGACTCAGTGGCCAATGACGGCAGCATCTTCGGACTAAAAGGCTTAGGAGGCAGAGGTGGGCTAAGGGCTGTCCATGGCATGGACTCTGTGTCAGGCAAAGCAGGTCCTGGTGGTGCAGTAGGAGGTGCAGGTGAATGGAATTCTGTGGATGGCAGAGGTGAGGGTGTGCTGGGTGCTGTTAACATTGACATGGGTGATGGAGAAGGTTTGGGCTCTCAGCATGACAAGGATGGGAATTTAGGTGATGCCAGTTACAGAGCTGGTTTTGGGGGTGCTGGGAGGTTGGGTGGTGGAAGTTCTGTGCCAGATGGGCTTGATCCTGATTCAACCGGAGTGGGAGCCAGTGTGGGTGATCTGTTCAGCAGGACTGGTCCAGGAACTGGAGCTGGGGGGAATGCTGCAGGTGCTGGAATGGCAGGAGGAATGAGGTCCCACTATGGCAAGGATGGGCATCCCATTGTGGGTGATACGAATGGAGCAGGTATAAACAGAGAGGGACAAACAGGGACTCCCCATGGCAAGGATGGCCTGACACCTCATGCCAGTGGTCAGTTAGGGCAGGCAGGAAGGTCTGGCTCACTGTATGGGCCAGGAGGCTGTCCAGGTGGAGATGGGGCTATAGCTGGTGCAGGTGGCAATTCCACAGGAGAAATGGAGGCTTTATATGGTCCACATGGTCAGGCACTGGGAGCAGGTGCTGGTGGTGCTGGTGGGGGTGGTGTAGGGGGATTTGGAGCTCCCTATGGAAAGGATGGACTCCCAGTTGGAGCTCGTGTTGGTGGTTCAGGAGCAGTTGGAGCTCCCTATGGAAAGGATGGTCTCCCGGTTGGAGCAGGTATTGGTGGTACTGCTGGTGCTGGTGCAGGGGGACTTGGATCTCCATATGCAGAGGATGGTCTTCCAGCTGGGGCTGGTGGTGCTTGTGCAGGAGGATTTGGAGAGGCTTTGTATGGACCAGACAGTCGGCCCCTTGGAGCAGGTGTTGGTGGGGCTGGTGGTGCTGGGGCACTTGGATCTCCCTATGGAAAGGATGATCTCCCAGCTGGAGCAGCTGCTGGTGGTGCTGGGGAATTTGGGGAAGCTTTGTATGGACCAGACAGTCGGCCCCTTGGAGCAGGTGTTGGTGGGGCGGCTGGTGCAGGGGGACTTGGAGCTCCCTATGGAAAGGATGATCTCCCAGCTGGAGCAGCTGCTGGTGGTGCTGGGGAATTTGGGGAAGCTTTGTATGGACCAGATGGTCGGCCACTTGGAGCAGGTGTTGGTGGGGCTGGTGCTGGGGCAGGGGGGGGAGGTGGCG
>VWZT01004991.1:255944-269411 GCA_013397055.1 Pachycephala philippinensis | reverse complement strand
CCACCTTCCCTGCGGATTGCCCCCAGCGGCAGAGAGGGCTGGGGCTGCTGTAGCACCGAACCGCCCGCGGGCCCTTACCCAGCCCGGCGACGGCCCCAGAGCTCAGGATTACCCTCTTTGGTCAAGCCCGGTTTCACGCAGGATTAGCGAGCAGTGGCTCATGAGGGTTCTGACCAGCCTGAAAGCCACGGCTGGCACCGGAGAGAGCGAACACCTGGGGCTCCTACCAGGTCCCGCGAGTGGAGAGGGACAGCGAGGCCCCAGCCCCAAGTGGCCCCTTGATCCACCCCTCCTGCACAGACTGTGACAGAGCAGCAGCTACCTCAAGTGAGGCTGCAGGCAGGCAGAAGGGGCAAGGTAAGAGCAAGAGTAGGGAAATTAAAAAAAGAATAACAAACAAAATCACATAAAATCCCCAAAACCACAACACAACCCCTCTCTCCCAGAAAAGTGAAGAAAAAAGCCCCTCTTCTTATTCCAGTCTCTAATTTGGAAATGAGGAAGAGTGAAGGAGGGGAAAGGCAAGCCAGCAAGCACAATACCCTCCTTTCCTGCATAGAGGATGTTTATTAGTTTGTGCAATATAGATGTTTTTAATTATTAGCTCTGCACTCTCAGGGAACCAAGGCAAAAACCCTGTCCCATCACTGTAAAAACACATCGAATTTGAACCAATTTTTGCGTTAGCTCATTTTCCTACACAGCATTAATCTTTCTCATAATTCCTAACTTACACTTAGTGACTGGTTTTCTCATTCCCACCTTGAGAGCAAGCACTCCCTAGTAAACAAAATGAAAGAAGCTGCTCTGTGGAGCTCTGACCACAAAAATTTGAGGTCTTTGGGAAAACTGCTTTTGATTACATGCAGTAAATTTTAGAGATTTAATGCACTGTATTTATGGAAACATGGATGGTATTTAGCCTTGAGTAAAATTATTACTTATTAATAAAAAAGAGTAGATTTCTCCATTTCTCCTCTTTTTATCTTATGGCTGGGAGGACATCATCAAAATACTTGAATTTTTTGACACAAACAATTTATAACTATAAATAAAGATACACTTGTGGGTGAAATCAGGAAGTCTGCTAAACAGAGAACAATCGACAAGAATTGACACCATTCCCAGGCACCTCCATGATCTGTCTCCCCTATCCCAGCCTCTCCTCAGAAAGCCTGTTATCTCTGTGAGGATGCAGGAATCCCACACTCCAAGCATGGGGCTCTCCACAAAAAGGCAGCGACCACTGCTGCCACGTCATATATGCTCCAGGAGCTGGCTCTGGCTGCTCCGACACAAACCGCCTGGGCTGTGGATGCCACAAGCATCTGTAAGGCACACAAGCAGCCTGGTGCCTACCAAGGCATTGATGGCTCATGCAAAAGCAGAACTCCAGGGACCTGGGCAAACCTCAGCATCTCCAGACTTTGGGCCTCAGAGCCTGGGACTCTGAATGTTGCTTAAGGTGGAGGATGCTTTTCTGGTGCTTATCTCCCCAGCGCAAAGCAGGCAGGCTCTTTCCAACACTCTAACTTCCAATTAACTCTAACATGAGTAAGCACCACGATCCCCTGTGCCAGGGAACCAGAGAAGCATCGCAACCTCCAGCCTACAGCATCTTACCAAGGCACCAACATCATTCTCCCTCAACTCCACCTCATTATCAGGTTCAGCAGGGGCCCTCTGTGGGGACATGCCACCTTGTGCCTCTGGAATAACTGCATGGCCCTCTCCTGCTCTCTCTGCATAGTGCTGCTGCAGCCACGGGTTGCCAGGTTATTATGGATTTCAGGCTTCTATCACAGCTTCCTCTCCAGGTCTGCTTAAGAGGCAATCTTCCTCTGCCTGTTGCTCTTCCTTTATTTGCAGCAGCAAGAGGTGGGAGGGAAGCCTGCCAGTCCCAGAAGCTACTGGAAGGCCTAGAGCACCTCACTGTGTGCCACTTTCAAATAATGATTTCTGCTGAAGGAAACCCGTCAAAGGCTGTTCTCCTTAGAGGAGGATCTTCCACAGGGAAAGAGGTGTGCGTATGGGGGGAAGAACTCACCTTTCTTCCCTTATTCAGTAAGTACAGAAGCATCCTGTGCATGGACAAAAACACATTTAGAGAGTGCCAGGAGGCTTATTTCAACCTCCAGCTCCCGCCAGCACATCGACCATCTGTGTCCCACCCCATACCTTTTCTTCAATGAGGCTACAGAGTATGGGCAGAGAGGGGTCTGCAGGGATTGCTTCAGGCCTGTTCTGTCTACTTGCTTGCCCACAAATACAATCTCACACTAGAAAATAAATTAAAAATACACTTGTCATGGAGATGTGTGTAAAAGGCTCCTCAATAAGCCAGGTGTAGGAATTTTTGGTAGCTGAGGGGAATGGAGACAGAAAAAGGTACCCAACCATTTGACAAACACTAACCTACCACTCTGCCTCAACCAACCCGTATTTTAGCACCATTACAACAGACCCCAATTTCATGACTTGTTAGAACAACTGAAAAAGAAGCCTCCCAAAGAGAACACCAAAGGGTGGCAGAAAGGGTAAAGGATTGGGCAGTGCATAGTTTCCACGGCTTATCAGACTGGCAGCTCATATCACCAGTCTGAGGGAGGACACAGAAATGGGACCAGCAAATACATCAAACATGCACAGAGATAAAACTAACACTGAACTGGTTTGAAGCTTGTTTTTTTGGAACATGTGTTCACCCATGTGAAGGCAAGGTTGAGGAGTTAAGAAGCTTTCCATAATCACTTCACCCCAGGACTCTTGGGGAAGGGAGAGGAAACTGCACCTTAAACGACTGGAGCAAAAAGGTTGGTCTTTCCTGGCACATCTACCCTCGGCTGAGCTGGGATTTTGCAAAGCATTTCTTCTAGCCTATTTGTATTTTCTGTTGTTATTAGAGTCCTATTTCTCCTGCCAGAAACCGAAAGCCTTATTTGGAAAGCAACCCAAGTATGTTCCAAAGAGTGTGTGCTGTGATTTTATTTCCTGTTAAATATAACTCCAGATTTCTAAAACTGTACAAATAAGCACCCTTTTTGTACTCTGGGTGCTTATCCCACACACTCAAGTCAGAGAACACCACAAAAGAGCTACCCCTGAAAGCATCCATTTCAGCACATCCCTTGCCAGTGGCATTAAGAGAAAAGGGCTGGGGGTATACTTTGCATCACACTAGGAAAAGCAAGCAAAAGAGGATTCAGGATGCAGGGCACTTGTATGCCAGAGAGTACTGAGGTTCTCAGCCAAAGCAGGATATGTGTCTCAGCTCTACAGCTATCGCTGTGCTCGCCAGGGGATCTTCCAATAGGACATTTGCATTTCTACAGAAAATCTCTATTAAATTGAAGCTAAGAGTCAGATTATATAGGTTGTTCTGCTAAGCGAATAAAAAAAGTTTCATCATAAAAAATGACTGAACATGAGTCCACATTGCTTACGTCTCTGACTTTGAGACTAGTTTTTACTTATTTGCCATAAGTAACAAAACTTCCAGGGATGTGCAAATCAGACACTTGTCTTCCCCATTCACACACCAAGGCTGGGAAGAAATAATTCCGTAAGCTAAATTCTGCCCCTTGGCTGCACTTAATGCAGCCCCACCATCTTCAGAGGCCCACTGTAAACACCCAATTAGAGAATTGCAGGTAGAAAGAGAAAAGTCTACCCAAGCCTACACACTAATCCCAGCTCCAACCACTTAGTGATATTGTGAAGAAGGGAGGGTGGTGGAAGGAAGATGAGAGACCATGTGTGTTTGTCTTGCACAGGATCTGGGTGGTATAAAATACAGGGTCCCACGTGGGTGCAACACCATTTGCCTTTCTCCTGGTAAACCCACATTGTTTATTGAGGGCAATTCTCTTGCAGGAACAGAAGAGCTGACTAGATACTGAAGGAAAATGACAAACCTCAGCAGGGCTCTCAGGCCAACATGGGTCTTTAAAAGACTTATTTCCTGGGCACTTTGACAATAAAGTTATGTAACCATCAGCTAGCAAAGAATATGTACACTGCCTTTCCTAACCTATCACAAGGTGCTCTATAACAAGGGGCATGCAGAATAGGTAGGAAGAACAGGAGCAACTTCCTGGTGTGGACAGAGTTCTAGTATGAAAAAGGAGCATCAGGCCTTCTGATTGCAGAGGGAGGAAAAGCTTCTGGTTTTACACAGGGACACTGTGAGAAAATGAGATTTAATGAAAAAAAAAAACTAAAACAAAACAGTAAAGAGACTCAAGCTCTGCTCTTAGATTTCCTGCAGCAAAATTCTCTTGGTTGGCCTGGCTGTGCACACACAGCATCTTGATTTTCTCTCTGGACTGTGATCCTTGGATGACAGGTGCTATGACAAAACAAATGCCTTTTCAGAGATGAGGAAGAAAAAAAAAATAAAATCAATGGACAGTTTAATAAAATCAATTCAAAAGCAAAGCAAAAGGAAGGATCAGTCTGAGTCTGCCCTTCCACTTGCACTGTGAGCGAAATTTGATTTAACATAAACTTAGCTTTCAAGAAGTTGCAAAGGAGTAGAATTTTTAAGGAGCAGGAGCAAAATTTCAGGTTCCTGGCCTTGGGGAGCTAACAAACATTTTCATGGAATAAATGTGAGGGATAGAGTAAAATACAGTGTCTTCCAGGTTCACAGTAAAGCAGAACACTGTTCTGACTCAAGAATGAAAAAAGTGATTCAGAAAAAAAAGATTCCAAATATATTGCACAGAAATAAGAGAAATTCAAAATATCTGGCAGCACACGGAGGTCTGAGTCTCTGGGGCCTGCTTAAAGCGCGGTCAGACCAGGGCATTCAGGGCTTTCCTTGCTCAGCTCTTGAAAACCTTCAGAGCTGCACAAGCTTTCTGGGCAACCTATTCCAATACCTGACTATCCTTACAGTGAAAAAAGGTTTTTAACTTGCAGTTAGAACCTCTAATGTCAATGTTGGCTCTTTATGCTGATCTGAACTTGCTTTTTAGTTTAAATTACCACCACACTGTGTGCTTATCACTTCCAGGTGCTTTCAGAGTGGTGCTGCAGCACTGCTTGCCATTCTACACTGCAGAAGAACAAAAACCTTCCACAATTAGCGAGCTGAGAGGCACTTCCCAAAGCCTGCTGATATCCCAGTTACCCAAGCAATGAGGATTTTGGAGATACTGCAGAAGAAAGCATGCACTATTTTCTTTCTGTTCTTCAAATGGAAACTTTCACTTCGCTCTCCTTTGGCTACTGCGTTGAAGTTCTTTTGTTTACCTTTCAGTGTCTCCTGTTCTCTCTCCATTGGCCACTGCAATATAAAATGAACACGTGGCAATTTTTTTAAAGAAATGCTGCCAGCAGCTCTCATGCACTATATATCACCTAGCTTGAAAAGGCAAAGGATTTGCAAGTCCTAAACTTACCTTTTTCCACATTAACTGTCACATAATTAGAAAATGTTAAGTCAACTGTGTCCCTTAGCTCAAACCTGTCACCAGACTCACTAAGACCCTCCTCCAGGTACTCTTAAGCTGATGTTTTTCAGGGCAGAATTTAAGTACTTGCTTACAGCAGTTTATAAAGATGACAACAATCACTTCTTTTCATTGATTAGACAAATATACACAGAAAAGGAAGGAAAAAAAAAAAGAACAGTGGCAAACTAAATGAGACCTCCCCGATGCCACTTTTCAGGGGAGGAGTGGAAAAAATTGCAACGTAAGCAAAAATGTAAACAGACATTTGGTTTTGTCCATTTTGTTTGGGTTACAGCTCTTTTTAATCTTGCTAAGCTACTTCCATTTGACGTATTATATTAAAAAACTCAGCAAAGTTGTTCAAGGCTCCTTGAAAGATTTTAAAGATTCCTCAGTTCCTAATGTTTATTGGATAACGAAGACTCAAGAGGATGCCAGAGCTCCATTTTTATAAACTTCCTATGCGCTCTGGTATGTTTTGCTCTGAATTCCAGTTTCCCAAATCACATGGCTTCACAAGACTCTCTAATTCTGTAAATTTTATTTATCTTTACTTCTATCTTTCAGTTGCAATAAGCAGCTTGAAATGACAACCCAGAAAAGTCAGCGTTATTGTGACAAACAAAACACTTGAAAGAATAAAAGCCTGAAACTTGCAGGGAGGCTAGTGCTTTGTTTGGAGCAGGACAGAACTATTTAAAATCGAAAAAACCCACCTTCAGTTTGGCAACAACTCCTCTGAAAAAGCATTAAAGTAAATATCTGATTCCTACTGCTACTTTGGAAAAGCAATGCTCGGACCCTCACTATTTAAGCACTGCCTTTCCTTTGTCCTATTCATAGCACATGCAACAGGGGCTCAGCATATCCACAGACAAGCACTAATTCCTAATCTCTACTAGGCCAAGCAAAAGGCTCTTCATGTGTTAGACAGAATTACATCACGGTGATCTAAACTGACAGTGAAAAACCCAGACAGTCTTCCCTTCCAAATTTGCAAGGCCACTCTAAGCCTGCTATGAAAGGAGAGAAAGAGAGATAGTGAGAACTCAGAGTAAAACTATTCCCCCTAATTGTTACAAATAATATTATTTTACGCTTAAAACCCCTTTTCATAACTGAATCATTCCCAGTTCTACCCTGCTCATCTTTGGGCTGAACGGGAACAGGACATGAACCATTTCGGGTACAATTCTTTTGTTTTGATACCTCATGCTGCTCAGTTCTCCACCCACTTTGTTATTGTCTTTTGGATTAATAGAACGGTGTCCTGAGCAAGATGAGTTTTCAAATAAAATAGAGGGCTTAACGTTTCCTAAATTTGCAAGAACTTCTTCTGTAAATACTCACGGCTTGCTCTCATTTTACCCACAACCATGCTGCAAGCAACAGAGCCATCAACTCAGTATTTTAATTTCATGAAACTGTTTATAGGAGCAGGTGTAAAAATTGACTTTTAAGCTTCTTTAATGCTACATAACCAGCTCTACTTTTAAGCAACAGTCATATACCTACAACTTGCTATTCTCCAGACATTCCAAGGGTCCTTGTAAGACCAAATACCTAAATCCCAGCAGGCTGCACCAACTGCTGAAGTATTCACTTTGAAAACAAAGGCATATGCACTAACAGGTCAACCATAATATATTCCCATTCCCACTCTCACCCTGCCTGCTCTGAGAATTGTTCTTTTCAGCTTTCCTTTCAACTGCTCCAGCACAGGTTTACATTCAGCTTTATCACTGGCACAGAGATAACAGCAAACCTACTTTCTCCTGAGCAATGGAAACAGCTGGGGCCTGGTGTACAAACAGCAGAACCCTGCTCTCCTCTTTCAGAAAGGCAGGAGAAGTCAGGCAGTCCACACCATCTCCAGTGCCCAATGGAGACACAAAAATGCCCCCCAGCTTCTGGGGCAAGCAGTAATAAGTTGACTTCAATCACTCCTGGCCTCCTGCCCCACTGTGGCTTTCCCTGGCTTTGCCTTTGTCCCTGCCAGTGGGGAAATCTTAACTCTGTCCCTTAACTCTCTTCCTTTTTCCTAACTCAACCCATGTACCCATCCCTTGCCCAACGTCCCTGTTCCGGCCACACAGCCTGAACTAGGCTTTGTTTGTCACTCATCTTTGGCAACTACCCAGTTTATTTTGAAATATCCAGTTTAATTCCCAGTGCCAGAAATGAAGGGATAGACAAAAACGCAACACTGCAAAAAAGCAGAAGAGAACTAGCAAGTGATGCTACAGCAGGTAGTCCCACCTGAATTGAGCACTGGCTGCCAAGGCAGGCAGTGTTCCTCTGAAAAAAAGCCTTTGCAGATTTTTCAGCAACTCACTGTAAAACCTTTGAAATACCAGTCAACCAAAACTAACAGGGGTGGGGAAAAGGGACAGGGCAGTGATGCCCATGCTGTGCGCCAATACCCTGAACCAAGCCTGACATTTGAATGATGCAAGAAGATTATTCCAGTTATCCAATCCCTGGTGAAAAATATGCCACAGGTTACCTTTGTGACAGTCAGCTATACCTGCCTCATGGTATTTACTGTGAGATATGACACCAGTAACCTTCCTTTAAAGCCAGAGTCCTGACATGCACCTGGTCTGTGACCTGGGGTCAGACAGCACTTTATGGGCTTTGACAGAGATCTCAACAAGCAACTATCAATTCAATAACAGAGAGAAGGCTGGGTTCTGTCTCCTCCAAACAGGATTGTAATAGTCCAAACACAACACGGTTCCAAGTCTTTCCTCCTTAAAATTCACTTATTTTCTGGGATGTTGCTGAATTCATAGCTACAGCACACAAGTATCAATTGTCATGATATGAGCACTCCCAGAAACTCTCCTTCACAGGTATTTCTCATGCAGGTAAAAGATGTGGCATGCACGTAAAGTTATACATGTGGATATACCAGAATCACACTGACATACATTTATGAACAAGTTCCTTAAAGAATTCTGTTTCTTGGTTTTGCTTTGTTTCCTTGTTTTCATGTTTTAGTTTGTTTTGTTTTTGGTTTTTTTTTTTCAGGGGGGAGGGATGGGTCTCTTTTCTTCCATTAATGCTAAATAAATCTATTTGTTCCATTCCCAAACTTCTCCCAAGTGGTTCTTTCTCATGACTGAAAAACACTCAGTAAAGACAGAAAAACTGTTGCTGGAAAACAGTTCCAGACACTGTGCTGTGGAGTGTAAGAGAATCTGGTACTACTTCCATTTTGCGTCAACAAGCAAATCCATTTTATTTTGCAACTAAATTAAATAACATCATTTAAGGGAGGTCGCATAAATATGACTGTGCCATTCAATTCTCTCAAAGGCAAAACTTTTCCTGTGAGTCACCATTTCTTTGTGTCTTGCAGCTACTGAACCAATCCCTTCCCTTCTTCTAGTGCTGTTTTTCCACTGAAGTTAAACTCATTATGACTTCCTCTAGACGAGCCTTTTGTGGTCCATCTTTTCTCTCAGGTTTCTCCCTGTTTTTTTCTGCCCGCTGCTATGCAAGTGCCTCTTTTGTGCCTCTAGCTGGACATAACTCCTTGCTCCAACCCCTGCTCCTCACAAAAGAGTGACATGCTTCCCTCGCTGCCTCAGCAACACAGGCAGCTCCCACGGGCCAGGCAGCTGTAGCCAAGGTCAGCCCTCTGCACCCACAGGAGTACTTACATGTACTTAACTTACTTACATGCTAATATATCTAGCAATAATTTGCAAAATATTAGTAGGTATCTTCGAGGCTTGAAAGATCTACCAAATGCAAGATTCAACAACACAGAACCAGTCATGAGAGACAACTGAAGTCTACCAGCAGGATCAAAGAAAAGTATCTGTGTTATATAGCAGCTGGAAGAAATGATTCCTGTACTTCTTCAAGACTGCTGGGAAAATATCAGAGCTTGTGTAGGTAGAAACACCAAAGATCACCTAAATGAAGGAAAAATTAACTATTTCAGCTTTAACATACCTTTTTTATCAAACAAACTCAGAACACTAATCACAGCCTGACTACTTCTCCTTGTTGCAGTTAAAACTTTAAACACATAAATCCTCTAGCAACTGTTTTTCTCTTGTTTCAAAGTTTTCCTCCTCATTTATTGATACATCTTTTTCCAACCTGACTTTCTCATTTCCTTCCACTGAAGTCATACCATGAGAGCTAAGGGGCAACATTAGTTCACAGAAGGAAGAAGTGGAAAAAGATCACTAGAGTTATTACACATTCAGGACTTATCCATTTAAGATGGGAATGCAAATCACAAGATTTTAATTGACTGTTTATATCCTAAAAATCTGCTTTCTTTTAAAGCTAAAAGATAAATACAAATATAAATGTAAATACAAATCTCTCAGGTGTAATTCCACATCCAGGATAAGCTAGCAACCCAAAATTGTTCTTCTAAACCCAGGAATTTCTAAAATGGAAAGAGCTCTTGAAACAAGCCCTAGATTCTTGACTTAATGACCAGTCTAGCATAAACACCTGGAGGCCAGAGACCAGCTCCAGGTGTACTGAGTCCTCTGCAATCCCTTCCCCAAGAGGCCCTACTGAGCAGGGCACTCCCTTCCATTCCACAAGCAGTCTCACAGGCCACAATCAACACCACAGCCTCCTGGAAGCACAGACTCTGAAGGAATAGCTTCTAGACCAAAGGCCTAGAAAAAACAATAAGTAAAATAAAAATACATGAGCAAAGCCCAACAAGCTACACAACAGCATTCTGCTTTCAAAGGCAGGGTAATTAGGAAGAGGAACAGAGGCCTAATTCTGCAACTGGGTTTTATTTTCCTATCTCTTCTTTATCTGTTTTCATATTTTAATACAGTAACACCTACTTAATTCTTGCGCAGACACATGTTGCAGAAGTTCTACAGGCTCTGGGCCTCTCAGTAACATGCTCCTGGACAAGTTAGACTTGTTACCTCCTGGATGAACATGCCTTTCTCTGCTTTAAAAACCCTGTTGCAACTTCTTCAGTGGTGCATAGAACCCCAGAATCACAGACTGGTTTGGGTTGGAAGGGACCTTAACCACCATCCAATTTCACCCCCTGTCATGGGCAGGGACACCTTCCACTAGGTCAGGTTGCTCCAAGTCCCATCCAACCTGGCCTTAAACATTTCCAGGGATGGGGAAGCCACCACTACGCTGTATATCTTTGTCAAGACTGTAAAAACATTCCCATAAGGGTTCAAAACACCCATGGGAACACTTGCCAGCCCCGCTGTTTCACTCTGAGGTTTATTTTATAAGCTCAGCACAGCACAGGCCTGAGGATTTCCTTCTGTACAATTCTTGAACACAAAACAAAGCTGAACCATTGTTGAGTGACTTTTTTTTCCAAAGAGAAACATTTTCACATAAATCTGATACTCTACAGAAACCCACCAATCAAATTGTCAAAAACCTCCCAGCTATGGTAAGTGAACTATTCATTCATAGGGGAGGTTTAGATTGGGTATTGGGAAGCAGCACAGGCTACCCATCAGTCACCATCCCTGGAAGTGTTCAAGATGTATGGATGTGGCATCTGGGGAATGGGTCAGTGGTGAACACAGCAGTGCTGGGTGAGTGGTTGGACTTGATGTTGGACATCTTTTCCATCCTAAATGATCCTATGATCCTAACCACACGCCTGCATTCAGTTTGAACATTCTGGGCCAGTCCCAGTGCCACTGCTGACTACTCTGACCATCTGACCAGTAGTGACTGGATGAATTACCCAAATTTTCACAGCAGCACAATCCTAAGTGCATTTGTACCAGCTTAACAAGCTTCTATATACAAAGAGAATACTATGCTTTGGAAAAGGCAGTATCACCCAAAATACTGTAACCAGTAAAACATCCCAATTTTCTTCAAAAAGGTGCAAACTGCACAGTTTGCCTTGTCTGGGATGGCTACCACTCAGATAACAGCTCTGAAAAGCCCAAGGTTACAAAGCTCTCTTCTAACAGACCATACTATCTTCAGAGGCAGCTTAATGTCAAATTGAAAAAGACCAGCTACTTGACTAAGAACAACTGCCCGTAACCTATCAAAACCAAGTTACTATTGTTCCCATTACGCTGTGCAACAAACAACAACAACATTAGGATCCAATTCCAGTTCAAGGGGAAACTCCTCCCTCATCATGCCAGTCTAGGTAAGTGAGACAAATGAAAAAGCAGAGACCGCAATAACCTTCAAAATCATAAAAAGATACATCAATTTTTTCACCCGATCAGGCAAAACTGGGGGAGAGGCAACAAAGAAGCCAACAAAAAAAATCAGTTTAACTTGCAACAAAGGAGGAGACAGGAGTGTGTATCACACTACCAGCTGTGGACACACCAGAATGATCTACATAGAACAAACGTGGAGCAATCTTTAACTGTTTCTTAGAAGCAAAGCTCAGACCAGCTGGTTACACTGCCTCTGCACCCTGGAGTTACATGCCGCCAGTTACTGTTACTTTCGTACCCAGCGAGAGCTTTTCCTGGGCCTGTCATTCTGATCCCTGTAAAACTACACTGCGGACCTTTACAAAAAAGGTTGTGTGTTTTTTGTTGTGGATGGCTCTGCCTGTGATTTGGGCCATGCTTTATGAAAATCCACGTACAGATAGGAAGACTGCTTTTTCTAACAGCTGAAATCTAAATAGGCAAAAGGTTAGAGACAGAGCTTTAGCAGACACACAGCTAAACACTAGGTTACTGCTTCCTTTCCTGCTTCACCTCTGATATATGTTTCTTTAGAGAGAAGAGAGAAGAATATCCAACCCACCTATGAAACAATACATGAAACAGCACTTCCAAGACAGGTTTGGGGGAAAAAAAACCCACACAAACCATCCTACTATCTGTTGTCTTCTAACTGAAGACAGTTGTCGGAATAGAAACAGTAAGAAAAATGGAGACTAAATCACTGGGCAGCTTCTTCACTTACCTTACTGAACAGAAAACATGTGATAAAGCAACGCAGCACATATGAGTGTGCAGATTTTTCTTTGTCATTACACAACAGGATAGGAAAAGAAATTGCTCTTTCGAACTCCTTGGGCCTGAATGTCACCAATCTTCACTTCACAGGCATGGAGCTGAGAATGTTTCAAATTCTAAACTTAGTGAATTCAAGGCCACTACCTCATTTTACGAGTTAAAATGATCTCTACTATATTACTAACATTCCCAGCACAATCTCCTCTCTTGTTTCTTCTCTTTCAGTGGAAGAAATTATTCTTGCCAGGTGGAAAACCCTCCCTACTGTTTGGGGAAAGCCCTCGCGGGAAGTACTACTTATGGTGTGTCATTTCAGCTGTAGCTCAACAATCACCTGCACCCCGTGCTTAACCCTCTTCAGGGCTGCTGGATTGCTGGATCATCCTGGTCTATAAATAACCCGAAATAAAACCACACTGCAGGCACTGAGAGCAGGCCAGCAGAGGCTGAATTTCCTCACGTATCATGCACGAAGGCGGCTGACGCTACCTGCAGTGTCACAGGTGAGGCGAAAACCCTCCCCCACCGCGGCCCACGGCGCAGCCTCAGCTTTTGGGACCAGGAACAGTGGGAATGGACACTACTGCACTTGGAGAGCCCCGCAGCAGTCCGGGCCCGGGGGCACAGGGCGGGACCCAGCCACCCCCAGCCGAAGGAAAGGGGAAGGCGACCGCTTCCTCGGCCGCATCCCCTCAGCGGCGGCGCGGACCCAGCCCCGTCGATCCGCCGCAGGGAAAGGAAGCGGGACATGACTCATGGCTTTTGTCTGCTCCTGGGCGGCCCCGGAGCGCTGCCCGCCGCCAAGGCGGCGCTGGCGGNCGCGCCCCGGCTCGGTGCGGGGTGCGCCGGCGGCACGTGGGCCGCGCTGCGCCAATGGCAGCGGCCGCGACCATAGAGCGGGGCCGGGCACTCACTGCACATCCCGCCCGCTGCCCTTCTCGCCGCTGCCGCCATCTTGCTGCAGGCGACGGAACGCGCCCCGCCGCGGCGCCGGGCCCGCGCCTTCCTCCCGCTCACCTGAGGCGCAC